>OZ007580.1:11022500-11170000 GCA_963931925.1 Onchidella celtica | reverse complement strand
CGACTAATGGTAAAACAATAAAATCCTCTTTATAAGTATGGATGGATGGATTGATGGATGGATGGATGGATGGATGGATGGATGGATGGATGGATGGATAAACGATTGGGTGGAATGGGTGGATGGATGAATAGATGGCTGGATGTACAAACGGATAGACATAGACAGATAGGTAAACAAATAGATAGATAATAATGATAAGCGGACAGAGAGCAAAGGAGAGGGGAATATAATTATGTCATGTTTGTTTGAGAGGGAGAGAGAGAGGGAGAGAGAGAGAGGGGGGGTGGGGGGGGGGGGACAGAGAGTTGTATGAATACGATTGTGCAGTTTCGCGGTAGGACCAGCGATTTATAGACAATCAATGTATTTCTTGAAGACAGTGAATGTTTTGCTTTAAATACAAATTATCAGGCCTGTAAGCACAAATACGCGACTGTGGAAAAAGGCAATTAATTAACTACATATGGCTACACAAGTAGCCACACATTTTTCTTTCAGTAACCACATATGGCTACACAAGTAACCACATATTTTTCTTTCAGTAACCACATATGGCTACACAAGTAACCACATATTTTTCTTTCAGTAACCACAGATGGCTACACAAGTAACCACATATTTTTCTTTCAGTAACCACATATGGCTACACAAGTAGCCCCCGAAGCAAACGAAACCGCGGGAGTCCCTAGACAACATGGCAAAAATCAACTGCAAACGAAGCAAAAATGCTGCGACTCTCGTGGGGTCTCGTCTGTAAACCAGCTTGAATCTTGCACAGATAGAAAGAAGTGATAGACTATTTTGTTAAAAGCGGTACGCTGAAGTGATAATATGCACAAAAGTGATTAAGCGCTAAATCTGGTGAAGTTTTCGACCATTTTGATACTTAAGTCTGTTATCCTTGGTAAGGTTGGAATATTAAAACACGAATTGTGGGGAAAAAAAGATGGCTGGAAAACCATGAAAAAAATTATACAGTTTCCCTCTCTGCATACTTGTATGCTGTTTTCCATGGCATGACAAATAATAAGCCAGTTTAATTGCTGAAGGACATGCATTTGGGCCACACGATGGCATGGATGCATGGAGCTCACCTCTCTTGCCGAAGGTACCGGGTTCGATCCCCGGTCGGTGCAGGCATGTTGAAATTTTGCTGTCCATCCCTGATCCTATGGCACGTGGAACTGAGTACCTAGTCTTCTCGGATAAGGACGAAAAACGTTAAAGATACCTTGACAGTTGGAAATCGAGAATAGCAGGCCGAACAGGCCGCTGCCCGTGCAAAATGAAATAAAATTTATCCTTACCACCGCCCTCCCCCCCTCTACTTAAAAAAACACACACACACTGCCCACCGGCGCTGCACTGTGGCCACGACATGTCTGCTCCAATTGTAACTGAGCTGCAATGACACAAAGGCAAATTTCCTGAATGGGATTAAAAAAGTATACAAATTTTAACTTTGTCTGTGTTTAGTTTAAGTATTAAGTCCAACGGAAGGGCAAAAATAACTCAGCTAGCATTCCTACAGAAATCCGACGCGTAGGATTGACGTCAAGTTTGGTCGTAGGAATGACGAAGTTCCGAGGTAGATCTGCTGGTTACGACATCTCACCGATGTAGAGTTGGTGGATAGAAATCTGTTCTAGTTTAATTCTGCCAACCCGACCAAAATCCTACACAGATCTATGTCGGATTGACGCAGGGTTTGTGGCTGGCTCGGGTTGTCTACATCCTGTATGCAAGCAGGCAGGGACACAACTACACCATAACGTTGTTCTGATTCAGATTTGAACTTATTCCTTTGAGTCAACTAGTGAGATAATGCTTGTTCCGTCCCACTATTGTGCGATGTCCCACTTAACTGTAACCCATATAAAATATAATAATAAAAATAATAATAATAATAATAATAATATAAATACTTAGCTTGTATAGGGCTCAAATCCGCAACAAAAAAAAAATATTAAAAAAATGATGCGCTGTAAGAAACAGGTTCAGCATAAGATCAGTTCATCATGCTCCCACTCACAAACATCAACAAAACTTAATCTACTCTCACCCTCAAACCCCCGAGACCCCAAAAAGGACATCATTCAATGTGGAAGAAAAACGGTCCCAAAAATTCTATTTTGAGTTATTAAATAAATATGATATTTTCACTTTTCCTGGCGTCAATGCTGACGTTGATCCACAATTTGGGTCCACCAACAGCAAAAACCTTTGTACTAAAACCGATTCGAAAGAGACTTGACTGGGTGTGGTACAGTGTACAGAAACCTAGCCCCCAGTTTCTGTTGCTCGTCAGAAAAGATAAAGTAAAGATTGTAATTTTTACAACCGTTCACTAAATCTTAGACCGAAAAATGAAATTGTGGCCAAATTGTTCTGTAATATTAATCACGATGATTTCATTTATTGACCTCTGTTTTCCCGCATTTTGGAATATAATTGTGTCATAGAAAAAGTCACATCGCTACGTGAAATTGCGAGGCGCTATATTGATTGCTCTTTCTCCTGATTAAGAAATGCCAGGTCTTGCTATGACCTACAAAATGAGAGAGAGAGAGAGAGAGAGAGAGAGAGAGAGAGAGAGAGAGAGAGACAGACAGACAGACAGACAGACAGACAGACAGACAGAGAGAGAGACAGAGAGAGAGAGAGAGAGAGAGAAGAATTATGTTAGTTACTTGTGTAGCCATAATATGTGATTACTGAAAGAAAGAATATGGGGGTTACTTGTGTAGCCATATGTGATTATTGACAGAAAGAGCAAGTGGTTACTGTGTAGACAAATGTGACTACTAAAAGAAAGAATAATATGGGATTATTTGTGTAGCCACGTGTGATTACTGAAAGAAAGATTATGTTGTAACTTGTGTAGCCATGTGTGATTAATGAAAGAAAGGATATGTGGTTACTTGTGTAGCCATATGTGGTTGACATACTTGAGTTAAACCCTTGAACCCTGTGTGGGGCATAGGTCGTCCACCAAGGGCCTCCACCTTGCTCTTTCTGGACTGCGGCCTCAATCCGGTGGCGCTGAAGACGTTTGATCAGTAAAAGAACGCCTTTCTACAAAAAGTGTCAATATATTTCCGTTGTTTCCCTTATCATAATGGGTGAATATAACCAATTAAATACTACCCCATGAAATTGTCTCTCTCTCTCTCTTTCTCTCTCTCTTTCTCTCTCTCTCTCTCTCTCTCTCTCTCTCTCTCTCTCTCTCTCTCTCTCTTTCTCTCTCTCCTCTCTACTCTCTCTCTCTCTCTCTCTCTCTCTCTCTCTCTCTCTCTCTCTCTCTCTCTCTCTCTCCCTCTCTCTCTCTTCTCTCTTTAATATTGAAATTCCTCGCACTTTTTTTCTATCAGGACGTCTTGAAAAAAAATCTAATTGAAGAAACATCAGATTGGTTCACAAAGAAACCTCCTTGTACAAAAATGCATTTCACCACTTGTAATCAACACCCGGGGTGGAATTAATTCTATAGGGAAGGAGAAAGAAAAGGCCCGGCGAGAAACCTCTCCGAACTTGTTACGCAAACAATGCAAGTACACTACTTACTCTCAGTGTCTCGAGTGTACAAACAATGACGAGTGGTAACGCACGCAGATCAATGCTCGTGGTTGGTAGGTCAATTATGTTTGACACAAATTATGTACAATTATCCGGGTAATCACGCATCGATTGCTAGTCAATAGCAGGCAATCAATGGCGGCTTGTCTTTACATACCTGCCAATTTGCCCCGTGATCTCTCTGATCCATCCGCCTATATTCACTGTGCTGTCTATACTCCCTGTTGTGGTCTGGCCTGATTCGCTTATGATGCTATCACACGTCTCTATGTAGTAGTCAAAGCTTAAGTATAGTGTCTCTGTGACATTATCTACTACGAATGCTTTTCAACTCTGTCTATGAAACTGAAAATACATCTCTCTTATTTCATAGTATGTCTACACTACCATACGTCTGTGTAGCAGTCATGGCTCAAGTATTGTGTCTTTGTAAAATTATCTGCTACTGGTGTATTTTCAACCTTGTCTTTGCAAACTTTAGAAATGTCTTCTGCTTCACAATGTAGCAACTTACTGTATACTGTATAAAAGCTTTCGTCCCTGTGAATTCCTCATTCTACTACGAGGGCCTCTAGACTAAGCCTGAAACATAAAGGCTGGTGACACACTATGTCAAGTTTTTTTGTATTTTTTTTTTAGTCTGTTTTGATCCGTGGGAGAGGTCTCTTTCCGCTAGCTAACTCAGGATAGTTTTGACAGGCCCAAACTACTGGAGCAGCTTTGCGTCGGTATAGACAGTGCGCGAGGTGCCTTTTCGCTCTATATAGTACACATCTGACAACCTAACAGATCAGACTTGATTCATCGCGTCACGAGCCTAAAAGTTTCCGTTTATTATGATACGTTTTTGTGTAGAAGTAAAGCTTTGTGTTCATGTAAAACTACGATCCACTATGATGCCTTTCAAATAATTATAACATCTATAGATCTTAAAAAATCTCTGTTACACCATAATGTGTTCCACATTGCCACGTTTCACTGGAACACAACATTAGTGCGCAAAACTTTGAGTGTCACATAGCACCACGGAATCATTATGTTTTGAATAACCTTTAGTTTTGATGTAAAGTGCCAAGGGCAGAATAATGCTTTTATAAAACCATAAATATAATATCTAACCGTATTCGAAATCTTTCGTGTGTTTTTTTTTTTTTTTTCTTTCGTCCCATATCGAATTGCGAAGGTATCTGCAGAGAGTATAGATGTATAGAGAGGGTTCACTATTGGTCGATTTGCACTGCGAGACACGGGAGGCTCTGAAAAACCACTGTTAGCATGGAGCGGAAAGTAGGTCGCTGCGGTAAACAATATCCGTTTGTGCATTTCCACGGGGCGCAGGAGCGCACAAACAGTTGTAAATAGTTTCAATCAGCCCAAAAACATGAACAAACCACAGCAAACAGATATGCACACTATCTTTGGTGAAGACCTTCTCTTTCAATTCTTCAATTTCTTGTTTACCGCAGCGACCTAGTTTCGCGATTTGGCGGAAGTGAGATCTCTCTATACATCTATACTCTCTGGTATCCGCAGTGACACATTTTGTTTTTCATAATAAATCTGTCTTTATAATATCAGTTCGTCCTCTTAGAATGATAAAGTACTAACCCCAATCCGTCAACTTTTGAGAAATCGAGGTCTGAAGTTGTCATGTGATCATAGCTTTTACAGAATATATTCTTTTGCTTTTCAGTAATATTTACAAATTACGCGTCGAATCTGCAGTGGAGAAGACCCTTAAAAGTAGTGTGCAGTGTCAAACTCAGTTCAGCCCAAAAGTGGAGATAAAACCTTGTCATTCTTAGTGGACAAGTTTATGACGGCGCAGATTTCATGATCATGAAAAACACGTTCCTGTCCTACTGAAAGAATGCAATAAAACAGATCAGCATTATATTCTTGAAACGGCTGCGGCCAAATCTTATTATAAAAAAAGTGGCGGAAGTAATTCATTGTGGTGCAAAAGGACAGTTTCAAAAATTATAAAGTTAATTTTCCTACGTGTCAACTAATCCAGCCCAATCGCTTTCGTATCCACCGATTGTGTTGATTCAAGTTGCAGGTATTTTTAAACACAAAGTTGTGAAAATGTAATATACCATGATCTTTGTTTTGGCTCCCTGTAGCAAGCCCACCGTACCGGAAAAAGATATTAATACACGTTCAGTTCGGTGCACGTAATTTCCCTACCAGAAGTGAGTGCATAGGATGCGCATGAAATCTGTAGTAAGACTGTTTAGATTACGGGAAGTGTTCTAGACCGAAAAGAGAGAGAAAGAGAGAGAGAGAGAGAGAGAGAGAGAGAGAGAGAGAGAGAGAGAGAGAGAGAGAGAGAGCGGTGGGTTCACAGGTTTATCCCGGATAATGCGGGACCTTTATCTAAAGTTCCTAAAAAAAATTCCTACAAAATCCTCACATTTTCAAGATAGTTTAAAGCCAAATGAGACTGCGTCTTGCTGTGGTCAGAAAGTGCTTGAAAATCCGCCGCCTGTTGTTTGCTAATCTCAGAAACAATCGCGGCTTCGTCACCATGGAAATAGATCATATAATACCATAGGACCTTCGGAACACGTTGAGTAGCGCTACAGGATATCTTCTCCATAGTCAAAAGAATGTCCTTTCTTGGCAATTGTGATGTTTATCGCCCAGATATAAGGAGATTTTGGTTTCCCTTAGGGCATGATTATTTTAGAGCCGAATATATAAATCTTCCTTTTGTCTGTTCGAAAATAACAACAGCTACCTAGCATCTTACAAAACCATGTAACTGCATAAAGGCTATGGTGAAAATAAAGCTTCATATTCTGAGAACGGGGGGAAATATCACAGCCTTAGTTGTTGTTTGTTCCAACTACACATTTTGCACAACTGAGAAAGAATACCTTGAACTTTTGCGGCTTTAGTGATATGATGAGGAACAGTGAAACATTTTGACAAGTACCACAAGACATTTTAAACAAGTGCCAAAGTGTACATTTGTTACACCTCTTCTACAGAGTCAAAGACCTCCAGTTTTTTCAGAAAGTGGAGATAGAACAAACCAGAACTAAGGTGGTGATGCTCACTATTAAGGAAAGACATTCAGCTTGCAGAGAGATTGTTAGAGATTCCGTCATGAGCGCTCGCAAAATACCTCTTGAAATAAGAATTTATTTTCTTAATATACCAGCAAAAATCTTCATTTGAAAATCAATATCTGAAAAAAAAAAAGTAGCAGTGCAAAATTACAGAAAAAAAAAAACAACCTGTTCAAGAAAGACATTTATGAATTATTAACCAATTGCGAATGACATCAATATTTAGTACACTCACCTGCCATCACCAGAGACACTTGGCTATCGCTGAGTCCCGCAGGTCATTCATAGACCAGCAAATGATTCCGCATTCAGGAAAAACCCACGAATGAAGGGCTGCAAACTCTTCCTTTTTCCAGCACTTTTCTCTCAACGCCAAATGTCACTCGTCCAATGTTCCTCTTGTAAATCACGGAATTTTCATTCGCCTTAAAACACTAATTTGTTCTCTGACATATAATTTGATCATCAGAGTTGGCCGGGATAATGAAAGATCTGGCTCACATTAATCTTTCTTTGGGCAGGAAAGGTTCATTCAAATGTTGTTTTCTTATTTCATCCAATTTTCTTCTCTTGTGCAGTGCAGTTGTTGGGTTTTTCCCTTCCTTGTTTCAGCAAAAATCTGAAAAATTTGTCATGAAATGTACAGTGAGTACACGGTCATATTAACATGTTTTTCCCCTTGGAGAACTGGTTGCAATTGAAATTGTATCACAAAATGTCAGTTGTCTGAAGCCAGACGAGAAAGTAGTTGGATTATTACGTACTGTAGTAACTTCTTCATAGTAAGACACCTTCCATTCATTGCTTCGGCAAATGAAAATACGTAACTGGTTCGCATAATCCATTGAATTAAACCACTCAATCGGTTACTTTATCAGTTAGGATCAAATCCTATCTATCTATCTATCTATCTATCTATCTATCTGTCTATCTATCTATCTATCTATCTACCTATCTATCTATCTATCTATCTATCTATCTATCTATCTATCTATCTATCTATCTATCTATCTATCTATCGATCTGTCTGTCTGTCTGTCTGTCTGTCTGTCTATCTATCTATATATCTATCTGTCTATTTGTCTGTCTCTCTGTCTGTCTGTCTGTCTACCTTCTGTCTATAGCTGTCTGTCTGTCTATCTGTCTGTCTGTCTGCCTGCCTAGCCATCTATTTATCTATCTGTCTGTCCTTCTGTCTACCTGACTAACTGTCAAGCTGCATGTCTGTCTTTCTGTCCGCCGGCCTATCAGCTTGTCTGCCTGTTTGTCTACATACCCGCCCCCTCCCCCCCACCCCCCCCCCTGGCCCCAGAGAAAATATCCCCACCCAACCTCTGTGGTAATTTCATGGAATTTTTGTTATCTTTCATAAAAAAAATTTCACTCGGGTAGAAGAGGTATGCGGGGTAGGGAGTGTGTGTGTGTATGGGGGGGGGGGGGAGAGAGAGAGGGAGAGAAAGAGAGAGAGAGAGAGAGAGAATAAAAATATTTTGAATTCTCTCCTCTGTAAAATGAAGATAAAATCCCGCACGCATCCAGATACACACGAAATGTTCATTAAGAGTTTCATATAGCCCCCCCCCCCCCCCTTTACTGCATTCCACCTGAAACCAAACATTTTCCATTCAGAATTCAAAACCTAAATAATCAACATGTAGAGATTATTTCGATAAATTGCAATTATACCAAGCCGGCACAAGAAAATGAAATTTCATAAAGAAAAAGTCACAAATGTGTCTTTATTCCTTTGCCGCCAAATGCACTTTATTCGAACTATCGCAGTGTATTACTTTACACTAATCTCTGGATTTTTTGCCTGAATGTATCATTAAGTGTGAATTATAAGGTTATCGCCATATATAATCTTGTTTCTTGAAACGTTTTCGATAGACGCAATTTAAAACATTCAGGCTCTTAATCATCTCAACGTTAAATACCGTTCGTTTTTTGTGTTGTTTTTTTGTTGTTGTTTTCTGTCCCATAACCAGATGATAAGAGATTCTAATTTCCTCATAAAAAGATCATATGACGGAGATGTAGAGTCCTTCGGGAAACGCTGAATCAGCGAGTAATGTCCAAAATAGACGGTCTAGAATTAAAAATATAATCTACTTACTATAAGGCCCGGCGCGCACTATCCTGTTTTGTCTGCTGCACGGCGTGCAAACGCAGATTTTTGCTTGCTTGGCAAAGAGTTTACAGTGCTGCACACCACGCCAAAGATTGCTTGCATTGAACGGATGATCAATTTTAACATAGTGCGTGCCGGGCCTAATGGAGTTAGAGGGTGAACCTGTAAACAACTAAAACATCACGACTACGCCATCAAAAATTAGGAAACTTGGCGAGTTGCATCAAGTTTTGTCGAAGAGTTACGTGGACATATTCATTTTGAACAAAAATCAGTCTTTACTATTATTTATTATTATTAATATTTTTTGAGCCGCAAAAAGACGCATTTTCATCGGGTAGAACCGAAAAGTGTGACAGGAAATTATGTCCTTGACCCCTCTTTTCACATTAGTGGTCGAAAATCAATGTTATCACATCTGTGTATTTCTACGTGAAGTTGTGGTGTAACAGAAAATTCTATTAGACATTGCATTGAATTTGAATGCTGTTTTAATGTAGCCTAGATCTGGATGTACGGTTGGGTTTGGTACATGGAAAATTTGCAAGATTTATCTGGCATGGGTCGGCTGGTATATGAAAACAATGGAAATATTTATGGATAGGGACAAGTCATAGTTCTAGGTTTCAAAGAGAGTTTTGGTTTTTTCTTTGCTAGTTGTGACGTACACTGGACGAATACACAGACAGAAATGTCATATTTGAAGTTGGTAGAGCAGTAAGTAAAATGAGGCAATGAACGAAATTACTTCGATCATACTTTTGAATTCTAGCTGCAGAAATGCACCTATGATTTTGCGGGTAAAAAAAAAAAAGGGAAGAAACAATAACAGGTAAATAATTAATATGAAAGACCAGAATTTGTCCAAAATGAGTGTGTCTATGTAATTTGTCCTCAAAAATTGAGAAAGCGCAAAAAAGTTACAACATTTTTTGGACTGTTAGTCACAAAGTTTAAGGTGCTTACAAGTTCACCACCAAGCTTATCTAATATATATAATTAATCTAGCTTATCATTCTAATATATACAATTGATATGAAAGACCGGAATTTGTTTCCAAAATGAGTGTGTCTATGTAATTTGTCCTTAAATTTTGAGGTAGCACAAAAAGTTTCAAAATTTTTGGTCAGGGTAATCACCAAGTTTAAGGTGCTTACAATTCACCATCTAGCTACATTACTGTATGATGATTTTTTTCTTTTCATGCCTAAACCAAGTCACCTATGTCTACATAAGCTGGAAAAGAAGGGCAAGCGGAGACGTGTGTTTAGGTCTTTGTTTTAGAAGGTTCGATGCCCTTGGCATATACATTTCACTTTTTTTGTTTTTAGTTATTTTGTGCTTTTTTCAGTGTATTAGTTTTGTAGAATTTTGCCCGGGCAGCGGCCTTTTTCGCCCTGCTCTTCTCGACTTTTAACTGCCAAGGTATTTTTAACCTGCGCAAAGTGCACACGGGTCCTCCGAGTTTATCGTCCTTATCCGAGAAGTCTAGGTGCTCGATCCTACCTACCATAGGATCAGGGACCGGAATTTTTACCCCCGAAAAAAAAAATCCAACATGCCTGCACCGACCGGGGATCGAACCCAGTACTTTCGGCATGAGCGACAAGCACCGTGTCCCAACCGCGGAGACCAGGCAGTGAGCTCATATTTTATATTTTTGCCTCTTGCGGGTTATTTTAGTTTGCTGCATTTGACGCCACAGAACTTGGGCTTCTGTGAAATGTTGCATTCTGTGCCGTCCTTCGTAGAAAGTTCAGGGCCATATTATGTTTCCTTCTACTAAGAGTTTCAATTTGTTGTTGTTGTTGTTGTTTTAATGTTGTTACAAGTACGTACGCCTCCACTCTGTCACCTAGATATTTAAATAGGCCTCGAGACTGCAGTGCACAAGGTCGCATGTAGGCGCTTTGGCTAACATCAGTCCATTATGTTGTCACATTAGTGGAGTGACACATTCTTCGTGCGGCAAATTTCAGTTATAAACTATTGGAATCAATCTCAAGAACATGCGGGGTGGGTGGGTGGGTGGCAGAATCGTTAGAAATGAAGAAAACACATCAAATCTAAGTAAGGCAAAAAATCGGAATTTAAAAATCTGAAAGTTACTGACAAAAACAGTGGGAACTAAAATATTGTGAAATGAACAAATCAAACTAAAATTATAAAATACAATTACTACTTACTTAGAAATCGGTTATGTTCATGCGTAAGGAAAATGATGTTATGGTATTTCGAAATACTACTTAGGCAGAGGAATTATAGAATTAAACTGGAAATTATTTTTGATGCGGTCATTATGGCTGTAAGGTCATATTAGATAGTTCTCACAACAAAATTGCTGTGTTTAGGTCATATTAGATAGTTCTCACAACAAAATTGCTGTGTTTAGGTCATATTAGATAGTTCTCACAACAAAATTGCTGTGTTTAGGTCATATTAGATAGTTCTCACAACAAAATTGCTGTGTTTAGGTCATATTAGATAGTTCTCACAACAAAATTGCTGTGTTTAGGTCATATTAGATAGTTCTCACAACAAAATTGCTGTGTTTAGGTCATATTAGATAGTTCTCACAACAAAATTGCTGTGTTTAGGTCATATTAGATAGTTCTCACAACAAAATTGCTGTGTTTAGGTCATATTAGATAGTTCTCACAACAAAATTGCTGTGTTTAGGTCATATTAGATAGTTCTCACAACAAAATTGCTGTGTTTAGGTCATATTAGATAGTTCTCACAACAAAATTGCTGTGTTTAGGTCATATTAGATAGTTCTCACAACAAAATTGCTGTGTTTAGGTCATATTAGATAGTTCTCACAACAAAATTGCTGTGTTTAGGTCATATTAGATAGTTCTCACAACAAAATTGCTGTGTTTAGATCATATTAGATAGTTCTCACAACAAAATTGCTGTGTTTAGATCATATTAGATAGTTCTCAAAACAAAATTGCTGTGTTTAGGTCATATTAGATAGTTCTCACAACAAAATTGCTGTGTTTAGATCATATTAGATAGTTCTCACAACAAAATTGCTGTGTTTAGGTCATATTAGATAGTTCTCACAACAAAATTGCTGTGTTTAGGTCATATTAGATAGTTCTCACAACAAAATTGCTGTGTTTAGGTCATATTAGATAGTTCTCACAACAAAATTGCTGTGTTTAGGTCATATTAGATAGTTCTCACAAAAAAATTGCTGTGTTTAGGTCATATTAGATAGTTCTCACAACAAAATTGCTGTGTTTAGATCATATTAGATAGTTCTCACAACAAAATTGCTGTGTTTAGATCATATTAGATAGTTCTCACAACAAAATTGCTGTGTTTAGATCATATTAGATAGTTCTCACAACAAAATTGCTGTGTTTAGATCATATTAGATAGTTCTCACAACAAAATTGCTGTGTTTAGGTCATATTAGATAGTTCTCAGAACAAAATTGCTGTGTTTAGATCATATTAGATAGTTCTCACAACAAAATTGCTGTGTTTAGGTCATATTAGATAGTTCTCACAACAAAATTGCTGTGTTTAGATCATATTAGATAGTTCTCACAACAAAATTGCTGTGTTTAGGTCATATTAGATAGTTCTCACAACAAAATTGCTGTGTTTAGATCATATTAGATAGTTCTCACAACAAAATTGCTGTGTTTAGGTCATATTAGATAGTTCTCACAACAAAATTGCTGTGTTTAGGTCATATTAGATAGTTCTCACAACAAAATTGCTGTGTTTAGGTCATATTAGATAGTTCTCACAACAAAATTGCTGTGTTTAGGTCATAATTTAGGAAGTTCTCTGCCCTTGGCATTTACACCTGGCTTTTCTGGCTTTTATTGTTCTTGTTGTGGTCGGGAATTCGTCGTTTTTTTGAATGTTTGCCCGGGTAGCGGCCTACTTTGGCATTGTCCTTCTGGACTTTCAACTGCCAAGGTATCTTTAACGTTCGCAGCGTTCACAGGGGTCCTCCGAGTTTTTCGTCCTTATCCGGGAAGACTAGGTGCTCAATCCTACCTTCCATAGGATCGGGGACAGAATACCGCCCCCGCCCCCGCCCCCCCCCCCCAAAAAGAAAATAAACAAATGTCAACATACCTGCATCGACCGCGGATCGAACGCGGTACCTTTGGCGTCAGATGCGAGCACCGTGTCTCTAGACCAACGCGTCCCCCAACAAAAGCGGTTGTTTTTGCATAGTACAGAATGATGTCTCTGATGCTGAATTTAACCATTCACACACGACACCGCTTTGACGGGTATTGATGCAAGTCATACTATACGAAGAAATGTAACGTTTTATGGTTTCTTGTTGTTGTTGTTGTTGTTGTTGTTGTTGTTGTTGTAAGATATTACCTTTATTCGTAAAATATTTTAAAGACATGTTTAACCAGTAATGTCGCCAAACAGGATCCATTATTTTTTTTTTCGACATTATCTTTATTAGCGGGCGGGTTTAATAAGAATTCGTTTACTGAGTTGTTTTGTGACATACTATGATTATGATGGTACTGTTTGGTTAACACTGTTGGTTGGGTGTAAAAGTAGGAAATCATGCATTTTTACATAACAGCGGAGCCGCAATTCTGGCTCAGTTCATTAGCCTCTTTCTCTCTTTCTCTCCCTCTTTCTCTCTGTCTTTTCTCTTTTTATCTTTCTCCTGCAGCGTCTCTCTCAGTCACTCTCTTTTTATATCTCTCTTTATCTCTGTCTCTCTCTCTCTCTCTCTCTCTCTCTCTCTCTCTCTCTTTGTCACTCTATCTGTCGCCTGTCTGTCTGTCTCTCTCTCTCTCTTTCTCTGTCTCTGTCTATTTCTATCTCTATCTCCAGCTCTGTCTATCTTTCTCTCTCTTTTTCTCTCATTCATGTTTTTTTTCCAACTCTTCATTGAAAGACAATGGAAAGAAATGGTGTATCCATCCGTGTCTCTCTCTCTCTCTCTCTCTTTCTTTCTTCTCTCTCTCTCTCCCTCTCTCTCTCTCTCTCTCTCTCTCTCTCTCTCTCTCTCTCTCTCTCTCTCTCTCTCGCTCTCTCTCTCTCTCTCTCTCTCTCTCGCTTGCCCTCTCTCTTTCTCTTTCTTGCTTTCTCCATGTTTTTTTCCTCTAAACCCTTCATCGAAAGAGAATGAAGAGAATCGGCCCAGAGATTCTTGATTAACCTAGAAGTCTTATAAGGGTGAAAAACGAATGTCAAGTAATGGAAACTGCATTTTAGTCCAAGATTTTTGTGCTTCATTTCCACTCTCTCTCAAAATCATTACTAATGTATCAGATTATCAAATTATAAGTACACACGAGTACATCAGGCAACCACCATGAGGAAAATGTAGGAAAAGGTGTCTGATGGTATGCGTAATTATTCATAGGCGTAGAGGAACTCATTGGTAAGGGGGGGAGGGGGGGGGGGGAGACCGAGATGATGATTTGCACGAAACTTTACACACATAATCTATTAAGCCTTTTGCTTTCTCTGTTCCAAGTTTCTCTTTTGCTTTACCCAAGTTTTCTCCGCTGTTTTGCCCGAATTTGGACTTGAGCGAAGTTGCCCCCCCCCCCCCAGTCCCGTCTGGCACGCCCGTGTAATTATTATTTTACACCGAATGTTCCTGTTCTGCAGACATCCTTAACGAAAGCCGCTGTACTCAAAAAATAATTAAAAACTCAATTAAGTGATCGATATTTTATTAACCCACTGCCCTTCTTCCCTCCAGCAGAACAGAGAGTTGACACTACGGAGTAACACTGTCATCAAGGAGTAATTTGAGTGAAAGCAAAAAGGTCACGCCTTTGTAGGATGAAGAGCAACCCAGAAAATTCGAGAATGGGGGCAATTGTATAAATAAAGTGATGGGGAGGGACATAAGAAAGGAGAAAGAGAAGGAACGATCGCAGTGAGGAGGAGACTGAATCTCATATTAATATCAAATAAATCAAAAGTTCTTCAGAAAAATGGATTAATTAAACATACAACAAACATAATTACTATTAGATCTACGAAAAATGTACTGGAGATTTCAGAATGGTAACACTCGCCTTATTTTTGTATTATTCAATGATTGGCCATAGATCCTTCAACTATCTTGGACCTTTTGTCTGGAACCAGATACCCTTGAACATTCGTGAATCACCGAATCTTGAAAGCTTTAAGAAAAGCGTAAAACATCACCTTTTCCTCCGAAACTGTTAAATTTTCAAAATTCTATTCTGTACTTTGATGTTACAATTGATTATATAAGCTAGTGTTATGTGACTAAGAGCGTATATGTGTGTGAAACTGAAAGTTTGTATGGATGAGAGTGCGTGTTTTAGTATGAGATTTGGAAAGTGTATGTATCTTATTGATGCAATGTATAGCGCATTGAGTAATAATTTTATTAGAAATGCGCTATAGAAATTCTATTTATTATTTATTATTATTATTATTGTATCTATTCTATTTCCTAAGTTAAAATGCGGTAATAACAGAAGCGACTTTTTTTTTTTTTTTTTAAATTTTCCAGTGTTGGAATTTTGGGATTTTCCTCATATTTTCCTGTCCCTGACCCTATGGTAGGTAGGATCGACACCTAGTCTTCTCGGATAAGGACGAAGAAACTCGGGAGGGTCCATGTGCATACGCTGTGCACGTTGTACACGTTGGGCACGAATAAAGATATCTGGCAGTTGGAAATCGAAAAGTGTAGGCCGAACAGGGCCGCTACCCGTTCAAAATTAAATAAAATTCAATAAAATATAATTATCCCTCCCCCCCCCCTCCCCACCCCCCCCCCCCCCCAAAGCCGCCAACCAGCGCTCCACTATGGTGACGACATGTCTGCTCCAATTGTAACTGGGCTACAATGGCACTGCTGCAAATTTCCCAAATGGGATTCAAGAAGTATACAAAAATACACAGCACAAAATACAAAATACAAACCCCTACATTAGCAATAACACAATTTCTCTTTTTACCATGGGTTTGCTTCCTGCCATGCCCCCATTCTACAGCCATCCCAAAGGCTTTACTGGCAGCGAACTGAGTCAAGTCTTGGTTTTAGTTCCATAATGTGAATTATAGAGTTAGCTCAATCCCCACGGTAACTTTTCTGGGTGTTGACCGGAACTTTCAACACTATCCAGTTTGAAATTTAGATGTAGTTCAAAGACGTATTTTCGTTCATTCAAAATAAACACAAGACATAATACATTAGGCATTAAAGTAAAGGAAAGTCATGACCCAGGATGAGATTCACTATTTCGAGAAGTTGGCTTAAGTATTAGTGTTGGAAAATGGGTGTCCGCTGGAGCCGAATATTCGGCTTTCCGTAGTGAAGCGAAAACCTGCGAGCCAAATATTTGTCTTACCGTAGCGAATGAGTTAAAGGGGACCTCGATAAAATATGAGACCGAAACAAGTTCGTCTCACTAGTTCGCGCACGTCAAATCTGGCTTGAGACAACTGGCGTAAAGAAAGACCTTGCGCACTGGGTCAAAAACAGAGGGAAAACATTTGATTCGGGGCGTCACAAGCCACGTGATGGGAAAGGCGGGAGAAGAAGAGGAACTCCCATGACTCGAGTGGACGAAGCAACAACTGTTTCATAACAGCGTGACACTGAAAGAAGGGTTTGGGGACGGCTTGCATTAAACTTTCGTTGATGTGCAATTTTCTGAACGACTTTACCATGATCATTAGACAAGACAAGATAAGATAAGATATAACTTTATCATCCTGTTGTCAGGAAACTTTTCACAGCATCTGTGATGGTACAACAGTAAAATATCTCAGGCACACGGGTTTCTAACGCATACCGCACACAAGCACATTGCTCACACAACAAGTTGCTTCGAATGGCGGATGGCAAAAAAAAAAAAAAAAAGATCGTCTTAATCGCTCTCTGTTTTTAAATACAGTATTCGTCCATATAACAGTCGGTATGACGAAACAACAACATGCGACTTGCTGTCCTGTTGTTGTTTTTCCTTAGTTTCATGCTCATATCGACTGTAATGTGCCTATGTCTCGCATGTGTGCCCATCCCTATTCATGAGCCTAGACTTTACAAAATGAGACGCCACTGCAAAGAGACAAAGTCTCATTTGCGAGTCGCCTATATATACAAAAAAACAACAACAACAACACACACACACACAAAAACGGTCGCAGCCAAGGAACAAGGACCGAACTGACCAATGCCCAGTTCAACACAGCGTCAGACCATGATTGACCATTGATCATCTCCTAACCCCAGGAGGACTATTAGTTTGTCAAAACCTCATTAAGGACGCAGGACGCGGTATCGTGTACTGAGAACCGTGCCATTTAATTGGGCGACCGGGGTCTCGTCAGCACAACCATCAGGACCAGAGATGGTCATTTTCTTCCCCGCTCTGGTACGTCCACAACAGATGTAAGTTTTACTAGACCTCCCATAGACATCTGGAAATTGGCAGTTTGGATGGTTTGGGGACGGCATCAGCGTAAACTCAGAAGGAAAGATGGAAAGGGGGGCACCGTGGCCTAGACGCAAGGTGCTCGTCTCTCATGCCGAAGATAGCGCTTTCGATCCCCGGTCGGTGCAGGTATGTTGGAATTTATTTTTTTTCGGGGAAAAAAAATCCCGCCCCTGATCCTATGGTAGGTAGATCGAGCACCTAGTCTTCTCGGATAAGGACGAAAAACTCGGAGGGCCGGTGTGCACTTGGCACACGTTAAAGATACCTTGGCAGTTAAAAGTCGAGAAGGGCAGGCGAAACAAGGTCCCTGCCCGGGCAAAAAATTCGAGAAAAAAAAAATTAATCCCAACCACAAAAAAAAACTACCACACAGAAACAAGATCAAGAAAAATAAAAACAAGCAAAGTGAAGTGTAAATGCCAGTGACAGCGAAACTTCCTAAAATAAAGAGCTAAACACAGGGAAAGGATCAGTTTCGCCTGATGATTTGTATTTGTATTTGTATTTGTATTTGTATTTGTATTTGTATTTGTATTTGTATTTGTATAACTCTTTAATCCCATTTGGGAAATTTTGCCTTTGTGCCAATTGCAGCCCAGTTATAACTGGAGCAGGCACGTCGTCGCCACAGTGCAGCGCCGGTCGGCGTTTTTTTTTTTTTTTTTTTTTTGGGGGGGGGGAGATGAGGGGGGAGGGGGAGGGACTGGTAGAGATGAATTTAATTTAATTTTGCCCGGGCAGCGGCCTGTTCGGCCTGCTCTTTACGATTTTCAACTGCCAAGGTATCTTTAACGTGCGCAACGTGCACACGGGCCCTCCGAATTTTTTCGTCCTTATCCGAGAAGACTAGGTACTCGATCCTACCCCTCAATAGAATCAGGGACACGAAAATATGAGAAAAATCCCAAACTTCCAACATGCCTGCACGGCCCGTAACTCAATCAGGGCGAATGTTTGGTGTACGCCCGAGTTTTCAAGACATTGTAAAGTGATGGTAAATTAGGGAAGACACAGATTTCTTGATGACCACAATGGTATTTGTTTTTCTTTCATTCTGTTCATCAGGTAAAAATTAGCCTTGATTTCATCCAATATTAATTCATTCAGGAGCAGCAGAATAGTACACATGAAAGCAAACAGAGAAAAATACAGAAAATCGTTTTTGCCCTCCGCAAAGACATCAAAGCTAGATGTGTACCATACTTTACCCACGTTCCATGTCACGTTAATTCTTGTGTTATGCCTGCTACTGAGTTATCATGTTATCATAAGATAATGTGTATTTGCTCTTAAAGACTCTGTGAAAGGGAATTTTTCCTTATGGCATATTAAAGTGATGTTTATCTCATTTTATCTGTTTTATTACTGTATCGTTAGAATGAACTAATTACAAATTTAACACAGAGAGCACATGGAAACACTGAAATTCTATATTATGAAATAAATAAAAATAAGATAAAAAAGAAATTATGAGCTTGACACACCTCAATGAATGGGACATTTCTCAGTGTGTAATTCATTCTTCATAATCTTAGGCTTGGAGGATTGGCAACCACTCTGTAATATTTCCCGGTGACCAGAGATTTGATCTAAAAAGGGTACCACAGAAATCGGGACAAAACCACCTGTAAGTCTGATAGAAATCTAATCAGATGTTTTAATGAACGAAATGCCAACTCTCTCTAAGGTCTGAGAAGGAATAAAGAGAGATTAAAGATGAACAAACAAACAAACAAAACAGAGAGAATTGGTCATCAGAGTGAAGGCTAGAAGATTGTCCTTTCAAATACAATGCAAAATCATTAAAATAACCCGGGGGGTTTTGAATGTATATGAATCATAAAGATAGCATAAAATGTCAATAAATAACTCACAGCATAACAGGCAAATTTTCCTCCTTTATTGATAGAGTGATGGAATTAATTTTTCGAGGTACTAAAACTGTTAATAAAAGACACGTTGACGTGACAGCTGAATGCTGAATTAAGGCATCTTATAGTCTGGTTAATCTAGCATAATTATAAAAGTGCAAGAAAACTGCTTAGTTACCAACAGACCTGAAGATTACTGATTTGTCTGAAATTTGACATGAACAAGTGAAACATATTTGGAAACCACGTGACTACACAAGCACATACAACTGGGCTCCGCAAACTGATTATCCCACAAAATATGCGAATAAACTTTTAACTCGCAAGAGAGTTTGAGTGACATGTTACGAACGGAGCGAGTTCATTATACACGATTTCCTGTGAGCTCTGAAATCTTGCCATAAAGCTGTGGAATTACACGTATTTTCCTTGAATTCTGCTGTTCTGTAAACTCTGTTTTCTACAGTACTGAATTCTTTAAAACCCCGCTCACATGACTGTGCATCATACTAATATATAGCGTAATTGGGGCTGTCCATAGGAAGGACACAGAACAAGCCATCTCAGAGCTTAATGTTGTGTTCTTTTGTTCCCACGCAAGTTGACAGCCTTTGATTTGATATTTATTTTTTATTATACATCTTCATAGGTCGTAAGACTCACTTATATGAAGCCAAAACAAATTTAAAAACAAAAACGAAAGAGGGAAAAACAAGGTAAATCATTATGGTTCACAATTGTCAGATACAAAAGATAATATAGTAAATAGCTTGGTGTAGCACCGGTTTAAATCTGGTTAAGTGAAATGTGCACTTTTAGTTTTGAAGATGTATATGCCAGTCTCTCTGTGTAGTGAACAGGAAAACAAACTGTATCAGACAGAGAAAGGGAGAGAGAGAGAGATAGAAGGAGGGAGAAGAGAGAAAGAGAGAAGTGGAGAGAGGGGGGGGGTGACAGAGGGGGAGAGAGAAGGTGGGAGTAGAGCGACAGAAAAGAGAGAGAGAGAGAGTGAGAGAGAGAGAGAGAGAGAGAGAGTGAGAGAGAGAGAGAGAGAGAGAGAGAGAGAGAGTGAGAGAGAGAGAGAGAGAGTGAGAGAGAGAGAGAGAGAGAGAGAGAGAGGTATAAGGGCAAGGACAAGCCAGCGCTTGATCAAGAGACCTAGATTTGTCATCTTGGCTTAACTCTAGTTCCTAATACAAAAATGACGTTTCTGGCTAAATTGCCGGTTAATCCCAAAAGTTTATTCTGGCCAGATGCTCGAAATGATTTCAGACTAACAGTACGAATTTCCTTGAAATTAATCAGCATTTTTTATTCAAGAAGTTACAGATGCTATATTATGGAACAGGCTATTGTTATAAGTACTTACGCACAACAAGTTGTTTTGCGCTTGAGGCGAGCACGTTTATATACCTATCCCCGAGCCAGTCCTTATCCTCAACTCTAAATCTTATTGATACCCTAACCCTACCCTACCCATTCAACCAAAAAAAAAAAGGAGGAAAACAAAAAGAAAATCTGAAAGAATAATTAATTAAGGCTGTTGTTAGGAGTATTTTGGGAGGAGCTCTCTAGCTCTGGAGTCACAAAAGGATTTAAAAAACGTGCCCCTAGTGCTAAAAACTTGGGGAGCGGACGCACTTGTAACAATATTGTATGGAAAAACTTAACACTAACCTTATGTCAGATCCTAACCCATATCCTAGCCATAGATAAGTTTAATAGTCCTGCAAAAACACAAACGGCAACCCTAGGGAAGTGTACTGACGTCAAGTTTGTACCTAGGAATGGCATCGTTCCTACACTTCCTCTGGTTACGACATCGCGCCTATGTCGGTTTGATCTAAGGAATCCCCTACAATAATCCTACCAATCTTACGGAAATCTGCTTCGGGATTGACGTCGGCTTGCTGTATGGGAAAACTTCGATGAATGCAATTTCATTTAAAAAGTTCAATCGTTAAAGAGAAAAAAAGAATGCAATGTGACAGACCCAGCATTTTCAGTTTTGGACATCTCTACTCAAATGGTTGTGTAAAGACATAAAATTTATATCTATCTTAAATGACATGTACTATCCCTTGTTTCATCAAATTTCAATTTCATCCAGGAGAAATAGAATAATACACATCAGACCAAACAGAGAAAGATTATAGAAGATCATTCTTACCATCTGCAATTCGCCTCAACAGCGCATTCTAACTAGATCTGTGCCATGGTTTGTTAAGGTTCCATGATGTGTTACTTCACGTAATAAGCCTGTTATTACTTGTGACATATTTATATAATAATACGTAAGACGTGTGTGTGTCATGTGTGATCTGTGAAAATGAATTTCTCTCATGGGGACTAATAAAGTGATTCTTATCTTATATTATCGTAACTTATCTCATTGTATCTTATCAGAGAAAAGCAGATACATAGAATTTGAACTTTGGAACTCTAACAAATAAAAAATCTAAAATTTCCCGGCTTGCTCGACCGCAATAATAATCTATTTCTGTGACGTACGGGATGCCAGCCTACAGCACCAATCACGACATAGAAATCAAGGCTGATTCGCGAAATGCTGAAAATCTAATTGGACGAACTTTCCTCCACTTGACTGGAATAATCACTTAGTATAATTCCAAATAACTTTAGCTGCGACATAATGGATGCCAAAGTGCACACTACAATTTATTGTGGCAACAAGAATTTGAACTAAATTACGACATTACCGAAACCTTATCTTTACGACAACCAATATTAGGTAGAAAGCACTGCTACTATCACTATTGACGTAAGAAAACCAACTTCATTATACAATTGCTATTATTACTGTTTACAATTACTATGACAACTACAACCACTGCGACAACTACTAATACTGCTGCTACTAGTATGATTAATAGGCCTACTATTACTGCTACTACTATTATTACCCCTACTACTGCTGCTACCACTACTGCTACTACAACTATTACTATTTTTACAACTACTTCTACTACCACTACCACTACTAGTACTACTACTACTGAAATCAGTGAACTTTTAACTTTTCAAAATTTCTTTCCCTTGTCGTCATTCTCCGTCACAATTCTGAATGCAGCTTACTCAGTGCCATAATACTTCCTATCAAAACTTCTGAACAAATTTATTTCTGTCTAAAAAGCTGCACTGTCTTGATTGAATGTTGTTACAAAAAAAATTACGCCCCCCCCCCCCACCCCCGTTTTTGTGTGTGTGTATGCTAGAGGTACGTATTTTATAGCCTTTGTGACTCCAGAACTAGAGTACTCAGATAGATAGATAGATAGATAGATAGATAGATAGATAGATAGATAGATAGATAGATAGATAGATAGATAGATAGATAGATAGATAGATAGATAGATAGACGGACAGACGGACAGACAGACAGACAGACAGACAGATAGACAGATAGATAGATAGATAGATAGATAGATAGATAGATAGATAGATAGATAGATAGATAGATAGATAGATAGATAGATAGATAGATAGAAGTTATATGATTACTCTGGCCATTTTAAAGCGCACTGACATGTAATAATAATAATAATAATGTATAGCATTTATATAGCGCATATCCATTTAAAATGCTCTATGCGCTTTACAGAAACAACATGTCAACCACAGAGCAGAATGGAGCTGCCTGCGAAGCGCTCAACATACTGCACTGCTTCTTTCTCTCTCCCTGTCTCGCTCACTCTCTCTCTCTCTATCTCAGAGCAAATTGTAACGCAGCCTGTTAGGCGCAGTTCACAACTCACAACAGTTCACAATTCACAGCAGTTCACAACTCACATCAGTTCACACAACACACAACTCACATCAGTTCACACAACACACAACTCAAATAATATTTGAATATTTATTAATAACAAATATATTTAATAATGAATAATAAATTCTGGCGGGAGGGGGGGGGATGATATGGATAAATTTTAATCTATTAATTTCAATTTTCAACAATGTAGACATTGCTGCGCGATTATCACAAATCTACCCGTACATGGTTAAAAGGTTCGGATGTCACCAAAAAAAAAGAAAACAAAATCAAAAACTGCGTTATATGTAATTTTTGTCGTATTTCTTAATTCACTACTACACTTAAGTCTAAGTCTTACTGTGATGCTCACCAGTGGCGAAATGTTATGTCGTGGTGACCAAGGCGTATTGACACAACACCCGTGACTGTTCGCCACATTCAGACAATGACTGAGAATGACATTTGGCACATCCTGACTCAATGTTGTGTAGTCTGAGGATAATCACAGAGAGCAAGAAACGGAGAGAGCCTGAAAGCGAGAGAGAAGAGAGGGTACGAGAGCGAGAGACGGACAGACGGGAAGAAAGACGGAGAGAGAGAGGGGGGGGGAGAGAGGCAGAGACAGAGAGGGAGAGAGAGAGAGAGAGAGAGAGAGGAGCAAGGCAGACAGATAGACGAACAGACAGTGAGACAAGCAGCCATTATTCCCACATAATGTTCAATAATTAATACCGAGGTTTCATAAAATACCATTTAGCCAGCGGTGAAAGATGGCAAGTCAGTTACACGTGAGATTTAATAACTGTAATTGTTTTTGATGTCAGAATGAAACAGAATCATTCATAATATCATGCTTCAAATTTTCTTTTCATTCTGTTTGGCGAGCCAGTGGGCGATCGTCACTGCAGTTTCTGATGTTATCGCTAACATCAGACCAAAGAAACAACAAAAAAATGAACACACTAACTTTTACATTGGAGAGTTTTAAAAAAAGCAGAATATTAAATAAATGGAACAATTACATCCTGATCAAAATCTTAAAACCGTGGAGAAATCTTTATGTGGTACTTAAAACCAGTATTTGCAATGATTCTGCTAGCATACATAATACATACACATATACATTACACACTACATAATTATGTTATGTATAATATTATTTTTAAAATAGCCTTCAAAATAATGGATTCTTTTTTTTTTCCCTTTTTTTCATTGTTTTCTTTTTTTAAATTTGACATAGGGAAACAAGGAAAAACTGGGAGATGATCAGTAAATGTAAACTGATTTGATGATACAGGGCCGTCGTAACACGATTTTTGGGCCCCTGGGCAAAGCGATAGGCGGCGGTCCGCCCCCCCCCCTTTTCAAAAAATCAATGTAAATTTGCATGCATGGGGGCCCCCTAAACTCTTGGGGCCCCATTGGGCAACTGCCCTGTGAGCCCATGCGTTAAGACGGCTGTGTTACAATGTAATCATTTCACATTCCATGTAATAATCTTTGGCCCTTTTAATAATAATTTATTATTTCAAATAATATTTGAATATAAGTCCATAGCAATTTTATAACATTTTTCTTTTTTTCAAACGAAATAACATTTACTTACATATTTCAAGAAATCAAACACTCGTAATAAAGACACAATGTACTACACATTATTGAACTATTAAAAGAGCACCATTTAGGAATCAACATCTCTGGGGGAAAGAAAGGTGCTGGTGCCGAGCAATGAAATAATTTGTTCAATTTTTCTTTAATTCCAACACGTGAACAAGGTTCATTGTTCCACTTAAAGACACTTTTAAAACAGACCTGGTTCTGGAGAAGACTGTCTCGTGCCGAGCGCGCGGGCTGTTAAAATAACGACCGCACGCGCATAGGGGGTCGGTGTTCAGGTTTCTGGAGGAAGGGCGAGTTAGTGTGCGTTAAGACGTTTACCCGCGGCTTGCTCAGCAGGGGATAGATCGCGTTAGGCGACGGCGGCGGTCTGGCTACCCCTACAGTGGCAGCGGCGAGGGCTGCAATTGTCCCCTGTCCCCGTGATTATCTCCTGAGGTTGGGGGGACACTGGTCTTTAATAGGGGGAGGGGGGGGGAATTATACTTGCTTTCACGTCTGGTTGTGCTAGTTGCACAGCTACGAACTCTACGTTGGTCTTGAGGCACAATGCTCGCCTTTAGCTCTCTCATGCCGAAGGTACACGGTTTGAATCCCTGTCGGCGCAGGCATGTTGGACCGAATGTTGGCATTTTTCTCATATTTTCTTGTCCCTGAACCTATGGTAGGTAGGGTGGCTGGTCTTCCCGGATAAGGTCGAAAAACTCGGAGGCCGCGTTAAAGGTACCTTGGCAGTTGGAACTCAAGAAGAGCAGGCCGAACAGGCCGCTGCTATGGCAAAATTAAATAAAAACTTACCCTACCATTCCCTCCGCCCTTCTTCCCCCCCCCCCACCCCGCCTCCTTTCCAAAAAAAAAAAACCTGACAGGAGCTGCACTGTGACGACGACGTTAATTGATATAAAAAGGAAGGAGAGTATTCGTGGATGAAAAAGTGTATCCACATTATTTTGTCGTTTTGCTGCAAGCTTGAACTGCACCAGCCTTTTTGGAGCCAATCTGTAACCCTTTCAGTACTGGAACAACATTGCTGCTAACCCTTTACTGCTGCATCAATTATAGGTTTTATTCCTCCATTACTAGCCTTTAAATGTAGATCCATAGCCTGATTTAGATTCATATTTACCATTGAAAATAATTGAAATGCGTGAATCTTAATATAAACTGGTCTTGGGAAAATCTAGCCTTCACGGCGTCAGTATTCAAAGGGTTAAGGCTGAACAAGGACATTATTCAGTCGAAATATCTAGGCCTCGTGTTTTCTGATGAAGTTCGACTTCAAATGACATCACAGGCTGATTATACGACAGGTCTGGATCCTGTTGGCAAGCTAGTGTTTACAGTACAAATACTCCTTGTCACAATCTATGTGGACGCTAATCGTTGTCTCTGCTGGTCCTGGGTGGCAGATCTTTGCATGTGTGGTCGTGAGGAAAGCCACGTGTATTTTTCTGGGAGGGGGTGGGAAGAAATTGGTTGATGTTCCAGGGCGGTGGGGAGGGGGGGGGCCGAGAGAGAAAGGGGGGGGGAGATAAAGCGAGAGAGAGATACAGAGCGAGAGGAACGGAAAGGAAAAGGGGAGAGAGAGAGAGAGAGAGAGATCTGGAGACAGAAAGAGAGAGAGAGGGGTTACAAGTGAAGCGAGAAGGAACAGAGTGCGAGAGAGAAAATAGAGATGGGTAGCGAGGGGGGAAATGATGAAGGGGGGGGGGGACAAAAGAGAAGTGGGTGCATAGATGGAAGTGGGAGAGGGAGAGAGAGAGAGAGAGAGAGAGAGAGAGATAGTTCAACTTCAAATTCACAAAAGAATAGACAAGCCAAATATATAAACAATAACAGAAACAAAAACTATTCTCTGACAGAAAGAGTAACTGTGTTATTTGAAAGCCAGTGGTACGTGAAAGGTGTAGATAGCCAGAGGTTGCACTTTTATCACAGCTGTGTTAAAATAATGACGCCACCCAAAGTTCAATGGACACGCGGTACAAGAACTCAAAGGGGCTCTCACAGCTAGACTGTGGAGAGGGAGATGAGCGGGTAGGATTTCGGTCAGCAGTAATTAATTCCACGCAGATTCCTGATAAACAAAATGTCGACGGATATTTGTCATATTGTTGTATGCGACATTTTGCCCATTTTGAGGTTTCATCATGAAAATGGTTCTCTCACTCCTAATTTTATCATGTATAAGTGTCATTCCAATCGGTAAAAAATTTTTCGAGATATCTATTTGTGATGTGATGTATACGTTTCGGCCCTGATTTTACACAGCTCTTCAAACGTTCAATCCTCATTTTCTCGAAAAAAGCAAAACTGCACATACAACCATATGGAAAATACCCAACGATATACAGAAGAACATTATTCAAAGTCAGCTCTCCAATAGAGTGTATTACTTTTTAAGGGAAAAACTGCTAGCAACGGCCCCGCATAACTGTGTTTCCCCATCCTTGTCAATACTCAGAAGAAACTCTTGGATGGTGTCACAGGATGGGAGAGAAAACCAGATTATCGGATAATCGAACTTCTTTGAATCAAAGACGGCGGTTGTGCACGCTCATCGACCACATCAAATAATTGTTTTTCTGGGTCTCTTTTCCTCCAGTTTTTTTTTTTTTTTGCCCTCTCAAGTTTCTTAATGTTTAATTTCAAATACAGATCTGGACAACAAGAAATAGGTTATGGGAAGAAATACAAGTGTTCCCTGATTGTTTTTCCTTGTCCTGAAATTCTCTTCGCGTTCGTGTCTTCGCTTGTGTGTTGAGTGCCTTCATCTGTGTTTAGCTGACGCGTCTCAATGACGTCCCAAGGCCGGGAAGAACACTTCACGTTGATGAACTGCGTAACGCGTAGATTGTTATGTCTGAACAGCTGCAGTCTAGAGAGTGGGTAACTGGCAGTTTGAGGCCCAGCGTAACTTAGGAGAAATGGAACGTAATGTAAAATTCAACAATACTACTAAGACATCCACGTTACGGTACTCACTCTGGAAGTTACTTTGGACGGCAAACTATCCGGCAGATTGCCATTTGCAGTGTCCTGTCAAATCGGGATACAGAATTTGCTCATGTGAAGAAAGGACTGATATGAAATTAGCTTTGAGGAGGGAGAAGGTGCAGATTGGTGTGTCTTTTGTCTGTCTCTCTCTTTTTTTTTTTCCTATTTCGAAACCATTTACCATTTGGTGTTATCTATCTCTTTCTCTATCTGTTTTAATGAAATGTTTGAGACAATCGTCCTGGCTGGACTACTGCCATGAACTGAACCTTTACAAGACCCTATGCATTTTGCATGCCAGATTCAGAGAAATGCTGATGATACCATATTTCTAGATATCTCAGTGCTACGAGTAGAATCCTTCTTGTAGACTTTCCCCTTTTGGCAGTCCAGTTCATTTACATAAGCCCTTGAAGAAAAAGCCACATTGACTACCCAAGAACTGACAGTGTTCAGGAAAATTAAAAAGCGTTTTATCTTTTTCCTATAAATACTTGAAAATGTTAGTTTAGGGAAGTCTTCATCTGAGCTTCTGCAGCTGATATCTGCGATAAAATGGATTGATTCGTGGGCCGTAATTCGTGATCGAGAGTCTTGGCAAAGCCTTTCTCATGGCGAACACCACTTGATGACCAAACATACACGATACATGACAACCCGTCAACAAGCGATTTTGTCCTCCTCACAGATGGATCCATCAATCGGGACAACAAGACTGGATGGGGCTTTGTGGCATACAGGGGAGGTCAGCCCGTGGGGAAGGGGTACGTGGGGTCTGGTGCGTACACAGTCGCTGAGCCTAACATGCTGATGGAGGTAGAAGCTGTCACTGAGGCACTTCGTTGGATTGGAGCTCAGCAGCTTTGGCACAGTCCATGCTGGCAGCGTCTCTCACTCGGGGACAAGGTGGTCTAGAGGCAAGGTGCTCGCCTCTCACGCCAAGGGTACCGGGTTCAAAATCCGGCCGGTGCAGGCATGTTGGAAGTTTGGGATTTTTCTCAAATTTTCGTGTCCCTGATCCTATGCGGGGGGGGGGGGTAGGATCGAGTACCTAGTCTTCTCGGATAAGGACGAAAAAATTCGGAGGGCCCGTATGCACGCTGCGCACGTTAAAGATACCTTGGCAGTTGGAAATCGAAAAGAGCAGGCCGAACAGGCCGCTGCCCGGGAAATATTAAATAAAATTCATCCCTAGCATTCCCCCCGTCCTCCCTCATCTCCCCCCCCCCCAAAAAAACCCCGCCAACCGGCGCTGCACTGTGGCGACGACGTGCCTGCTCCAGTTATAACTGGACTGCAATGGCACAAAGGCAAATTTCCCAAATGGGATTAAAGAATTAAAGAGTTATATAAAGGGTTCCGCGAAAAGTCGACAGCAACATGCTTCGTCGAGAATGGCTTGATATCCTATGAGGCCTCACCCTTATCTCTCACATGGATATCCTGCCCGGGCCATGCTGGGGTTAGGGGCAATGAGACAGGCGATCTACTAGCCAGCAAAGCTGCTGTCCCGGGACACCTGCAACACGACTGGGAGGAGCTCCTGCAGATGATCACCCTCCAATTGCCAGCGGAAGAAGACACTGAGGTGCCCTCCGTTACGAGAATGGTTGAGGTGGGGTACAGACAGGCTGAGGGAAGGGTGTGCGGCAAATCTGCAAGAACCCGACAAATATAATAATAATAATGGAGATCATTTATATAGCGCCTAATCAAAACAAGTTCGCTCTAGGCGCTTCACAGAAAGTCTTTTTCTCTTGATTTGCATCTCTCTCTCTCTCTCTCTCTCTCTCTCTCTCTCTCTCTCTCTCTCTCTCTCTCTCTCTCTCTCTCTCTCTCTCTCTCTCTCTCTCTCTCTCTCTCTCTCTCTCTCTCTCTTTTTTTCTTTCTCTCTCCTTCTCTCTGTCTCTCTCTCTCTGACTATTTCTCTCTCTCTCTCTGTCTCTCACTCTCACTCTCTCTCTCTCTACCTCTCTCTATTCCAGAGCAAATTGTAACGCAGCCTGTTAGGCGAAGTTCACTACTCACAAATTACTGTATAATAAAGTATTCATTATTTATTCAGGTCAGGTCAGAAAAATCTGCTACTGGTAACATGTAATCCAGTACAACCTGTTTCATGAACTGGTACGCTAGCATGGTATCAGTGGGCGTGCACCTGTCGGTGCAAACGGCCAGGGCGGAGGAGGTTTCATCTAACCCAACGGCCACATGCTAGGGCACAATGTGACCCTCAGTACTTGAGTCCTTCATATTGGCCCCCGGTAGCGGTGTGGTCATAGGCTTGTTTGCCTAAATCACAGACGAAGAATTGAGCAAACTTCCCGGATGCAGCTTCGAAGCTGGCGGCAGCAGGCCAATGGTTGATTGATAGGGCAGATGGCAATATACCGTCACTCTGGCCTGGATATCGTGACACAGAGCATCCACCAGTATTGGTGTTCTTTGGTTTGGGTCTTTCACCCTAGTCAGTTGGGACTGCGAGGCTGTGGAGTAGCCTACAGGCAGCCGGTCAGGCAATAGGACTGTCCCTCTGGCATCCTCCTGCACCTGGATACATTTCCAGTCGTCTTGACCCTGTCTTGCCACTTGGATAAGTTGTGTCCAGGCGAGAGAGTGAGTCTGATGTTTGCGCAGCTCTTTCTCACTAAAAACAAATTCTTTGCGCCAGTCTTAACACTCACCTCGTCTTCTTTCATCTTTGTCTCGTCTTCTTTCCTCTCAAAATTCCAACGGCGATGGGCGAGTGCGGTGGCAGCAGGTTTGGATAGACTGGAAGCTGTTAGCACAGACCTACACGTTGGTGGCTGTGGGCTATGGTCGCTTCATCGTCGATTGAAGTGGAGGCGTGGGGAGGCAGCACCCACAGTAGCTGAGCAGCCTTATTTAAGGATAGCACTGCTCACCTCAACTGAGGAAGGGGCTAGAAAAGGTGCCCTAAAGAAAGCCCACTTCACATCACCCTGACTGGTATACCGCGACCAGTGGGGATCCCTTTTTGCGGTCGAAACAAAAAGAAATTCAGCTTACTCAGGCTAGGAGCCTGGAATATACGCACACTACAGGACAACTCAAACAACCCGGAAAGACGCACTGCACTTATTGCCATTGAGCTCAGCAGGTACAACCTGGACATAGTGGCACTCAGTGAGACCAGACTCCCTGATAGTGGCCAACTCAAAGAGCTCAGTGGTGGATACACCTTCTTCTGGAAAGGCAAGGGTGCAGTCGAACCGAGACAGCATGGTGTTGGGTTTGCAATTAAAAATGACCTTGTCAGAAACTTGCAGTCCATGCCAATTGAAATAAATGACAGGCTAATGACACTCAGGATCCCAGTTGGGAAAAGCCAGTCAGCCACCCTCATTAGCGCATATGCGCCCACCATTACAAACCCAGATGAAGCCAAAGACAAGTTCTATTCTCATCTAGAATCTGTCATATGCTCTGTCCCGGCAGCTGATAAGCTGATTCTCTTGGGGGACTTCAATGCTAGGGTTGGCTCCGAAATCTCAGCGTGGCCAAATGTTTTGGGCCCTCATGGAGTTGGTTCATGCAATAACAATGGGTTGCGCTTACTTACTTTGTGCGCTGAATTTGGCCTGTTCACTACCAACACAAATTTTAGTCTCCCCGTGAGAAACAGAACGTCATGGATGCATCCCCGCTCAAAGCATTGGCATCTCATAGACTATGTCATTGTGAGGAAGACTGACAGAAAGGATGTCCTTGTAACAAAGGCGATGTGTGGTGCCGAGTGTGGAACTGACCACAGACTCATTGTTTGCAAGCTCAGACTAACATTGAACCGCAATAGACGCCCTCAAGGGAAAGCGCCACCTAAACGCCTAAATGTTTCAAAACTCTGCTCAGCTGAGAAACAGAGCGAGCTCTCCTCAGAACTCTCCTCAAAATTGGATTGCGTGACTTTTGACCCTGAGAACATTGAACAGAGCTGGACTGACCTAAATACGACTGTACACTCTTGTGCCAGCAGCACAGTTGGTTTTCTTGTCCACAAGCACCAGGACTGGTTCAATGATAATGATAATGAAATTAAAGTGCTCATCAAAGAAAAAAATAGTCTCATCCAAGCTCACTGCAGTGACCCCTCTTCCACAGCAAAAGCTGATGCACTGCGTGCATGTAAGGGTGTACTCCAGAAGAAGCTGAGGAAAATGAAAAATGACTGGCTTGAAGAGCGAGTAAGAGAAACTCAGAAATATGCCGACACAAACAACACTAGAAAGTTCTTTGAGAGCCTCCGAGCTGTGTTTGGACCATCCCGCTCTGGCACTACGCCACTTCTTGCGTCAGATGGTTCAACACGCATTGTTGAATTGAATGCCATAATTCAGCGTTGGGCAGAACATTTCGGAGGTGTGCTAAATCGGCCATCAAATATAAATACTGAGTCCATTGACCGCCTCCCTCAGACTCCTATTAATGCAGCTCTTGCCAAGCCATTCACAGCAAATGAGACCCGAACTGCCACAAATCAGATGTCCTTTAACAAATCACCAGGCGTGGATTCAATTCCTGCTGAGGTGTATGCCTTCGGTGGAGAAAAGCTTATTGAAAGGTTGACCGAGTTGTTCAATCATATGTTGAAAGCAGGGAAGCTGCCACAGGACTTCAAAGATGCTTCAATCATCCATCTGTACAAAAACAAAGGGGACAGCCAAGTCTGTGACAACCATCGGGGAATCTCTCTACTTTCAATTGCTGGCAAAATATTGGCAAGAATGCTTCTGAATCGCCTTCTTGATCACCTCTCGTCAAATGACTTGCTTCCCGAGAGCCAATGTGGCTTTCGTAAAGAGAGGGGAACGGCGGATACGATTTTTGCTGCCAGACAGATTCAGGAAAAATGCATGGAACAAAATAAAGCGCTGTATATCACATTTGTTGACCTCACAAAAGCATTTGACACAGTGTGTCGTGAAGGCCTCTGGAAAATCTTGGCGAAGTTTGGGTGTCCACCCGAATTCATCACAATAGTGCGCCAGTTTCATGATGGCATGCAAGCTGCAGTCAAAAGCAACGGCAGTGTTTCAGAGCCCTTTGCTGTCACAAATGGGGTAAAACAGGGTTGTGTCTTAGCCCCAACTCTGTTCAGCATCATGTTCTCTGCAATGCTACAAGAAGCCTTTAGCTCTCCTCCTCAAGGGGTAAGCATCAAGTACCGAACTGATGGCAGTCTATTCAACCTCAGGAGACTTCAGGCAAAAACCAAAACCAAAAGTACTCAAGTCTGTGACCTACTATTTGCTGATGATTGTGCACTTCTGGCACACGATGAGGATAGCATGCAAAACTGTGTTGATAAGTTCTCTAGTGCCTGTGACAACTTTGGCCTCACAATAAGCACAAAGAAGACGGAAGTGCTCCATCAGCCTACTCCAGACGACAAGTATCCTGTGACCCCAAATATCAAAGTCCATGACAGTCTTCTGAAGGTGTCGGAGAACTTCACCTATCTTGGCAGTACACTGTCTTCCGCGGCTCGTGTTGATACTGAAATTCTCTCAAGAATCAGCAAAGCCAGCTCTGCATTTGGCAGGCTTCGAAAGAGAGTATGGGATGTCGCCGGCATTCGCACAGACACTAAGCTGAAAGTGTACAATGCTGTGGTCCTTCCCACCCTACTCTATGGGGCTGAAACCTGGACAGTGTACCAATCGCATGCCAGAAAGCTAAATCACTTTCATCTGGCCTGCCTTAGAAAGATCCTAAGGATCAAATGGCAGGATAAAATTCCAGACACTGAGGTCCTCAATCGTGCCAAGGAATTGAGCATCTTCTGCCACCTGAAAAAAATTCAGCTACGTTGGGCAGGACATGTTGTCAGAATGCCCGACTCCAGACTCCCTAAGCAAATCTTCTTCTCTGAGCTCTCCAATGGAACGAGGAATGTTGGGGCCCCAAAGAGACGTTACAAAGACACTCTCAAGCAATCACTGAAGGCCTTTGCCATTGATGTGAGTGAGTGGGAAAAGCTCTCGCTTGATCGTGCAAATTGGAGGGCGGCCCTTACCAGAGGCAGCAAAGCATGGGAAGCTGACAGAGTCCAGCAGGCTATCAAAAAAAGAGAACGGCGCAAGAAAAGGCCCAGTGGTACTGAACCAACGGAGCACTCTTGTCATTTATGCGGAAGGGTCTGCAGGGCAAAAATAGGACTTATCAGTCACATGAGAAGCCATAAGTCATGAAAGAACAGTCTTTCCATTCTGTCCTCTGTGTCCTTTAGTCCTCTTTATTGTCCATGTGTTGAAATTCTCAACAATTTCTGTTCTTTATTCCTCTGGTGTTGTTAAGGTCATCATCATACCTGATGGACGAACTATTATTATTATTATTATTATTTATTATATATATTTAATAATAAATAATAAACTTTTGTTGGTGGAGGGGGGGGGGTGGTGGTGATAGGGATAAATTTTAAACTACCCCCCCCCCCCCTGTAGGATCAGGGACAAGAAAATATGAGAAAACTCCCAAACTCCCAACATGCCTGCGCCAGCCGGGTTTTGAACCCGGCACCCTTGGCGTGAGAGGCGAGCACCTTGCCTCTAGACCACCTTGTCCCCCCAATATGGAACCTCAGCTGGCCGCAGAAATCATGAGAAAAACCCTCGAGTGGATTCTGGAACGGGGAAAGGAGCATCTATGGGGATATCCTGTGTGCTAAGATTCTGGTTCCTGTCACCAGCCCAAACCAAAACATGGGCACAAGGCCCATCTTCCAGATTTCTAGCACGCAATATCCCATGTCAGAACTTGAACTTTACATAAAAAAAATAATATCACCCTTTTTATTTTATTTTTTTTTTCATTATTCTAAGGAAATCCTGTGCAACATTTCACAGACATAATGTGTTCATCTGATGACATTAATTTGTCTTTACAGTCCATGAAATTACGACGTGGCAATGTCTTCCTATCTGGTAATTGCTTTCTTTGTGTTTATATATGATTTCTGGTGCCGGCATAAGGCAGAATTTGATTACTAGAGGTTTATTACATGGCCATTAGATTAGTTAATTAGATAGAATGCTGTTCTAGACCACTTGGTCTTTTATCGATTCTTATGCTTTCTGGAGATTGCCTTATTGGACGGGGGATTTTTGCAGGCGTTCTTCAGCACTTTTTTTTTCTGGTGCATTCGAAAGCGCTGAGTATGAGGAAATGGCGGTATTTCTTTATTTACACGTTCATTCTTCCAATATTTTATTGTTGTAGTCGTCGCCGGTGATGATAATGGTGACATATGTTGATGCGTGTTTCTGCTTATTTTTCTTATCGTTTCTTTGCTTAGACGTTTCTCTCTCGGTAATAATAATGACAACAACTATGATAACAATAAAGAGGCTGGGTCAGGCTGACGGGATTTGGCGTTCCCTCGCGTGTTTTAGAATCAACGTTAATGATTCTACGTATTTTTTTATTTTTTTTCACTCATAAAGACGATGATAACAATGAAATTGACGATAAAACTATAGATCGTACTTTTTTGTCGGGTCATTATTTGGTTTTCTTTTGCTGTTTAATCTTTGGAATTAACTGTCCCCTCCCCCTACCTTCCCTCCACCCCAACCCCACCCCCCACCCCCATCCCCCCTCACCCCCCAGAAACGAAGCACTTTAAGAATACGGTCACATGAGATTTGTATGTGGGTGGGTGGGGGGGGGGAGGGGGGCAGATAATTATTTTCTCAACCCCACCCAGTGTCTAACGGGTTTTTCTACCCTGCCATGGGTTACAAACGTGACTTTCCTCTAAGTTTGAGGACGTCTATTGATCAGCTGAATGCATAAGACAGAAACCGATGCCGCTGAAGCTGAGTTAATTGAAAGGTTAAGTGGAAATTATGGTTTTCTATGCTGTTTTTCTCTGTCTGACCATCACCTAATCAAGCTGTGCCAAATCATATCAGCTCGCTAACTCTGGAACTTCTCCTTGCGATGAGTACCGTACCACGCTGGCTCTATCATGAAACCCCGTGTGTCTTCACACAACTGCGGATTTTAATTTATTTTTTATTTTTGTGAGTTTTTAATATTCTATGAATTTGTTGAAATAGTTTTATTATTCTGACTTTTTCTTATCTATTGATTAAAAGGGAGTAAGACATTCCAATGCTTATCTAATCGAATGGACATTTGACCTGCGACGTTTTCCCCTTGCTGTCTCTTTGGCGCCAGCCCAAAAAAGCCCTTTTGAGGGCCTGAAAATAGCCCTTTCGATGGCTCACAAACAGCTCTTTTGAGGGCTGAGAAGACATCGGCGAAGAATCGCAGATAAGCAAAAGGAAGCAACACAACACAAGACAAGAAACCTGAAGAAAAAAAAATGAATCTCGATCAAGGAAGTCGAGGTGCAGTGGCAGGAGCAACAATCCTCCGAAAGTAGAGATCTTCAAGTATCAAATATGTAAAACAGTTTTTCTCTCGTCTTGTAAAATTAGGTCTTCCGCACTTGTGACGTTTCATGACGTTTCATCGAGCAGGCCTAATGTTGACCTGGTGGTGTAAGCAATTATCTTCAGCCCTAGGGGTCGCAGATAGCAGAGTCTGGGGTCATCATCCGCTTTTGAAGCTACACCGTCCTAGCCAAACAACAGTACAGATCAATCTAGATGCGGCGTTGTTGTGGTTTTTTTCTTTACAAAACCTGTGTAAATACCGAACGGCCAAAGCTGTGTTTTCATGTGTACGGAAACTGCAATGGAAACGTTAAAAAAGCTGCAAGTAGTGAAATAGAAAGAATATAATATATTTTCATATCGTGTACAGAGAGGCCGTTTCCGTACACATAGAAACGCCCTTCCTTTTCACAGCTTGGTGGAATTTTGGCGTTTCCGTTGCCGTTTCAGGTTCTGCACATATGAAAATACGGCTTTGGCGTCAAGTAATAATTATTGAATTATTTTTGTGTAGACACATTTTTTTTGTTGTTGTTGTTGCTGTTTGATGGTATCAGTAACTGATTAATCACTGACTTTGCTGACTTGCTGTAATGAGAAATGGCAATATTTCTCCCATTGTAAAAAAAAAAAAAAAGTCAAATCCTCTCCTTTTATTGTCTTTTTTGGCGCCATCCCAAACAGTCTTTTGAGGGTGATGAAGACGACGACAACGGGTGGCAGAAAAGCATTTCGAGGAAAAGCAATGATAGATTTCTTCTGGGATCCTTGTAACAAAAATTACAAGTGAAAACTATCACGTTTTGCGGTTTTTCATCTACATGTTAATGCAGCATTTTTTTTTTTTTATTTTGTTTCAAAAAACTAGTTCCCAATGTTGCCACATTATATGTTTTAGTTCTGAATCACATCTAAGGGATCCTTGTAAAAAATAATTTCCTTTAAAATTCCATTTATTATGCAATCTAAGATCATGTATATTCACATTATTATTCTGGTGCATTGAAAAACAATGAAATATCCCGTATAATACACGCACAATATCGTATATTATAAACAGAAATAATTATCTTATAAAGGCAGTAAGGCCTCCAATATGAAAGGCTTTTTAACCGCTGAGCCTTAAATTCCATAAAATATTATTTTACTCATAGAAATACGTAAAGGCGTACGTGGGCATTATTTAAAAGGTCTTGAAGTTTGCTAAAATTTTTAATACTTTAGTTGATTTTGAGCCACAAACTGAGTTCCGACATTTGGGGTAGAAAAAAACAATACATTTCCATTGAGTAGAATTATTAAAGTCTGACAGAAAATTTCGTCCTGCGCCTCAATTTACACATTGTCGATCGAAACTCAATTTTAAAAATCACATCTGTGCATTCTCGAGTCACCGGGCCAACTAGTAAGAATAAATATATCACAAAGCACCTATTAAGCGCTCCAAGCAGTTAAAGGTTGGGCTTTGAGTGCTTTACAATATTTACGTCAAACCCATAATAAATCATACACAGTCACACGCACTCATATAAAAAAGAACGGATACTGAGAGTGTGAAAAGATGACTCTTCAGCTGATGCTTAAAAGTTATAAAATTTTCAATCTCTTAGAGAAAGAGGCAGAGAATTTCAAATCTGAAAGTGGAGCACATGTAAAGCAAAAGATTTTTCTTCCATGATCTTCAGAGACATGTTTAGAATTTCAAACTTTTTAGTGTTTACAGATGATCTAAGATATCGTGGTAGTACACAATATTGGTTAAATGATAAATTAAATAAGTTGGCGCATTTTTATACATATATTTTGACCGTAGCCAGCTCATGCGCAAGCTGTGCAGCAGCGACTTGTCAGTACCCTTCAGTCAGGCAGTTTGCGCATTCACAAACATTCTCTTCTCGGTGAATATTATGTAATAATTGTAATGATTAAGTGAATAGCGCTCAAATCCACAAACAATGATGTGCGCTAAGGCGCTGAACTGAAATTAGAAAAAGGATTAAGATAAGATCAATGCATCATGCTCCCACTCACACACATTAACAAACACTTGATCTATTTTCATCCTCAAATCTCTGAGACCAAAAAGGGACATCATTCAGTTTCAATGAAAAAAGTTCTGAACAATTCAGTTTTGAGCCTATTTTTAAATGTGACGATGTTTTCACGCTTCCTGTTGTCAACGCTGATGATGTTCCACAAGTTATGCCCACCAATAGAGAAAGCCTTTCACCAAGCGACAATCTGTCTGTGGGTGTCTCAAGAAGTTTCGCGTCTACTGATCTTAAAGTGAGTGATGGCTGGTATGATTCCACTGGCTCTGAAAGATATTCTGGTGCTAGACGTTCAAACATTTAAAAATACAGCACAAAATCTTGAAGTCTATTCTCGCCTTAAGATTATTATTAAGGAGAGAACGAATATAACGTAATACGTGCAGCTCACAAAAGTTCACGCGAATACATGAAAAAGAAACTGTAAGAGGGAATAAAACAATGAATAAACACCCCGGAATCGATACCCTGCGCCTTGTGGACATTTCAGTAGTACCTCTCTACAAGATCCAGAGAAGTATCGGGTGCCATGTTAGTGGCGTCAAGACAGTCTGCCCAATGTTTAAAGTGGATGGTGTGCATGTCTGTCGTCCACCCAGCAACACGCGCCTTGAGTTTCAGTTCACTCACCGTCTTTCGGGAGATCACGTGACCTTTTCTTGCCACCATCATCATCACTACCATCATCACTAACACCACCATCACCATCACTACCTCCGCCATCTATCATCAATATTGACACCACTACCACCACTGCTAGTACCACAACTACAGGTCCATCACCACCATCATCATCACCACCACCACTACAGCCATCACCACCACCATCATTACCATAGACAACACACCACCACCACCACTGCCACCATCACCACCACTACGACTACAGCTGTTACCATCACCACTGCTACCACCACAACGATCACCATCACGACCCCGCCACCACACCATCACCACCACTACCACTACAACCATCAGCATTACCACTACCACTATCACCACCACCACCACCACCACCCAACTCCGTCTATCGATTTGATTGATCCGTTTCCTGTGCTGCCATTTGCTCTGAGACACTATCCAGCCCAATATTTTCATCTCATTTGCTTCGTCGCATTTTGGAATTCAATTCTCTGATCGTGTCACGGAAGAAAATTGGCCTGGCCTCGTTTTCCGGAGGACGGACATGCGCACGAGACGTGTTGATTCACCAGAGAGTCTCCCTTGTTTGTGTAAATAGGGGAGATCAAATAACAAATGTGTTGTCACCACGTCAACCGCCTGGTTCACTATTTCAAATATTATTATTCTTTTTCGTGGGTAAGAATATACCATTAATGCACAGAAGAACAACAATCAAATTAATTATTTCGAATTTACAGTACTGAAAAGAATAATTATGAAAGGAATTGCTTGAGATTTCTTCTCAATCGGACATTTCTCTGATGAAATCGGTTGCAATATTTAACAGGAATCAATATCAAGCAATTCGGCTGGCCCTATCAGGAAAGTACAAGTGAGGAGGACATGCTTTCAATGGAGAGGGCAGAAACTGTTTTATTTGAAATGCATACCTTATCTTTAACATAGTTTTAGGAAAAAAGATTTGAAACACGTGTAGACCTTAAGCCATGTATGCTTTGTAAAGCTTGAGAGTATATTTGTAAGTGGGCCTACATAACAAGGGGGGGGGGGGGAGGGCAGAGAGAGAGAAAGAGAAAAAGAGAGAGAGAGAGAGTGAGAAAGACAGAAAAGAGAGAGAGACAGACTTGTTACAGAATTGTTTCTACTTCATTGCAAAGCGCTCTTCGTCCACCGTAGAGGGACAGTTGCTATACCACCTACAACATTATTATTGCGTATTTTACTTCCCTTTAACCAGCAGAAATAAACAGGAAATCCTGTAAGGGGTTAATCTAATATTTTGCTAGATTAAACAAACAAGTAATTATCTGCAGTTGTACAAGTGTTGCTGCTGTTGTTGTTGTTATTGTTGTTGTTGCTGTAGTTGTTGGCCTCCTTCTGTTTCGAGAAACAACAGATTTTGCGCCCATGGTGTGTCAGATCGGGTCTCTGCAGCCCCTGCTGTGTCAGTACAGCCGGATCATTGAGCCGCACGCTTTGTTGCGGTTGTTGCCCTTGAAGGTCTTCGCATCTACCTCAGCGATTGTTTCCTGCCATTTGTTTCTTACGTTCCTTCCTCACCTCCCTCTGCTCTTGTCTACTGTTCTCACTCGCGCTAGTGCCCGACGACCTGATAGCAGTCCTCCAGCGATTACAGTCCTCGGCTTAGGTTAGTTGTACAATTAATATAATATGTGCCATTTCATGATTGGACTAACCACAAGACAGTTTTGCTTTCACTTTCTTTTCTACACACCGATGTCTTGGAACAAAATTAAAAGGGGACGTGGTGGTCAAGAGGCAAGGTGCTCGCCTCTCATGCCGAAGGTACCGGGTTCTAATCCCTCACACTGCAGGCATGTTGGAATTTTGGGATTTTCCTAATATTTTCCCGTCCCTGATCCTATGGTAGGTAGGATCGAGCACCTAGTCTTCTCGTATAAGGAAAAAAAATTCGGACGGCCCGTGTGTACGCTGCGCACGTTAAAGATACCTTGGCAGTTGGAAATCGAAAAGAGCAGGCCGAACAGGCCGCTGCCAGGGCAAAAATTCTAAAAAACGAATCCCTGGCACAACAAGAAAATAAAAACAAGAAAAGTGTGCTGAAAATGCTAAGGACAGCTGAACCTCCTAAACTAATGACCTAAACACGAATCAAAGTCAAAATGTAGCAAAAAGAAGAAGTTATTAGTTGCAATGCCTCAGATAAGAAATAATACACAAGTAATGAATTAAAAGCAAAGGAAAAGCAAAGACAAAACTGGCTCTCGGTTAATTTGTGAAAGAATGGTGTTACAATTACGTACGTCCCCCAAGTTTTTTTTCGCTAGAGGCACGTATTTTAAAGCCTTTTGTGACTCCAGAGCTAGAGAGCTCCTCCCGAAATACTCCTAACTACAGTCTTAATTAATTATTCTTTCAAACTTCCTTTTCGTTTTCCTCCTGTTTTGTGGTTGAAAGGGTAGGGCTAGGGATTCGATAAGATTTGGGGTTGTGGATAAGGACAGGGTTAGGGAAAGTACGTATACAATAATGCACCCCTAGCGCAAAACACTTGGGGTACGTACGTGCTTATAACACCAGCCTTTGTGAAATTCAAATTTCTGTTTCATTTTGTTTAATCGTCTTTTCATACTGTCTCAATGTTTTACAGAAAAAAGATCCTTTGACCGAAAGCTGGTTTTGTCTTCCCTTTTCCTTTGTATTTTACTGCATCGTTTCCGTATTATTTCTTATGCGGGGCTTTGCTACATGCAACCCATTATTTTAATTTTGCCTCAAGCCTTGTTATGACCCTAAAGATTTTCTGTGTTTTTGTTTGATATGTTGTGTCAGTGTCTTCAAACTGAGCCAAACAGTGGTTCATTTACAATTTAATTGTGCTAATTCTCAAGGAGACGGCGGATCAATATTAATATACTTCTTCATACCATGGGTCACTCCACGCAAAAGTGTGTTGTTGCTGAATTTTTTTAAATATCGTTGTTGTTACTGTTTCTGTTTTTCAGCCGGCTTTTAACGAGATAGAACAGTTAAAATTGTTATGAACGGAATGTATAATATCTGTATATGTTTCTACGGGAAAAGCGTGAAATGTTGTTGTCCATTTGCAATGCGAAGGCCCTAGTGTTAATAGTAGCCTACTTAAGTCACAATATGTCTATTTTGAGAAAATCTTTCCTGGAAACCGAAATTTTCTATGAAATCTGGCACGTCTTGTTATGATTTTTGTGAACATTGCTTCACATTTTTCTCATATTTTCCTGTCCCTGATCCTTTGGCAGGTAGGATGGAGCACCTAGTCTTCTCGGATAAGGTCGAAAACCATAGACGGTCCATATGCACGTTGCGCCCGTTAAAGATACCGTGGCAGTTGCAAATTGAAAGAGTAGAGGAGGCCCTACTACTCTCATCCCCCCCCCCCCCAACATGCCATTTCTTGGGTTTCAAACTCAATATGATGCCTCACACATGCGATATGTTTGAGCTAGGGCACTTTATTACTTATTTTTGTGGCTTCGATATTTTTTTTTTTTACTTATCTTTGTGACTTCGATACTTTTTTTTTACTTATCTTTGTGACTTCGATACTTTTTTTTATTTTTATTTTTACTTATCTTTGTGGCTTCGATACTTTTTTTTATTTTTTTTTTACTTATCTTTGTGACTTCGATACTTTTTTTTATTTTTTTACTTATCATCGTGGCTTCGGTACTTTTATTTCGAAACGAAGTCAATATATTTAGCACTGCCGTTAAAAGGCCTGAACATTTTTTGATTTATTAAACCTATTTCAAGTGAAATCTACTCTGCAAGGAAAAGATTATTTTGGTACTTTGTTTCTAATATTCAGGCATTGGACTTAAAACACATATCTCCCGAATATACTTTCAGCACTAGGGTCTCCGTGTTAAACTGTGGGAGCATACAAAACCAAAGTTGAGTCTCGCAAAGCCTCACGTTAGAAACAAAAAGCAAAGAAATCGGTTGAATAAATTAATTGTAAGAGAATGAAAATAAAAGAAACTACCCAAGCATTCCACCACTAACGATCAGGTTAAAAAAACTGAAACTATTTCTGAAGGGAAAAATATCCAAAACTATATTACTGAATATGAATGGAGAACATACCTGTTGCCGGTCTTTCTATACGTTTCTTTGCGTACTTCAAAGAATTTCTGCATGTTCCATGTGCCGTTGAAATGTTGAATAAATCTACACGTCCCTTCATTCATTCGAAAATTTTGAATGTCTGATCAGTAGGTATGGAACGACCCGTTTTTCGTGATCTCTCTGATCAGTTAATGATAATTAATAGGTACGGCCAACCATACTTTAGAGCTCGCGTATTTATTATTGAAATTCATATTAACATCCTTCCTTCAGAACGCAACGATTACAGACATTTTTTTCCGTTTTTACTTGACTTTCTTAAACCTATTTTACATTCGGTTTTTCTACCTGCGACTTTACACTGGGGTGGCCTGAGAGACACTCTACGCCTACAGACGAAATTTATGTTAAATGTATGTTCACATTTTACACTGGGGTGGCCTGAGAGACACCCTACGCTTATAGAAGAAATTTATGTTATATTCACATTTTACACTGGGGTGGCCTGAGAGACACCCTACGCCTACAGAAGAAATTTATGTTATATTCACTTTTTACACTGGGGTGGCCTGAGAGACACCCTATGTTACGAGTTGGGGTATTAATGAATTATAGGTGTTACGACTGCATTTAAAAATCGAGAGGTTTTTAGGAATTACTCGTTCATACCATGCCACATACTAATAACAATCTGAATGGTTTTTATCAACAGACCTGCAGGGCCACAAATTTATTTACTTATTCTTCCCTAACAATTTCGTCTAGCTCTTACATACTAAAAAGACAACATCAGCAGCATCAAATGAAAATTCAATAATATGTCACTAGAAGTCTCCTCTAGATTCCTAAAAGACTATATCATTCTGACTCACTCACAATTTAAGTATTACTTATCTATTTCTCAGATATAGTCTGCCTACTATCTAACAAATAATATTCTGATGTCTCAGACGACAATGTTATCTCAGTTATTTGTGCCTACCGCTTATAATGGATCAAACTCGTCAATACAACTGACGTAGTTAAGTTAGATCTAGATCTGCTCTAGGATGGGCTGGCAATCCCCAGCCTCATCCAGACACATCAATTTCAATTTACAAATGTGTATGCCAGACATTCATACTAGATCTAGTTGCAAGTTAATATTCATGGTTGTCTTGCATTCTTGGGTAACACTTCTACTGGAAAAATTGCTTTCAGCTTCTCGTTCATCGTCGAATCAACAGCCAAACACTTACACTTGGTCCCTGATTAGAAATCAGGGAACAGCAGATAACAGCAGTGGGTAATTCTCACAAAGAGCATATGGTCTCATTTCAGTGTCTATAATGGACATAGACACGAATATAACAGTCTTCTGATTCTTCTGGCAGAATCCCGCCGACCGCCTGCACAGATGGATATTTCTGCATGGAGTATCAAACATAGGAATGGCTGCGCTTATATACTGTGCGGCCGGCTGCAAATTAACATGTCAAAACCCTTCCTAAAGTCTCTAACCCCTCGTGCCCTCTACGTTTTACGTACGAATTTACTATCTCCCTTTACTCACCCCTTCTCTTCCCCTGTTAGAGTTCATCAAAATCACGGGGTCGAGAATTGCACCGTCACTGCTAACTTATCCATTTATTCTATCTTGCCCCACTTTCTTTCCATCTCTAAGAAAAAGCGTTACAAAAACAAACTGTTCACGCGACAGTTCAAGGACATTTACACTGGCTATAATCAACGAAACCGTGACAAAAAAACAAGTCGTGACCCAGCACGACAATTATAAGATTAACCTTGACACCCTACGCCTACAGAAGAAATTTATGTTATATTCACATTTCACACTGGGGTGGCCTGAGAGACACCCTACACTTACAGAAGAAATTTATGTTATATCCACTTTTTACTATTTACATAGCAAGTTTATTTTATATTCCCACTTTACATACCAGGGTTTTGACAGACCCCCACCTCTTAATAATGACATATATCTGTTGGACTGAAAGATCAATACTTTGTGACTGTGACTCCTTCAAGTCACATGCTCAATCTGACATTGCAGATGTTTCTTACAAAACAATACAATCAGTATAAACGGCATTTAAAATGTGATCATTTTTATTTGAGTGAAATTTTAACTAACCTCATAATTTATTCACATTTTATCAGTTACAGTTATATAAGACGATCAGAATAGTTCGAGTGCTCATCCCTGGCCGATCGAGTTTTCACTCGTGACGGCAATGGCAAACATGGCAGTTTTCTTTAATTGTTTAACGTCCCCATAAAGGCAATTGGAGACTGTCGGGGTATCTGGGAGGTGGCGGGATCTTAGTTGTTTCAGTCCTTGGCACTCCGCGAGTATGTGCTCGACAGTCTCCTGCGGGGACCCGCAGTGCCGGCATACTGGCTCACGGAGTGGGTTGAAACGATTTAGATGTGCGTTCAACTGGACATGTCCCGTCCTCATACGCTGTATGATAGTCGCGTATTTGCGCTCTAGTGACAAAATCGGGTCTTTGATGTCTGGTTTGGTTTGATTATGATACACCCTACGTCCTTTATCCGAGTTTGCCCATTGATATAGCCATTTCCTGCGTCCGTGAGCGCGGATTCTGGCTCGGGCTGCTGGGTAAGACGTTGGGTGCTTTGGCTGTTCGCCTCTGGTACCCTGTTTCGCTAGGCTATCAGCAACCTCGTTGCCCCGGATACCTATGTGCGCGGGGATCCACTGGAGGTGGACCTCGACGCCGTATCCACTTATGATCTGGTGGCAGATATGTCTGATTTTATCTGCGCCATGTGCCTCGAGCTTATGGTTGAGCGATTGGGCGGCCATCAGTGTGGCCCTTGAGTCTGAGAACACAACAATATCTTCTGGCGATACTGTTCCGTTTTCAAAGCCGTTGAAAACCGTAGTCAGTGTTCTCCAAATCGCTGTCGCCTCAGCGTCGAAGTTGGAGCCATTCGCCCCGCATGGCCCATAGATCTTATCGGTGTCGGTGCCGTCAGGGTAGTAGATTATTGCCCCGTACCCCGCATTCGTAGTCGCCTGTACTGCCGAACCGTCAGTATAAGCCTTAATCATGTGTGCTGGGTACGAGTCAATAGTTTCGCCAGCTGCCGTTTTCAGGATCGTGGGATTGACCTCCTTAGTCAGGTTTGTGTCTAGAAGCGTGGTTTGACCACTGGGGGTTTCAGGGAGGCGTGAGGTGGCTCTTTCGTCCATAACCGAAGGGGCATTCTGTCTTGTTCTAGCCCATACTCCTCAGTTAGCCGTTTGGCCTCGCCCAGGAACGACTTCTTCTGGAGTATTTTCGGTGGCGGTTCGATTTCGATCGCCTCCCGCGCCGGGTAGTCCGGCTCGAGCCTTTTTAACCTCTCGTACTGCTGTAGTACGCTTCCTTCCCTTCTGTTTGCCAGTGGTTCCACATTGGTCATGATTTCGAGAGCATTCGTAGGAGTGGTTTTGAGGCAGCCTGTTATGAGTCTCAAGGCGCTGTTCTGAACTCGGTCCAGTGCCGACAGCGTTCGGTCGCTGGCCATTGGTTGTAGTGGTAGGCTATATTCTAGTCCTCCTCGGACGTAGGCTAGATATAGCTGTCTGAGAACCTTCCGAGTGGCACCCCAGTTGGTACTGGCGAGCGTTTTTAACAGTGTCAATCGCCTCCTAGCCTCAGTCTCGAGCTTGCTGACGTGCGTCTGCAAGTTGAGCCTGCTGTCAAGTTCAACTCCCAGGTATCGTGGTGCGCTTTCCCTTTTGAGTGTCTGGCCATTGATCTTAAGATTGATGGTGGCTTTCTGGACGTGTTTTCCGTTGGTGAAGAGTTGATAAACGGTCTTATCGACGTTTATCTCCATCTTCCACAATCGGCAGTAGCAGGCAAGCGTCGCGAAGTCCCGGTTAAGGTCTCGCTGTAACCATTGGACATGCTTTCCTGTCCTCCAGATTACCATATCGTCGGCATACATCGCTTTTTCGCATCTCAGGTGTTGGGTAAGGTCGCTGGTGTAAGCCGCAAAGAGCGTGCAGCTTAACGCTGAGCCTTGCGGTAGGCCATTCTCCATGGTGAGTTGGCTTGAGGTCTGTCCGTTCACTCTGGTGCGGACTGTTCGGTTGTGAAGGAAATCTTTTACCCATGCATATATGTTTCCTTTGACCTCCGCCTTGAGTAATTTAAGGAGTAGCCCACCTTTACACACCTTATCGTACGCTTGTTTGAGATCGACGAATACGGCGATAGTATGCTCCCGCCTATGGAAACCATTATTGACCGCTTGGGTCAATCGGATAAGCTGGTCCATCGTCTGCCTGCCACTACGGAAGCCCGCCTGGTGTCTGTCTAGAAGACCGCGCTCTTCTAGATACCAGGTCAGCCGGTAGTTAACCATCCTCTCCCCTACTTTGCAGATGCAAGAGGTAAGGGATATTGGCCTATAATGTGATGGTTCGGTACCATCTTTGCCTGATTTCGGGATAGCTGACACCACTGCCTTTTTCCAGTCAATAGGAAGTTTTCCTTCATGCCACGTTCTATTTATTAAGGCTAGGAGCCATTTCTTTGCCGTGTGGCCCATCTGGAGCAACATCTCGTTGGAGATTTTGTCCGGGCCTGGCGCTTTACGATTTTTACACTTGCCAAGTGCTCTCTCCAGTTCCTCAAGGGTGAACTCACTGTTAAAGCCATCGTAATCGCTGTCTACCTGCGACTTTTCGAGCTGACGCCTGACCTTACGGAGCCCCTTATCCGTATTCGTAGCTTTGCCACTCTTATTTGTACTGGCAAAGTGTCGGTTAAGCATGGTTGCACGCTTATGGTCTGTCACCGCGACCGTCCCGTTTGCCCTTATCGGAGCGACATTCTTCACTCTTTGCCCCCGATTAAGGCGATTCAGGACGGTCCACGCTCGGCCACCACTCGGGTCCACGTTCAGAGACTCGCACAGGTTTAACCACTTTGCCCTTTTGGTGTTTCTGGACAGCAGTTTGACTTTGGCGGTCAATCTATTGTACTCGATCCTTGCCGCCGTGCTCGTTTTTGCTTTTCTTCTCGCCCTCTTACGCTGTCGGACCGCCTGCTCAAGTTCCTTTGACCAGGGCAAGCGATTTAGGGGCTGCAGTCCTCGCGGAATACTCCGCTTAGCAGCTGCGAGCACGGCCGTAGTCAGTACGGCGTTGGCTTCGTCAATAGAACCCTGGTTTGGGTCCACCTCGTTCAGAGTTAAACCTAAAGTCTCTCTGAACTCTTCCCATCTACCTCGCTTGTAATTCCAGTTTAAACGTTTCTCCTTCTTCTTAGCTGTTTTGGTCTGGATTTGTACGAGGAGAGGAAGGTGGTCGTCCTCGAGGACTGTGTAGCTGTGTCTGGTAACGAGGTCAGCAGATAGAAGCGTAATGTCTGGCCGACTCTCCGCGCCGTTTGCACGATGCAAGCAAGTAGGTGCGGAGGCGCTTGATTGTATCCGGACCAGGTTCGAACTTAGGAGGAGATCTTCGACGTTTCTTCCTGCGATGTTCGTGGATTCTGGGGTGTATCCCATTTCAGGGCTTCGTGAGTTGAAGTCTCCTCCTATGATGGTTTTTCTAAAGGTAGCCTCTGTCAGCCCTAGGTCGCAGGGGACCTTAGGGGGATTGTACACATTCGTGATGGTAAAGGACACGCCGTCTTTCCATACTGTAAGGGTGAGGGTATCAGTTTCACCGTTACTCGTCGGGGCGTTCTGCCTCACCGCCGTAATGTCATTGCGAACCAGTGTGGCAATGCCTCGGCATTTGGTACACGAGCAGGTGTATATGGTATACCCTGTGACGTGCGCGCCTCTCCCATTCAGTAGTGTCTCCTGGATGAGAGCTACATGTATGTGTTTTGCCTTCAGGAGCTTAGTAAGCTCCAAGACCTTCGGGCGAAGGCCGCAGACGTTGAGCTGCAACATGTTAAGTGTCGCAGGGGGATCCCTCGCCGCTAGGGTCCCCTTCTTGGTTTCCGCACACTCATTCACACTCGCATTTAGACACAGGTCACCAGTAGCATACTTGCGCAGGGGGACCTGGTAACTGCCATCCTCCCTACGGAGAATATGTCTGGGTTTCTCAGCCCCACGTTTCTTTTTGCCATATTGTACCATCATGTAAAGTGGGAATTTGTTGCTGCTTAGACCCCTTTCAGACAAAAGGAGGCTGGTGACAGCCTGAACCGACTGATTCGTATCACGTCGTGATCAGAATCTCTCTCTCTCATCCGCCAGCGTGCGGTCATTGTCTTGTTTAGTCGTTGTCACGTAGTGCTTGCTGCACGACTTTTCGAAAGATCGATCTGGTCAGTCCCCGGCCCTCAATCGGGGACTGCCACCACTGCGTTCTGCTAGGCAATTTGCCCCCATCTGCCTACAGCAACGGAAAGCTCCCAGTGTTTAACGGCTTCGGGAAGGTCAGCCGTCAGCCCGTCCCCGTTGGCTAGCCCCCAGCTTGGGCTACCCCGCTGCTACCACGTGGCGGTCGAGAAGAAATTCTCCCCGGGTCTCTCCAGACCTGGGATCGGGCTTATCCGGAGCCCGGAGGCTGCGGAATGGTCATAGGCGAAACGGTGATCATCTGCTAGTACCACTCGTTCGCATACACCTTGTACGAGGGACCCACCGAGACAGGACCAGTATTCGAGCTCAGTAGTCGGTTTCCCGGAAACACTGCAACAGCAGGACCCTCGGAGCAGCGATCAGAATAGTTCAGTCCACACCCTGGATTACAAAATAATAATTCGTTTAAAGCAACGTCAAAATGTGACAAGTGGGAAAACGTTGTTTGTTGTCAAGACTCGCGTTTAGGCCGGGCGCGCACTCTGTTAAAATTAACCACCCGTTCAAGGCAAGCAATCTTTCGCTTGGCGTGCAGCACGGTAAACTCTTTGCCAAGCAAGCAAAAAATCTGCGTTTGCACGCCGTGCAGCAGGCGAAACGGGATAGTGCGCGCGGCCCCTAGGAGATAACACAGAAACGATGTGCAATAAGACGCAACGGACACGGAAAGACAGAACAAACAGAACAATTGCACGCATCAGCTGGAAATGATCATAAAGTACTCTTCTACTTGCTGTTGTTGTTGTTGTTGTTGTTGTTTTTCATTTTTTGTTTCTCATTTTACTTTTGCCTTTTATTGGATCGCTTCTGTTTTAATCCTTACGAGGGTCTTTGCAACCTATGACTTTTTCTCATATTTTTCACTTCATGTTGACTTTGATATTATAAGCCGTGGTAATATCAAATATCAGGAGGAAAAAAAAAAAAGGAAAATGTCCCCATCTGACTTCGGTCAACGTGGACTTCGGAAAATATATGATATTTAAAAAATAGCTTTTTTCTTTTGTTGAATTGTGTTCTCTTGAAACACACAACAAGGCTGTTCTCGTCGGTGCGGTATAATACATCTGATATTCTACTCCTGCCATCTCTCATCCATTTTACAAACTCGATACTGGTTTTGAACATGGGAACAAATCTCTTAGAGTATTCGCAGTGTGGCATTGGTAATATTTGAACATGCGACGAATATTTCGATTCAAGCACGAATCCAAGGATAGCCTATGGGTCTATCTCATACAGAAAAATAAATATAAATTAAAGACATATGCCATGATAATTTCTACCTGATGGATTGCGCTCTGTTATGAAAGATACAAGGTAATATCGCATGTCGCATTGATTGAAAAACGTATAAATAATTCATAGCATTGGCTACCTAGTGATTAGGGAAGCTTATTATACATGGGAGCGAGGCTTAGCGTGGTTGTTGTGCTTAGCTTGTCCTAAGGCAGTATGTTTTCTGTATAGACAGACAAACAGAGAGACAACAAATACATATATATGGCCTTTAGCGTCTTTACAGACGGTCTTAGCAGCTAGAATATTCACTTTCACTTTGACTGACAGCTTCTCTCGTGGCTTATTCTACCAATGTTTGACCCGAGAGTGCGATGGCAGTGATTGCAGGTCAGTCTTTTGGGTTCACTTTGGCGAGTGTTTTCATTCCGCCTCTGTCGTTTTGTCAGGTATGTTTCTTTTGCCTTGAAGTCTATTGCGAGCGTGCCACTGCGCAATTTTTGTCTCCATCTGCTTCGATCATTTGCAAGGTTCTCCCATTCATTGGGGTCGATGTTGAATGCTTTCATCGTGACCTTGCAAGTGTCTTTGAATCGCAGATGTGGCCTACCTCTGGGTCGGTTGCCAGTAGCAAGTTCCCCGTAGAGAATTTGTCTGGGGATGCGATCATTTTCCATACGGTGGAGATGTCCAAGCCACCGCAGTCTTTTTTTGCCTAGGAGAGCTTGAGTTGATGGAATGTTGGCTCGGCTCAGAACTTCGATATTTGAGATCCTGTCTTGCCACTTGATCTTGAGAATTTTGCGTAGGCAGCGCAGGTGGAAAGAGTTGAGGGATCTTTCATGTTTGGAGTAGGTGGTCCATGTCTCTGAGCCATACAGCAGGGTGCTTAGGACGCAAGTTTGGTACACGAGTACCTTTGTTTTGATGGTCAGCTTGCTATTGTTCCACACCCTTTTTGAGAGTTTGCCAAAAGCTGTGGCCGCCTTTCCTATTCTGGCATTTATTTCAGTTGTTATGTCTGTGCTACCACTGATGGTTGAGCCTAGGTAGCAGAATTTTCCCACTTGCTCCAGAGGAGAGCCAGTCAGCATGATTGGGTTGGGGTTTCTCAAGCCTTGTGTCAAAACTACAACAAATACACAGACCACAGATATACATACAGGCAGACATGGTAATAGATTATTAGATAGATAGATAGATAGATAGATAGACAGACAGACAGACAGACAGACAGACAGACAGACAGACAGATAGATAGATAGATAGATAGATAGATAGATAGATAGATAGATAGATAGATAGACAAACAGAGACAGATAGATAGATTCAGATAGGTAGTTAAATAGACAGACAGACAGACAGACAGACAGACAGACAGATAGATAGATAGATAGATAGATAGATAGATAGATAGATAGATAGATAGATAGATAGATAGATAGATAGATAGATTCAGATAGGTAGTTAAATAGACAGACAGACAGACAGACAGACAGACATAGATAGATAGATAGATAGATAGATAGATAGATAGATAGATAGATAGATAGATAGATAGATAGATAGATAGATAGATAGATAGATAGATAGATAGATAGATAGATAGATAGATAGTTGAATATCGAAATCTGTATAACTGAAGATGAATGGAGAACATATCTGTTGCCGGTCTTTCTTGGCGTACTTCGAAGCATTCCTTCCTGTTCCATGTGGCGTTGAAAATGAAATGTTGAATAAATCTACACGTCCTGTCATTGATGATTATATAAACAGCGGGTTTTTTCAAAGGACAAAAAATGAGGTAAATAATTAAACTTCCGTGTTGGCTCAAGTCAGTGCATTTCTGAAGATAACAAGTGCATAAAACTGACAGCCTGAGAGTTCAAACGAACGTTTTGTTTTGCGGATGATCAGACTCGAGAAGCTTCAAACAGGACCAAACATTGCATGGACAGTGGAGGAGAAGGGAGAGGAACGGATGAGATGCCGTTATTAATAATATGACAGAGCTTAAGTGAAGTTCGGAACGCTCAACTATTCTGACAAGGTCTAAATCGAGACTCGATCAATTTACGCATAACGTAGAAGAGAGGAGACAGCTGGATGATTGATGGCTCTGTGTGTCTCAGTGTTAAAATACGAAAAGAGGAGAAAACTGGGGGGAAATGCAGTGAAAAGACTGCGAGAGGGGAGAGAAGGAGAGGTAGACAGATAGACAGACAGACAGACACAGAGGTAGACAGACAAACAGACAGACATAGATAGACAAATAGACAGACACAGAAGTAGACAGATAGACAGACACAGGTAGAAAGATAGACAGACAGACACTGAGGTAGACAGATAGACAGATAGACACAGGTAGAAAGATAGATAGACAGACACTGAGGTAGAAAGATAGAAAGAGAGACAGACAAAGAGATAGACAAATAGACAGCCAGGCACAGAGGTAGACAGATAGACAGACAGACACAGAGGTAGACAGATAGACAAACAGACACAGAGGTAGACAGATAGACAAACAGACACAGAGGTAGACAGATAGACAAACAGATACAGAGGTAGCCAGATAGACAAACAGACACAGAGGTAGACAGATAGACAGACAGATACAGAGGTAGACAGATAGACTGACAGATACAGAGGTAGCCAGATAGACAAACAGATACAGAGGTAGATAGATAGACAGACAGATACAGAGGTAGACAGATAGACAGACAGACACAGAGGTAGACAGATAGACAAACAGATACAGAGGTAGATAGATAGACAGACAGATACAGAGGTAGACAGATAGTCTGACTGACACAGAGGTAGACAGATAGACTGACAGATACAGAGGTAGACAGATAGACAGACAGACACAGAGGTAGACAGATAGACTGACAGATACAGAGGTAGACAGACAGACACAGAGAGAGAAAGGGAGACAGACAGATAGAAAGACAGACAGACAGAGGTAGACAGATGGACAGACACAGAGAGAGAAAGACAGACAAAGAGAGAAAGACAGACAAACACAGAGAGAGAAAGACAGAAAAAGAGAGATAGACAGACAGACACGAGATAGAAAGACAGACAGACAGAGAGGTAGACAGATGGACAGACACACAGAGAGAAAGACAGACAAAGAGAGAAAGACAGACAGACACAGAGAGAGAGAGAGACAGACACAGAGAGAAAGACAGACAGACACAGAGAGAGAAAGACAGACAAACAGATAGAGGAAGACAGACAGACAATGAGAGAGAAAGATAGACAGACACTGAGAGAGAAAGACAGACAGACACGGAGAGAGAAAGACAGACAGACAGAGAGAGAAAAGCAGACAGACAGACAGAGAGAATAAGACAGCCAGACGCAGAGAGAGAAAGACAGACTGACACAGAGAGAGAAAGGGAGACAGACAGACAGACAGACAGACAGATGGAAGGTTTGAAGAAATGTGAAAAGCATTGGGGAAAAGAAATGTACGATACGGGAAAGAGAAACTAGCAAGTGAAGAAAAAAGAGAAAAATGACAAGAAAGAGAGAATGCGAGAGGGAAAATGAGGGGAGCATAAAGGTGTGTATGTGTCTACATATTTGAGAGAGAAAGACGGAGAGAGACAGACAGACAGAGAGAGACACAAAAAATAGGGTATAAAATGGGGAAGAAATATTATTTCTTGGAGTCATGTTGTTATGTTTATCACTAGTGTCAGGGTTGGTCTTGTAATTGTCGTGCTGGGTCACGACTTGTTTTTTTTGTCACGGTTTCGTTGATTTTAACCAGCGGAAATGTCCTTGAACTGTTTTCGTGAACAGTTTGTTTTTGTAACGCTTTTTCTTAGAGATGGAAAGAAAGTGGGGCAAGATAGAATAAATGGATAAGTTAGCAGTGACGGTACAGTTCTCGACCCCGTGATTTTGATGAACTCTAACAGGGGTGAGAAAAGGGAGATAGTAAATTCGTACATAAAACGTAGAGGGTTTAGAGACTTTAGGAAGGGTTTTGACATGTTAATTTGCAGCCGGCCGCACAGTATATAAGCGTGGCCATTCTTATGTTTGAACACTCCATGCAGAAATATCCATCTGTGCAGGCGGTCGGCGGGATTCTGCCAGAAGAATCAGAAGACTGTTATATTCATGTCTATGTCCTTTATAGACACTGAAATGAGACCATATGCTGTTTGTGAGAATTGTCCACTGCTGTTATCTACGGTTCCCTGATTTCTGATCAGGGACCAAGTGTAAGTGTCTGCCTATTGATTCAACAATGAACGTGAAGCTGACCTTAATTTTCCAGTAGGAGTGCTACCGAAGAATGCAAGACTTCCATGTATATTAGCTTGCAACTAGATCTAGCATGAATGTCTGGCATACACATTTGTAAATTGAAATTGATGTGTCTGGATGAGGCTGGGGATTGCCAGCCCATCCTAGAGCAGATCTAGATCTAACTTAACTACGTCAGTTTGTATTGACGAGTTTGATCCATTATAAGCGGTAGGCACAAATAAATGAGATAACATTGTCGTCTGAGACATCAGAATATTATTTGTTAGATAGTAGGCAGACTATATCTGAGAAATAGATAAGTAATACTTAAATTGTGAGTGAGACAGAATGATATAATCTTTTAGGAATCTAGAGGAGACTTCTAGTGACATATTATTGAATTTTCATTTGATGCTGCTGATGTTGTCTTTTTAGTATGTAAGAGCTAGACGAAATTGTTAGGGAAGAATAAGTAAATAAATTTGTGGCCCTGCAGGTCTCGATAAAAACCATTCAGATTGTTATTAGTATGTGGCATGGTATGAATGAGTAATTCCTAAAAACCTCTCGATTTTTAAATGCAGTCGTAACTCCTATAATTCCTTAATACCCAACTCGTAACAACTAGCTCACCAGTGTGTCAAATTTTGTGTGTTTTCCTTGTGTCACAGCTGTTATTGTCTATATGACTCCTAACTCTTTGACAACTGACCCCGTGAAAGCTAGATTTCCCCAAATCCAGTTTATATAAAAAAAAAAAACCATTTATTTCATTTGTTGTGAATGGTAAATATGAATCTAAATCAGGCTTTGATCTGTATCTAAAAGCAAGTAATGGACGAACTAAACATATAGCTGACGGAGCGGTAAAGGGTTAATAGCAATGCTGTTTCAGTATTCAAAGGGTTAACTGTTTGTGATAAGTCTCAGAGAATTGCGGGTAAGTCCTGCGAAACCAAAATAATAGTACAGTAAAAACGTGGCAAATCAGAAGACGCAAGTTTATTCCTCTCCTCTTGCTCTTCTCTTAAAAGTTCAGGAGATTTTCCACTCGTTTTAATGTCTTGAGTTTTTGATATGAACATAAATTGGGGACAAGGTGGTCTAGAGGCAAGGTGCTCGCCTCTCGTGCCAAGGCTCACGGGTTCAAAACCCGGCCGGTGCAGGCATGTTGGAAGTTTGGGATTTTTCTAATATTTTCGTGTCCCTGATCCTATTGGGGGGTTGGATGGAGTACCTAGTCTTCTCGGATAAGGACGAAAAAATTTGGAGAGCCCGTGTGCACATTGACCACATTAAAGATAACTTGGCAGTTGGAAATCGAAAAGAGCAGGCCGGACAGGCCGCTGCCCGGGGAAATTAAATAAAATTCATTCGTACTATTCCTCCCTCCCCCTTCCCCTCTCATCTCTCCCCCCCCCCCCCCCCGCCCAAAATATCCCCCGACCGGCGTTGCACCATGGCGACGACGTGCCTGCTGCAGTTGTATCTGGGCTGCAATGGCACAAAGGCAAATTTCCCAAATGGTATTGAGAAAGTATACAAAAATACAAAAATAAATTATGAGAAATCGAAAGTCAAAATGAACTTAGTGACTTAACCTAACCTGAGATAAGCGACCCTTCAGGAAGCAGAAAGTGATATTCGCTTCGAAATAATAGAAAGGTGAAGGCACCAAAGTGTCTTAAAATAACGCAGGTGAAAATCACAGGAACTTGTTTTAATTGGCCACAGCCACAAAAAGAAGATAATTTTTTTTTCTCCAAAGTATGAACTTTGCACTTGGCCGTTTGAATTTCGACTCTACATACTGTCTGATCAATGGAGCAAAACATGAAAATTTTCATGATTTATAAGATTTAAGAAGCTCCCCAAAATTGCAGGTACTTTAGAGGAAAACCGAGAATATGTCAATATTATCAAAGATACTAGAAACAATGAGATGAGACGGCTAGAGCTTTTAGCGTGCACAGATTTCAAACTGCCGCCTAGTGGCGAATGTGCCGAAGTAATGAACAATGCAGTATTTTACAAAGCTAAACAGGGAAAATACTGAATTTTGTCCACTGTTCATACTGTAGGTCTTGATTGACGTCACTTGCGTTGTATTTTAACTGCATCTCTGTGGGAAAAACTCTGGCTATTTTAATTTCTTGTGTCGCAGTAGCACTGTAACAAATCAGCATTATTAATTTACCATTGTATCAAGCATTCTGTTCTTGCTGTGCACCATGGGCACTGTCCCCGATCAGCGCGCAAACTGTGTGTACGATATTTTTAGGGATGCGATGAAGGGAGTGTCTTGTCTTTGATACATTATTTCTAGTATCTTTGGTATTATCATCATCATCTCTAAGGCTACAAACCCACCCCGACGGTTGTTCTTGCTGGACGTGTTGATTGTGTCGCATCAGGAAAATATTACACTTTGTTAGCTAGCCTCAAATATCCCAAGTTTTAGACAATTATGGAACCCCCGAGGCAAACGGAATCGCGGGTGTCCTAAGACAACATGGCAAAGATCAACTACAAGCGAGACAAAAATGCTGGGGCTCTCGTGGGGCCAGATTGAGGCCGCAGCCCAGGACAGAGCAAGGTGGAGGACCTTGGTGGACGATCTATGCCCCACTCGGGGTCCAAGGGTTTAAGTCAAGTCAAGTTAGACAATAAATTATGCTGGGTAAGTCTTTCCTGCATGTACGACAATTGTTGTGGCTGCATGTACGACAATTTAAACTATAAAAACGATGGGCCTGTCTGTTCCATTTAACACCAAAATGTGGCCAAAAAAAACAACAAAAAACAAGTGCGTGTTGCAAAGCCTTGGGTAAGAAATAATACAGAAACAAAACAAAACATCGAAACATTAAAAAAGAAAGACAAATCAAGCTTTTTTTTTTTCTTTTCATCAGCTCCCCCCTCCCCCCTCAAGAAATGTAACAGTATAAAACGAAAATTAAACAAGGGTGTCGCGATGTGGGTTAGATGGGGATATTTCGACTGACAGTCTTTCGAGGTCCGCTCCCACAATCGACGAACACACAAAAAAAAATACTTGCACTCTAAAAACTAAATAAATCAATTGCTTTGATTTTTAGCAGAACTGTAGGGCAGTTTAATTACAGGAATTAATGTAACAAATATAATTATAAATATAAATATCAATTCAAAGGCAACTGAATCTAACTAATGAAACTACAGCTTTCTATAAAGACTAACGTATTCAATCTAACTACTTGCAGGTCATATGAGTTATATGCCAAATAGAATCCGCGCACGTGGCGACGGATATAACAGTTTAAATTGTATTAATTCAATGAGACATGTTATGATATGGACATTTCCTCTAGACACGCCATGGAGAATGCTTGTACAACCATGCGTTGTCTGGCGGTAGCTCTGAAACTGTCTTCAAAAGTAAGTAGAACGGTTCACTTTCATCATTACAAATTAGTATGGACTCTCACCATGAGGCCCTCACTGGGAGTGAGAGCGCTGGATGTAAACGCTGTGGGTTTATATCAAACCAAGTAGCTTAGGCTCTGGAGCTTTAAATCAGGCTCCTCACAATGTACTGCTCAACTGCGTCTCTATGTCTCTCATCTGGCTGAGGACTATCGCCGACCACCTCGCAAATGGACTGTCCACATGTGGCCCAGAACCAAGCTCTGCACGGCCCTAAATACTGGTCTGCATCTGCAGCTTACCGTCTAATTCCTGGATTGTGATTGGTGCAACCACCTCCAGCTCAGCCATGCACACCCACGCTGTCCGTCTATCCTTCCCCCCACCCTCTGTCTATCCATTATAAAAAAAAACTTTTCAAAACAAATTGTCCACGAGACCAAGTCACGCTGGCCCGCACAACAATTACGTTTGCAAAAATTACCCACTGCTCTCTCACAAAAATTTAGTCAGTGGAAACATTTATGAATTAAATCTGTTCTTGACACATCCCCCACCCCCTGTCTATCCATTATAAAAAAAAATTGTTCAAAACAAATGGTCCACGAGACCAAGTCACGCTGGCCCGCACAACAATTACGTTTGCAAAAATTACCCACTGCTCTCTCACAAAAATTTAGTCAGTGGAAACATTTATGAATTAAATCTGTTCTTGACAAAGGGCCGCCATTATTCGCCAACATTATCGGCGGATACTACCCGGGTTTATCCGCCAGCAATATCGGCCAGGTGTATCCGCCAGTTTTTGGTGTTGTCTAATTTCTAAAACAAGAAAACTGAATCTATTCTCTATTATTGTTGTTGGATAAAAAAAAAAAGTGAACAGATTGATTCCTAATAAAAAGACTTATCAAAAAGAAAACTACCCGGCTGAGAATTGAACCACGGCCTCCCGTTGACATTTGAAGATGCTAATCACTACGCTACTGTGGACCCTCTTTAATTGTACAGAAATTGCTCTAAATTAAACATAACTACACCAAGTATCTGCGGATGAACACTTGGTTAAACAAATAAAGAAATCGTCACAAATTATCGCAAATGCAGAATCAGATACTCATCGAATGCGAGTTCCAGACTTGGGTTCTCGGAACTTGGCCCGTCCATCAAGGTGTTCCATTTAATGGCCGCCTTCAGTTAAGTGTCTGAGTTGTCCAGTGGGTTTAGCGTCTTAAGCCGGGTTTTCATGTGCACTATTAAACGGCTAAGGGACGTCAAAGAGCCTTCAAGTAGTGAAATAGAAAGAATACTTTCACTTGTATTGGGACGCCGTTTCCGTACACATGGAAATATTCTTTGTTTTTACTACTAGATGGATTTTTGACTTTTCCGTTTCCGTACGCACGAAAACACAGCTTAAGGGTGGGAAATGGTATCAGATTCAGTCTGTTATGTCCACCCACAACTGACAAGTTTGAGTGGCCAGGTTTAGCAACAGCTTGAGGCGAATTCCCGCCAACTCAGATTTCTTCCCTGCTGTCCAAAGTTGCGTGGGCGAAATATTAAATAATGATATTAAGTGTTTGGAGGGGGAGAGAATATTGAAGAGGCTGCTATCTTGGGCACAAGTCATTTCGCGCGTGGGTGAGCAGACAGACTTAATCCTTAAACAAGGTCGTGCTCAGACACTGCGATCTCTTCAGTGTCATATAATTCAGACTTAAGTGAGCTAAGGATTTTTTAAAGTACTGAGCGCGTGTACATGTTATGCAGTGACAGAAACCGTAATTTATTATTTCAAACTGTTTTTCCTTTAAGATTTTAAATTTTTTTTTTTTTGGAGAGACGGCGTGGCCAATCGGCTAAGCGATTTGCTTTCTTCTTCCTGGCAAGGTTGTTGGTGCCGTAGCAGTGGTCGTGGGTTCGATCCCCTCCTTGATCACTTGTCTTTCTTCTTCCTTTCACCCCCCGCTCCGCTTTTCTGGGCACTAACTGGACACTACAACTTTAATTCGCCTCCCATTTTCTCTGAATCATGATCGTAGTGCCCTGCCTCTCCCCAAGCTTCTGCTTACCTTTATTAACTTCCTGTCCGTGGCCCTATCGAGGGTAAGATTGAGTACCTAGACTTCTGAGATAAGGACGAACTACTCGGAGGGCCCATGTGCACGTTGCGCACGTTAAAGATATCTTGGCAGTTAAAAGACGAGAAGAGCCTGACGAACAAGACTGCTGCCCAAGCAAAATTATTTCAAACTAATCTCTACCACAAAAAACACACAGAAACAAAAAAAAATGAAAGGTGAGGAGTAAATGCCAAGGGCAGTGAACCTTCTAAAATAAAGACCTAAACACAAACTTCTGTTTTTCCTCTTGTAGATGGATGAAATCATAAATTGAAAGGCTTAATACACGACCATCTGCTTTGTCCTGAGATCCTCGTGAAACAAAAATATTCAGACCGCAAGATTTAGTTCGCTCTCGTGCCTACGTCACAGAAAGCTAACCTGAGATACTGAGAAAAAAAAGGTGTTTTTATGATATGTCTGCGAAACCTTCATGTCTTTCAAAGTGTCTCACTCTAATAATCGCAGTCCTGGGTTAATCTGCTTTTTTTTTTTACAGAAGACGGTATACTCCCTGGCCTTTATGTGCAACTATACTGTTTGTTTGGGAGTTGGCATGGCATAGAACCAAAAGATACTAGACACAATAAGTTGAGACAGCTAGTGCACTTAGCGTCCACAGATTTCGCAACGCCACCAAGCGGCGAATGCACGGAGATCATGAATATGCCGTATCTTAAAAGTCGAAGAGGGAAAATAGTGAGTTTTGATCACTGTTCAGTTATCGCTTTAGGCCTTGATTTGGCGTCACTTATTTTGTAATTACAACTTCAATCGTTGTGGGAAAACTGGCTTTTTTTTTTTTTTCAGTCGCAGTAGCACTGCCATAAATCCTCATCATAAATCTATCATTATATCAAGCATTCTTTTCATGCTATGTGCCATGGGCCCCGCCCCCCATCATCGCGCCAATTATGTGCACGATTTTTTAGAGGTGCGAAGAAGGGAGTGTCTCTTATCCTTTCTAGTATCTTTGATAGAACCAACAACTTTAATGGTTGCAATAGGCAGGAGATCACTGCATATATTTAGTGAGGGATCACCAGTACATTCATCTTACCTGATGATGGAGTTGGAGAAGTCTGCTACTTCCATTTATTTCTAGGATGTTACGGCACCTTCTCCCCTCTCCGCTGCTAGATCTCAGACATAATTATTTGGCATTGTAATTGTAACTCATACGACAAATCATTTTATTGTTCCCCCAGTGTTGTAAAAAATGTGCTGTATTTTAGCAATCGGGTAGCTAGGGTGCAGTTCAAACGTTCATAATCACACTCGTATATTTATAAGAAGAAAACTTTCCTCAATTTCAATATTTTAGCTACTTTGTCCCAGAAATTGCCTGGATAAGTTGCTTTTGTCGTTTTCAATTGTTAAAACATTGTTTGATTTTTTAATTTTTTTTTTTGCCGGACCAAACAGGTTGCATTGGGTATGTTGAACACAATACAGTTGTTGTTTTTTTTTGTCTGGTTTCTTTCAGAATTTGCTTTTCAATACAAATGGTTTGATTTAAGGATTTTGGAAAAACAGTTAAGCTTTGGAAACTGCCGAAAGAATAAAGATTTCTGTTTGAACTCCTTAGCAGACAAAGGAAATCGCTTCTTCGTTGAACTTGTAAATTCCAAAGTTCAAACGAATTGTCTTGCTGATGATCAGGAACTCGCTGGTTGTCATAAAAACAGCTCAATGTAATCTTAAATGTGGAAAAAAAGAAAAGCTTTAAACAAAAACAAAAATTTGCAAAATCAGATTGTCATAAAGTTCATGGATTGATTTTCAAGCTCTGTGTGTTAGTCTTAGGTTTATCTCACATTATTTTGAACTTATGATCCAAATTAGAACAACCAATAAACTTCAAAACACTCTCTCATTAAAATGGAGTATTCCATTTGCAAAATGGCAGTGCATCATCCGTACTGAATATCTGATGTCCAGTTAAGCAAAATGAATTGTTCTTACACAAATAATAATATTCTTATTATGAAATAATTATTTCCCTTTACTGCTACATGACACATGAAGACATAACACTGTGCCAAGAATCAGACAGTGTAGAAAATAGCCAGATCACTTATATCATCATCGGCGCACAATGAGAAGACAATTTTCCATTAAAACGAGTTTAAGTAGAGTTTGAATTTGGAGGAACCACGTCGTCGTGATAATGGTCAGAGCTATGTGTTAAGCTGTGACTTCATGTATGGGGCAACGGAAACCGAAACGAAATCGCCAAAAATCCGTCAAGTAGTGAAACAGAAAGAATGTTTTCATGTGTGCTGAAATGCTATTCCCGTACATATAGAAACGCTGTTTTTCTGTTCACGTCATGGTGGATTTTTGTCGTTTCCGTTGCCGTTTCCGTTTCGGTACACATGAAAACACAGCGTTAAGAAAAAGCAAGACGACAGACAGAATATAGCAGAGCCATAATAAGACAGAAGACATCCGACCCGAAGTGCTCAAAAACCGTCCGTTTCTTGACTAAAATTAAAATGCAAGAACAAGTCACAAATCGAAAGTCATACTTTTCAAAGAATCATATTTTATTTGAAAGCACATCTTTCAAACACGCAACATACAAATAGTTCATGAAGAACTGTCACACCAGTTTTTGTATCAAATAAAACATTCACATAATTATGGGCTTAAAAAAAACTTTCCACTCCCTTCGATCAACTGTTTCATCTCTCTCTGACTGCAGGATTCACAAGTGCGGGGATTTTGTTTCCAAAGCGAGTAGACATACAGTCAGTTACATAAGATAAATACCTAAGTAATGCAGTGTTAACTTATAATAACTATGTCGGTTTTCCAGATCAAATTCGGTTTTCAAGAAAAATCATTCTATGTCGTAAACGATCTATAATGTAAATTCCCATGTACCCATCATAATCTGCCATCAGAATTGCTTGGCGTGTGAATGTAAGAGAGATTTTTTTCACTCTCTCTCATTTTCTCAAAACCTTTCCAAGCCCCTCACTTTGGCTGACACATTTATCTTATTAATACCCAACTAGCGATATTCACATTGAATAATTCTCTTTCTCTCTTTTTTTTTTTTTTAGAGGAAAGATCGGGGGAGTGGCAGGGAAGGACGCATCCCTTTTCAGCACAATGAGGCTATATTATCCTTTGGGGAATAACACCTAAATAATATTTACCTATACGCTTCTAAACGCTGCGTGAGAATGAATTTGTCTCATGGGATGATAAAGTGATACTTATCTCATCTTGTCTTTATGTTATCTTATCCTATTTCAATGTAACAAAACTTGAGAAACTGCAGGCGTATGTCATGGATTACCGATTACTGTTTTGTTTGCCCTCGTGACATTTTGAATATGACATTTCAGCAATGTGACATTTTCTGAAAGGCTGAGTCCGGAAATCAAGTTGCCACATACATAAAAGAAACATTTTTCTTTTGGAAAGGGGGTGTTCCTATCCCTCCCTCCCCCCCCCCCCCCACACACACACACAAACCAATTTTTTGTATTGTTGTCCATCTACAATGTCTTTGCCGATAAATAAATTGCTCTCCCTCTCAATATTTTATTTGGTCTCTGCTCTCTCGAATATCAGAGAAGATTATTACCTGAAATATTTCGAAACACTAAATAGACTCTAAAAAGAAAATAAAAATAAAGTGCAAATACATAAATAACCAACTAAACTATAATAAATTTACCACCTAGATTCTTGCTTTCGATGTGAAATAAGTTGAATAATTTGATCTACTCCCACCTGCGAAATAACTTTCAACCACTTTGTTTCAATCATCTCAGAATTTGAAACAGTCAGAAAAGCATCATGACTTGAGAGATATAACACGCAGAAAATGAATTTGTTATCATAGAAGACCGTCAAGTAACATTATTTTGTAGATCTATGTCAGTGTACCGTTCTGGAGTGGAGGGTGACAGCAGATGCTGGTGAGTTTCGTAAGTAGAAATATCACAGGGTGGCTTAATACATGTAATGTGATTTTATATTATTTGATGGCCTATTGCAATATGAGAAGTGAATGGACGGATGGATGGATGGCTCGACAAACGGAGGGATGGATGGATGGATCGACAAAGGGGTGGGATGGATGGATTGACAAATAGATAGTTGGATGGATGGACGGACGGGCGGATGGATGGCTGGCTGGCTGGATGGATGGATGGAGGAATGGATGGATGGATCGATGGATGGACGGATCGACAAACGGATGGATGGATAGTTTGACGGACAGGTGGATGAATGGGCCGGATAGATTGATGGGGAGTTAGACTGACAGACAGACGGGTGGGGATGGATGGATGGATGGACTGGTGGACAAATGGGTGGATGGATGGACGGATTGATGAACAAATGGGTGGATGGGGGATGGATGGGTGGATGGATCGATGAAAGGATGAACAGATGGGCTGACAGACGGATAGATGGGCGAGTAGCCTACTTACATTAAACAATGTCACAACAAATGCATGGCCATAACTCTACAAGATATTCATACATTACCCTCGTTCTATAGTCATTATTTTAATTCACATACATCGCTAACTGGCATCTCTCTCTTCATTGGCTTCTTTCCCCTGGCCCTCAACCTGTTGTGCCTCAGTATTACCTCCACCTTGCTCTGTAAGGAAGAATTTCACGCCTTCCTCCTCTGGTTTCTCTTCCACATTCTCACATTTCTTTTCTTCCTTATCATCCTTTCCTTGTTCTCCTCCTTCTCCTTCTTCCGCTTCATAGTCATCTTTGTATTCCTCCTCTACAATTTCTACCTGTTCCTCTGCCGTATCTTTGATTTCATCGTCAACAACCTCAGCATTATTTACAGTATCAACGCCGTCCTTGTTTACATTTACCTTATCAGTATCGTCACCTTCCTCAGGTATTTCATTGTCGTTATCAGTTTTTGTACCTGTTTCTTCTTCTTCAACTTCTTCTTGAATCGGTTCCGCATCCTCCTCTTCTTTATGAGTATCAACAACTTTATTATCTTCAATGACATCAACATTTCCTTCTGTAGGATAACTTTCTTCATTCGGTTGTTCTTCCTTGCCCTGTTCATCTAGTTTATTTTCTGTAGACTCCTCGTCAGCCTCAGCGGCCACAACTTCATCATTAATGTCGTTTTCTTTTGTATCCTCATCGATATTTTTATCTTCTGGTTGAATTGTAACTTCACTTCGTTCTTCTGGTTGAATTGTAACTTCACTTCGTTCTTCTGGTTGAATTGTAACTTCACTTCGTTCTTCTGGTTGAATTGTAACTTCACTTCGTTCTTCTGGTTGAATTGTAACTTCACTTCGTTCTTCTGGTTGAATTGTAACTTCACTTCGTTCTTCTGGTTGAATTGTAACTTCACTTCGTTCTTCTGGTTGAATTGTAACTTCACTTCGTTCTTCTGGTTGAACTCTAACCTCGTCTTGTTCCTTTTGTTCTTCTGTAGCTTTTTCTGTATTCTCCTCTTTCTCATCGTTATCGGCGTGAGTCGCTTCCTTTACTACGACATCATTCACCACTGCACACGGTACTTTCACTTTCTCGCCTTCTGCCATGTTCTCATCCTCTTTGTCTTCCCTTTCCTTTCTTTCATCTTTCCTCTTTTCCTCCTCTGATTTCTCTTCTACCACCCCTTCCTCTTTGGCATCTTCATCCTTCACACCAACATCCGGCATCACAGCAGCTGGTTCTACAGTTTTCTCTGTGTCTACCACATCTACCTCAGCCTTGTCGCTCTTTTCTGATGCTCCTCCTAGCATATCTTTGGTAGGTTCCATACTCATGGGAGTGGGTGGAGGTTGATTAACCCTAAACGTTTCCTCCACACTTTTAGAGCTCTGTGGGCGGGGAATGCTTGGCAGTTTGAAGTTGGGATCTTTGAGTTGACCAATAGGTAGACGGCTGCCTGTAAAGTAGTGAATACACGTGTGACTTACGAAGCACATTACTGGGACAGCTGGGATGGTAGTAGTTGTGGTGGTGATGGTGGCATTGGGTGGGAATTGCAGGGTGCTGGTTCTCCTGTTGTTGTTGTTGTTGTTGTTGTTTTTGTTGTTTTTGTCTTCAATTTTTCTATGTCTGGGGAGACCGAGAGAGGGAGAGAGAGAGAAAGAAGTGAAGAAAGAGAAAGAGAGCAAGAAAGAGAGAAGGTGAAAGGAGAGAGAGAAGGTAAGGGAGAAAAAGAGATAGAGAAAGAGGGGGAGAGAGAGAGAAAGAAAGAGAAGAGGAAGAAAGACAGTCTGAGAGAGACTAAGAGAAAGACAGATACAGAAATAGAGAGAAAAAATGACAGAGAGAGAGAGAGAGAGAGAGAGGGAGAGAGAGCCAATGATACAAAAAGAGACAGATAAATTTCACCCCACCTATAATGTCCAGCTTCAGATGTTTATACTTAGGTCGACCGGCTGATCGTGTGTGTGGGCGGGGCGACCCTGCCTTTCCGTCTCTCAAGTCACTCCTAGATGGGGCTGTACCTACTCGTCTACCCTGGTGTGGAGCCGTCAAGGGCCGTCTTGGGGGTGTTTGCGGACTCAATGATGGCGGCATATCAAATCTGGATGATTCTGAAATGCGATTTTTAACATTATCTTTCAATACACCAACAGGTCATTGCAGTATCAGTAGTAATTACTGTAAACTGAAGTTGGCAAAGGCCATCCCTGTCTCTTTTGAGTTTCGAGCTGCTATTATGTTTCAGTCACTAGTTTCGAGCTGCCATTATATTTCAGTCACTAGTTTCGAGCTGCCATTATGTTTCAGTCACTAGTTTCGAGCTGCCATTATATTTCTGTCACTAGTTTCGAGATGCCGTTATATTTCAGTCACTAGTTTCAAGCTGCCATTATATTTCAGTCAATAGTTTCGAGATGTCATTATATTTCAGTCACTAGTTTCGAGCTGCCATTATATTTCAGTCAGTGGTTTCGAGATGTCATCATATTTCAATCACTAGTTTCGAGCTGCCATTATGTTTCAGTCACTAGTTTCGAGCTGCCATTATATTTCAGTCACTAGTTTCGAGATGTCATTATATTTCAGTCGCTAGTTTCGAGCTGCCATTATATTTCAGAATTTTGGTGCCGTTGTTGACCAATTTCATACTAATTTGATATAAATCCAATGTATGGGACATGTTTCAGCATTATCCAACTTGAGTGAGCCATTGTGGTAAGCATCCTTCAGTTTTCTTTTGCTGTTGTCTTTTTTCAAATGTGGCTAAAGGGATGCAAATGAAGTCATTTTATTTTTTTATTTTTTATCGCAGTCTCAGTCATCGTGTCCGTCCTTCTAAATTTGTATTCGTCATTTCGCCAGAAATAATGATTCAAGCAAAAAGATCCATATTAACGCAGTAGGCAATTGAAAAAAGATCCACTAGTAAAGTAAACAGTGTTATTATCGTCACAGTCATAATACAATACTGATTAAGCCATTTTTTTAAAAAAACTATGTTTAAGGTCGGGCCGAACATCCCAGGTGAAATAAGCTTAGGTTGTCTTGTTTCCTGAAAAGCATGACGCTTTGTATCGAGCTTTCAAAAATGTGAATTTTTGGACGAAATATCTTTTGCGCAAGACACAAGATTTGCAAAGCAATATTACCTTTTCACGCTTTCTGAACATGTTGTAAATACGACTTAGGCAAATGTGTTATGACACTATTGCGTTATAACATTACTTAAAGCTGTGTGAATGCTTTGAAATTATAAATATAAGTGTTTCTTGCTGAATAAAGACAATGATTGTACTAGTAATTAAAGAAAGCTGACAAAATCTTCACATTGGCATGCCAGGCTTGTTGAAGCCAAAGCTTAATTTTTTACAATTACAGAGGCAGATGTTCAAGGCAAGTTAGTTAAGGAGAAAGAATGAAGAGGGCAGGATTTGGGGGGGGGGGGGGGAGGGGGGGGAGAGGAGGGATAGGGTTTGTGGAGTTGAAGAGTTATGTTTTTGTCGTTTTCTTCAATAGCACGGGCGGTGTGTCCGTGCAGCATTGGTTATGTGAATCGAGGCTTAGCAAACAATAATGATAATAATAATAATCTACTTTAACGGAGCTGGAATGTGAACATGTCAGCACCTACAACTCTGCGACTACGTGACTAACAACTGTGCAACTGTGTGGGCTGCCTCAACTTTTCACGATACACTACGTGAACACACCCATTTGGGACAAAGTTCAGACTTTAATATTATTTATTTACGAGTTGTTTTTTTTTTTAGCAGCAAAAAATTAGGCTCATTTACATCCACCGAGAAAAATAGAAAGTTATGGTCGGAAATTAAATTCGTTATGACCGACGTGACCACCGTTCTACCAATGGCATTTCAGCTATTAATAATAATTACAAAGATAAATCAAAAGTAGTAGAATGCATTCAGTAAAGTGCTTTCTGAAAATAACTGACAGTAGTGATAACATAATTATAAGAAGTTAAACGTTAACAACAACAATAAAGAAAAACAACCTGATATTTAAGTAAATAAAATCTAAGCAAAGTAAAGAAATGTCCAAACTGGCAAATAGTACCGATGTATTCCTGTATCAGTTCCTGGCCTTTCGGTCCTGTGAAGAAACTGCCCAGGGCGGGGTTATGTCTGGGCATGTAGACACCGTTGTTCTCAACACTCTTGGAATCCAGGCAGTGGGCTCTAGCACCGGACAAAACGTGTTTGAAATGATTAGAGAATGAGGCAAAGCTGCTGTGATGACATCAGCAAAATGAAAACTATAGGATAGGTGTAGGGATTGTCTGAAGCAATTAATTCAAACATTCATTATTATCCTGCTGAGAAAAACTGGAACTCTTTCTGAGAACGAAATTGTAGGACATTTACAGAGGAGAGACCCCCCACCCCCTTCAACCAAACAAGTATTTCATCCATACATTATTAACCTCTATGACAGACAAGCCACACCAAAATCATGTGTATCAGAGGCTTGTACATGGCGATTCATGGATACCGAAAGCCTGATAATATGAAAGTACATTAATTTCCTAGGTGTTAAATATAAACAGAGATATAAACATTGTTGAAAGGAGTGACAGAACACAAAAGCAATAAAAAAAAAATTACACACAGATTCAAAGATCCCAGGGAAATAAAAGAATTTCTACAGTAAATTTCGGGGCTCTGAGTAAATGTAAAACGCATTTCTAAAATAATGAATCATAAAACATTGTAATACTCATCATGCATTCAAAATACAAACATATCTCATTGTTTTATATACACAGAAAGTCACAGAAATCCAATCACAGTTCATGAATACGATGAAAAATCTGATCTATTAATATAAAAGTGAAACTGTTTTGAGAGCCAGACTACAAATTGCAGCTTGTGCAAAGGCCTGTGATATACATTTCATTTTAATTCTCCATATTCTCAGGAGAGAAACAGAGTCAGAGGTGCAGACTGAGAATTTAGAAACCTACCTACAATGCACACGGGGCACATACACACAGAGAGAGGGAGGCGATACGTTCTCTAAATGTATTTCATTACTCATAAATCCAAACATAATTTACACACAAGAGACGCGCACACAGAAAGGAGGAGGGAGAGGCGAGGGAGAAAGGAATGGTTTTTCTTCTTGTCAAGCACGACAAAATGCAGACATTACCCTGCAGAACACGACACAGTGATCAAACTGAGATTTCTTTTCATATTCCTACGTGAGCAAATCATCTTGCAGAATTTAAACCTTATTTTGCTCCAATTTTTTTAGAACATCCGACTTGAAATAAAGTATAAGAAAATAAATTTTGTAATGCATTAAGATACACATCTATAAAATAAAATATAGTTGTTCTCTCTCTCTCTCTCTCTCTCTCTCTCTCTCTCTCTCTCTCTCTCTCTCTCTCTCTCTCTCTCTCTCTCTCTCTCTCTCTCTCTCTCTCTCTCTCTCTCTCTCACGATAGGAGTTCCATAGAGTGCGTCATTTAAGCCAAAAAGACTATGGTCCGTATCAGATCATTCTCCAGTCAATGCCAATGCAGATTCATGCGTAATGTCCTCTGTCCGCCATTGATGTCACCATTTTCCAGGTCCCTGGAACTGCGTCGGCTGTCCACAACCAATAACTGATGGTCAACCACTGAGGACCGACGGCTACCACTACCACCAGCACCAGCAAAAGCACTAAAATCCCGAGAATTCCTTCGGCTATCTCCGTGACCCGAGCCAGCATGGCTGCTTGACGATCGTCTCCGTGGACGGCCGGAACGGGCCGATTTAGCTCTCCGAAGTGGAAGATTTGCCGTGATGCTATTGGCTCGTTGAACTCCGGCCCTGTCCGTGTAGAGCCCGGCTTCGCTGAGTGATGCCGACAACAGCCGAGGTACCGCTGGGTTTGATGATATGCTAGAGGGGACACGACTGTGGACGAGCAGTGTTAAATCACAAGGGATGTCAAAATTGGGCAAAAAGAAAAAGTATGTAGCATTGCTTATAACCTTGCTGCGAGCCCACGGGTTTTCTGTAGTTTTTATGATATTTCGTCTGAATCACAAGGGGGAAAAGAACAACACATATTTAACAGCTTGATATTGGCACCATCTATCGGTGGAATTTGACCTTTGGCTTTCATTTTATTGATATAATCAATACAAACTTTTAGTTTTCGTAATACTCAAGAACTTAATGACTGAGTCAGCTTTGAGAGCTACCCATTCTCATCATTTGTCTACTAGTGGGCAAACACTAGCCTGCATCAACAGGTTCTCTACGGCTGTGATAAGTTACGTGCGAGTGCATAGAAAAAGTGTCGACTGAACGTTTAAAACTATTGAAAACTTACTTTGTTTTGTAGGTGACCAACTAGTGCAGATCAACGTATTGGTGTTGTTTCGCTTACATTTGAAATCATAATGTATCAGCTGTACGAGGATTTCATTAACTCATTCGCTGCGGAAAGCCGAATATTCGGCTCGAGTGGACACCGATTTCCCAACACTAAAATCTGAACCAACAACTCAAAATACCGAATCCTGTCCTGGTTCACTGATTTTCCTTTAGTTTAATGCATAATATGTGAGGTCTTGTGTTTACGCTGAGTGAACGAAAAACCATCTTTGCACCACCCCTAAATTTCAAACCGGATAGCCTTGCGAGTTCCCGTCCACACCCACAAAAGTTACCATATGTGTGTTAAATAGGTGTTAAATGAGTGGGTTTATGTCAAGTAATTATCAAACCATTCAGGTGTAACTTGATGCAATATAAAAGCCCTAGCCAGACTCTGGGTCAGTTATAAATGTCGTATCTTCATGAAGTTATCAAGTTGACAAAATGATTTAGTACCTCCACCTCTGCACGTACAGTTAAATGTTCGTCGACAGGACATTAATCCGTGTCAAATTCTGATTCTGTGATACTTCAGCATTACTGGCGCTGTGACGTAGACAGACGTGCTTGACGACGTGGCCGCACGCACTGGTGACGTGCACAGCACACTTTGATGCAGAGAAAAGACGAGGGTTTTCATGACGTGGTAGTTGCAAATAGTTGTGATCCACAGCACACAGAGACGCAAGCAGCAGGATGACGTGAAAGCAGATGATGTTAAGTTCACAGCACACGTTGACGTACGTAGTTCAGGCAGGACATTGTGGCGTTAGTGGTGACGTGGTCTCAAAAACTGCTGATGCAAGCCTGGAAGACTAGCCAGTAGGCGCTGCAGTCCGTTGGATTTATTTATCTCCTAAAACACTTGATCTGTATCTTTCAAAATAGACTTAACAAAATATTAGCGGTTCTATGCCCTGTTAACATCGCAGCACTGAAAAAATATACACTTGATGTTATGAGAGAGAGAGAAAGAGAGAGGGAGAGAGAGAAAGGGGGGAGAGGGAGCGGTGGGGAGAGAGAGAGCGCGGCGCGCGAGAGAGAGAGAGGGGGGCAGAGAGAGAGAGAGATTAACATCAACGGAAAACATGAAGCATACAGAGTCTGTTATTATTATTATGATCCGCTCGCCCTTGTCTGTGCAACAGCACCAAGGGAAGTCAGCATTATTACATCCCTTGGCTCCTTACAGAACTTTGTGTTCCACAGACAACTATGATGTGCAGAATAACTAATTATTACATTATTACATGTATTATAATATTTAAATGTCGTGTTTCGAGACAAACAGCTGAAGTGGGTTTGTTTAGTCTCTGGTAAATAATCATGAAGAATCAGTCGCATTCACAGACAAGAAGATGTTGGCAAGGTTAATGATGAAAAAAGTTATGTGATTCGCTGCGTCAACTTTGGATTTCATGTCTTTCTATAGAAGGGAAAAGTTGACTTCCTCGTCATGTTTGAAAATAGAGGGAAAGAGAATTCAGCCGGTATAACTTATTCTGCGTAAAAGGGAGACTTCTTTAGAAGTCAAGTTGAATTCATTTCAAACCTTACGTCTGTCCTGCTTTAATTTTGAATGATCTCACTCAGCGAAGGGTTAGTGTTGCTGAATTCAGGCAGCCATGCTGTCCGGTGATATTTTTGCTGATGATGGTGGTGGTGCTTTTGATTTCTTTTCTGGATATTTTGTATTCCCTACACTGAAAACGTCTGAGCAGACAATACAATTTAGATTTAAACTCCACGAAATTCCAAGCACTAAATTTTAGAATGAGACAAATGTACCAAGAAATAATGTACACTTTTGCACGGGATCATTTATTCATTTCTTAAAAATACTTTCTGTCATCATTACAGGCTTTTAATTCTACGTTATTTCCTTTGAATTTCGGATTGAGGCGGATTCTTAAGCCACTGATACTGCAGATTTTATTATCTTGATACACTTACCTGTTATAACGTGCACCTGTCAAGTAAGAATGTAAAGATTCCCCGTCCCTGATTTTCTGAAGTTGAAGATATCTGTGGGGGTAAATAAATGCACAATTATTAATATGCATCACGAGTAAAAACCGGCATCTTTGCCACAATAATAAGAATAATAATAATAGTAATGATAATAATAAACTTTAAAAAAATTTAAAAAACGAGGACTGGCATGTCTCGAGCTTCCAAGGTCAATGCATATAAAACTTAATATCACGCACTGATGGAACTGGAGCGTAACCACGTTGACAACTGAATGTTTGTATGTCCAAAAATTATGAAGATGTGCGTCCTGTCTCAAGTTTTGACAATAAATTACGTGGCCACACAAAATGCAGCCTCCGATATATCAATGTACGTTTTTTTTCCGGTTGGGGGTGGGGTGGAGGGAGGGAGCACGACAATGGAGTGTAGCCAAGGAAGTATGGCACCATTACCAGTCGACAAGGCTTGTCACCAATTTTGTTTACACTCATGGGACATAACCAAGACAATACAACACATTACCAAAAACAACGGCGTTTATCTCCCATGTTATTTACACTAAAAGGACAAAATCATCAAAATATTGTTGTTTGACACTTGTTAAGGTATCAAACTTTTCCTTTTTCCATTTGTGATCAATTATGGTGAGTATATTGTTGACACAACTTTTTATCCTCAGTAAAATCTTTATTCAAACGTTCTTAAATAAAAGAGTATTATGAACTCAATTCTTTTTTTTTCCCCCGGTAAAGCCCGGTTCAAATATCCCCAATTCATGCCAACATTTAGGTTATTATTTCCCTGTAGCATCAATTAAAATATAACTTACTCAGAGTTTGGACTGATAGGACACGTGGTTCTGATTTCATCAAGACCTGATAATAGAAACAAAAAAACTACAGATGTAGTTTGCTTTAAGCAAACAGAATAACAGCAGCAAAGCCTGCATCAAGACTTAGTGACAAGGAAACAACATCACACTCTATGTCAACGACAGCAACATTTTTTTTTTAAGTCACAATGATAATAATAACTAAGTATAAATAAGTACAGGGCGTCTAAAAACGTGTACGCATAAAAGAAAGGCTTTAAGCTGTTTACACCTCTATTAAATGGCATTGTCATCAGTGTCTAGTCCAGAGAGGCCACCAGTTTGAACACATATTGTGATAACTCAAATAAATGCAAATTTGTCCCCTTTAACTTTTATTTATAAATCTTGGATGTATCTTAATTGACATTGTACTAATAGTTCATGGTGTGTATGCACTTTTAAATACTCTATAATATATAGAGTGAATCAGCTCAGAAGATGAAATAAATAAGAAGGGGGCGCGGGGGAGGGTGTATGCGTTGTGAACAGAAACCCTGCATTAATATACTAAATCAAATTAAATTTGAAATATTAAAAATATTTGAAATATTAAATTAGAAATATTCTTCCAGGATTAACAATGAGAGAAATAGAAAATGATCCTAAATATTTAAAAATTGTTGAGATAAAAACAAAGACAACGAGTTGAAGGGAGGAAGGAAGGAGGGAATAGAACTTACGATGTAAGAATTCACGCCGTATGTCATACGAGTTTGTGGGTGCCGAGGTGCACCTCTGTCTAGCGCGTAACAACCTGTGGATGTCAAGACAAGTCACAAATAAGTACAGAACAACTCCAAAATGATTGTCACCATCTAGGGAGTTGGGGGAATGGAGGTCAGTATTTCAGACTTATGCATCGGACGTGTGAAACATATTTTAGGATTCATTTGGGACTGTGACAGATGGTCCTTATTGTAATATTGTGTACAGCATCACATTCTTTACTTTGAAAGGGTGTGATTCAAATTGGACATTTTCCTAAGAAAACATCACTAACTTACTTTTCCATCGGGTGGAAGGTCTTTTGTTTCTCGGACCCCTCAGCAGAAGGCTGTTGGCCCCCTATTCTTGATTTTTAAACACATTTTGAACCGCCGATTTCCCGTACTGTTTGACAAGTTAGAATGGGAAACACTGTCCAATATCACATTCGCGATCACAACTTTCTGTCACAAGCCTTTCATTTAATTTCGCTAAGTGTGTGCAGAGTTTCTAATTGAAATTTCGCAGACTTTTTGCTTTTCTTCTTGAATTAAATTTTTATTATGTTTTGATTTAAGGACTGAGAATTCTTGTAGTGCTGTGTATTGGGTGATGAAAAGAACAATTATAACAATGACTGTGGGAGGTAAGGCAGATTCTGTTGCATAACTCGGAGAGACCGCCAGTTGCTTCCTGCTCTTTTTGTCCCTTCGAAATCATAGGCAAATCAGTGTTTCCTCTCGTTAAGAAAATAAGCTGAATAACATCATAATACTACTGTTGCCGTTATGCTTGTGATGTAGATACAAGTCGTGTATCTTATCTACTTTTGTGATGGGCTTTATAGCAAAGATGCTAGAAACAATATATAAGTGTTTAGGTAAAGGACACCCAATCAATACTGTTGGCCCTATCATGAAATCACACAATTGTATTAATTTTGAACAACTGCAGATGGCAGTCCTTTTGACGAAATATCCCATTTTGAAGGAATTTTACTTTTTCTCTTGGTTAAGAAGGTGAATTTCAAAATGTTTACTTATTTAACTGTGATTTATAATAATAACTAATACATTCAAAAGTAAAACATTTTATTTTCTGTCCCGTAGACTTTTATCCTTCGCACTTGTGAGGTTTTATGTATGTACAAAATGCACCAACTTATTTAACTGATCTTTTTGACTCCCTCTGTACCATCACGACATCTTAAATCATCTGAACACACTAAAAAAAATTAAAGTTCCTAAGATTGTTCCTTAAAACCATGGGAGAAAAATCGTTTTCTTTTCAAGGGCCTCAGATTTGGAATTTCCTGCCTCTGTCTTTGGGAGGGACTGAAAATTTTATGTCTTTTAAACACCAGCCGAAGAGTCCTCTTCTTTACACTCTGATTGTCCATGTTTCGTATTTTCCTGAGTATGCCTGTGTATTGTGTGTGTGATTATATGATATAAATGCTGCAAAGTGTTAAGAGCCTGGTTGTTAATGGGGTGAAGCGTTATATAAATGATGTGTATTATTACTAGTATTATCGTTCAGTGATAAGAATGTAGATGAAATGTCTTTATTCCAAAAAAGAATTAACTGACTCATTAAAAAAAAAAAAAGAAACTCACGTTGTCCTGGTGGGTCTACCATATTTGACATTCACCTCGTCCTCAGCACAGTCCTTCAACTCTGTAGCCGTGAGATACTGGTGCATTTTGTTTGGCCTGTAATAAGTGACGCCGTTGTTTTTCAATGGACGAGCACATTTGTTTGGGAGGAGTGATGTGCGATTGAACAGGTTGATTGTGCTGGCTTGGTCGGTCTGTGAAATCAATTAGTCATCAGCCAGTAAATCAATTGATCGATCAATGGATGACTCAATATATCAATCAAACAATGGTACATGGATTATTAGTTATTCAGCGATAATGCACCAAATAAGCAGTTATTCAAGCATTCAGGAGACTAATCCACAAAACAACTCTCGACTTTAGTTCTTGTTTGTTGTTTCTCCATTCTCTGAAAAAAACTGGAGATCTTATAGTATGTAGAGGAGAATATATCAAATGCACACTTTGGCACTTGTTTGAAATGCGTTGTGGCACTTATCAAGCCGTTTCACAGTTCCGATTTATTCTAACTCCTAATCATAAATTAATAATATTAAAGCCACAAACGTTTGACGTCGAATTTCCCAGTTGTGCAAAAAGTGTAGTTGGAACAAAAAAGAACTGAAGTCCCGGACTGAATGTCAATTCAATGATTCAATGAATCATTCATGCAGGCAACACAATCATACTATCTACTTGTCAGTCAATCAATCCATCTGTCAACCACCAAAACAAAGGTATATAAATTTTCACATTAGACAGTAAAATAGTGCACAACACCCGAGATCGCCCAAAACTGTGGATTTTCAATTTCACACTCAAATTTCCAGTCACTAGCAAAGTATTATTTATATACATACATTATTCAAGTGTTACAAAAATTCTCTCTCAAGAGTTTCAGTTCTTTTTGGAATTCCAGATAAAGATTCTACCTTGTTGGCAGCCAGTAAATTATTAGTAATCAGCGGCGATTCATCTGTGTATGATGGTTCCTTGTGTACCAGGATGGACCAGGAAGGCGTGGTCCCTTGTCGGGCAAGCTCCTCCTCCTCATACAGCCTCTCCAATTCCTATTGGATAGGTGAATACAAAATTAGCTATGTCGTCATTGGTCGAAAACAATGGCCTAAGCTTTACATCCTTAGCCACTGTATTTATCTCGAAAGGCTGGTAAAATCACTGAAATCAAGCATTAAATTGCAAAGAGAGATAAAAAAAAAAAAAAACAACAATATCAAATGTTTTTGCTGTTTCAGTAAATACTAGTTTTGTTCACTTTATCAATTATTCTATATTAAAATTTCAGAAAATGGGATTCCAATGTGCTTAGGTCACTTTCGAAAAGACACACGGCCATAATTATTTTCTTGATTTCTGCGTTTATTTCACTTTACTTTTGTGATAATCATACCGAGACAAATGCAAAACTGCAGATGGTCACAAATACACTGGGGGAGACAGACTGGGTCGACACTGTACAGATTATCAGAAAGATGTCTTTACTCTATCTCTGGTCAACAAAAGATATCGCTGATCGAAACCAAGCTAGTGAAAAAAAATTAATAAGCTTATTGAGAAAAACAAAATGCGTTTACTTGAAATGTGTTCTTTATCTTAAATACCTCTTTAGGTGTATCAAACAGCATTTGAAATGTTATTGAACTTCCCGTCATTCAATAGAAAAAGAATAAAAATTCCTTCAAGGAGTTCATTGAATGTTTTGCAGGTAACAGTTATTATCTCGAGGGCCGCATGGTAGAAACCAAGTAACTCCACGTGTTTTTTTTTCAAAAATTAACGTATTTGTTTTGCTTGTAAGCCTTCATATCCCGCAGGTTGTGATGTAAGCTGGGACTTAACTTTTGAAAACTAAAGGTTAAATAAGGGTTTTGAAATATTGTAATGTGTGTCTGATAAAGAAAGTTATTAAATTGACTTACGACAGTTTACCACGCAGCCTCCGATCTGTAGTTGTGAGAATATGCTAGCGTGCGTTCATAAAAGGCATATCAAAAAAATGTGAAACATTGTACTGAGCCGCGTTCAGTGACGAAAAAAAATAATAAATAAATGTATTTCGAGGAAGTTCCCTTAGTATTGGACAGATAAGAAATGCCATCCACAGCTGTGCAAATACGCTCTTGTGGTTTCATGACGGGGCTAGGGATAGATCTAGTTTAATAGGAATTCAGGTGAGACACCAACCTGCATTCGTGCCTGGTGGAACTCCCGACCTTTTTCATAGTTCAAGTGACTTGGTGGATGTTTGTTGCTACCTGGGAAGCAAAAAAAAAAAATTCATTAATCTCATATAAATAGTAATTTTTTTTTTTCATTCTTGATTTTATGTAATTTATAAACTACAGCCCATTTCGTTGTATCTGACAAATTTAGATGACCTTTACTTATTATGACACTGAATGATATATTCTAGCGAAACAATCAACAGTTTATGATTCAGAACCTGTCTGTTTGCAATGTATTTTTTGGGAATAAAAAACAGAATTGATCTTGACTTTTTGGGCCTTGTGAGCAGACTAGGTTCTATTTGGACTCTCAGTTTTTGATTTAAAAAAAAAAAAATAGGGTTAGGGTTCGCGTCAGGGCTAGGATTAGGTTTAATTAATTGGCCACAATAACTTCTCCACTATGTGACCACATATCATTTTTTATTTAACTGGCCACAATGCAGGTCCATGAAATAATTGGTTTCTGACGTGGATCCGCTGGGAACCTTGTCCTTTCTGAGGGAGGCAGAAATCTACAGGAAAATTTAAAGGATTTGTCGTAATATTTACAAATTCATGCTAGACCTATAATACTAGACCTTACAAAACATAATATTCTGAAAATTTTACAGATAATACCATTTCATACGTACGTTTTCCAGTCATAATACTTTTATTTGTGAATTCTCTGAGAATTAATCTACGATAAAATGCCCCCAAAAATTGCGAAAGGCAAAAAGTGACGTTATAGTGCCGATCGCCGAGGTATCGTTAAAACCAAACTCAAACCCACAAGTTAGTAACAAAAGTCCTATTGTGAGTATGTTGGTTCCATTGCCCAAACAGAACCTACCTAAATAATCATGCTTCAAATTTCCTAAGATTATCTACCGTATCTGGTTTTCCGTTGCAATCAATAAAATTATCCGTGCACCTTGGGGAAGGAAGGGTGGGTAATAAATTCTTGATAGACAATAGCAGTAAGACGGCCCGTCGTTAAGACACAAGCTCATTAAGGCTATTGATTTTCTAGTGCTGCTGCTCAATTATTTACGTCATGTCGTGACGTGATTATGCCAGGATGCAGGAAAAAATATGTGTATTTGCATTTCAAGGGTTGGGAATAATATTACACTGATTCATAGAGACCGAAAAGATATCGTGAGGTTGTAAACATGTCCGGTTTTCCTTTGTTTGTTTTTTTTAATCATTTTCTCGCTTCGTTAAGACATCCCATTTTCATTCATTTACTTCTCTTCGTCGGTCGATCAATCGTTTTATCTCATCCATCCGTTCGTACGTTTCTCCAGCCATCCATTTACCCATCCGTCCGTCCGTCCGCCAGTCCGTTTTTCTGACTGTCCGTCCATCCATCCATCCATCCATCCATCCATCCACCCATCCATACATCCATCCATCCATACATCCATCGATCCACCCATCTATCCATCCATCCATCCATCCATCCATCCATCCATATATTTATTCATCTACTCATTCAAGACCTATCACCCTATTCATCTATTAATCAATCAGTTTCATAATAATATTGCTTTCAGACATCTCTGCACAACCATCCATACTACAAGTTCATGTTGTCGCCTTTATCCATCATTTCAGCAGTCTGCCTCTCCAGCAATGATCAGCCTGTTATCTAACATATAAATAAAATTAACTGTAGAAACTTCCAAAATGACCACATACGCCATTCTTTCTGAAATTTTTAAAGATTCTTGTAAACGTGTTGTTGTTTTTAATATGGCCGCCGTATCCATGGCAACGAACCAAATCAAATCTTTTTTATCATCATTAATATCATCTTTTTGAATCATATCAAACCATATCAAGAAGTTTCAAAACATACAACAACAAAAAATTAAGGAAACTGGAACTCCCACTGGCTTCCCACGTCTATGTAAAAGTAATATTTATAAATAGAATTATTTCCACCTCACGCCACCCCACCCCACCCCTTCTCTACGAACGACGTGCCTTTCAGTTTTAACCTGTACGTTAAATCCCAGCTTTACTGGAAATAATCTCCTTTAATCATGTTGATTACTTAGTAATCTCGAAGCCATTCTCTTTGTTTTGCGAGTGGGATTAACTAAATGCGAATTTTTTCTGAAAAGGCTTCGCTAAACGGCAATTATAGGCGCATTTTCTGTCCAAGTTGTCACCGAGAATTTCCTCAGGTTAATTCTTATGGCAAATAGTGTTTTAGTACCCTTCTCTTGACAGATTATGGCTGACGGGTCGTTTATGTTTTGTTTTGTTTGATTTTCTCCCAAGAAATCCAAGCTTCCTGTTGTAGTTCAGTGTTTCTGAAAGTGGGACGCTACGACATTTTGGTCGGGTGCGGGACTTCAGATTGGGGCCCAGGGATTTTTTTTACAGAAATAGGCGCATTTTCTGAACAAGTTGTCATTGTGCCTAAGGTATACTCCTATGGCAAATTGTATTTAGTACGGTATCCTTCTCCTGACCGATTATGGAAGACGGGTCGGGTCGTTCATGTTCCAATTTTAGTTTCGTTTTCTCTATCACAGTGTGTTTTAAACTAGATAAACTGTTGTTTCTGTCGTGATGATTGTTTCCGTATTTTAATTAAAACTTCTTTTGATCGCATACATACTAAATAAATAAATATTTTCAGTACTGTATACTAACTTTGTCCGATCAAGGTGGGGTGCAAACGTTTTTTGTTTTTTTTTTTGAAGATTTAGTGAGGCGTGAGACAAAAAAAGGTTGAGAATCGCTGCTGCAGTTGCAATGTACAAGAATGAATTTCACCAGACCCGCATCTTGCCGGTCTCATGCTGTTTTTTGACATTTAATATCCTTCTCTCTCACTCTCTCTCTCTCTCTCTCTCTCTCTCTCTCTCTCTCTCTCTCTCTCTCTCTCTCTCTCTCTCTCTCTCTCTCTCTCTCTCAATCTCTCTCTCTCTCTCTCTCTCTCTCTCTCTCAATCACTGTCTCCCTCCCTCCCTCCCTCTTTCTTTCTGACGCTTTCTTTTCCATATTCACACAAACACACAAATAGAGAGAGAAGTACACAGACGTGCATTGACAAAAGGCAGACAGAGAGAGACAAACAGACAGGCAGAGAAATATACATACATAGACAGAGAAATAGAGAGAGAGAGAAGGGTTACCGTTATACTATTTTTAATTTTTGTCATAACTCCGCTCGTAACACCAACGAAAATATCTCTCCACCCTCCACACCCACTCTTTCCGAAGCTGAGACCCACCACCCCCTCCCCCCATGCTATTTTAAGGTTTGATAAAGAATCAAATTAGTTCAAAATCTTTATCATTTGTATCCCATTTTTATTGCATTTTGTTTCACTTTCAAAGACCATACTTAATAATCTGCTGTTAAACACTCTGTGAAAAAGAATTTCTCATATGGGATAATAAAGTGATTCTTATCTTATGAATCTTATCTTATCTTATCTAAATCCATGAGTCAGATTACATTGATTTTATAGCAGGTTTTATTCGTTTCTGTAAGACTATCATTAATGTTGCGATGGTGATAATGTTGTGTTCTTCTGTATGACTGAGCTTCTGCTGTAGTTGTTGGATTCGTTTACATGTTCACTGTATTATGTATGAGCATGTGTGAGTGTGTGTGAGTGAGTGTATATGTGTGTATGTAGGTGTGTGTGCATGTGTGTATGTGCTCGTGTACCTGTATGAATTGGTGTGTGTGGGTAGGTGCATCTGTCTGTCTGTATATCTGTATATATGTATGTGTGTGTTTCGGCTGGTCCAGAGGCGGGTGTAGAGATTCCACAATAGGCTTCATCAACTATTCTAAAAATTCCCAAATTCGGTGACCTTAACCTTGCTCTTAAATGAAACAAACATAGCATTTCGTACTGGTCAGTTGATATGAGTAGTCTGAGCTTTACTCGGTGGCCAGCTGATGTTTGCCTCACCTTCTCCACTTACCACTCTATTTGATGGCAGACCTACCTTCAACTAGCTGGGTTTTCCCCAAAATCTTGGTTTCTACAACTGGTCGGTAATTCTAACTACAGCTCTAGTTTGTCCAGTACTGTGCTGCAGTGCCAATTCTGTCACGCTTTCAGTATAATAATATTATATTGATTTACTGTAACAGTTTCCTGCACTGCCCTCTCTTGCTGTTGCATAGTGGACCGTCCTCTGAGCCCACCGCGCTGATACCAAGGCCCGTGGCTCACGGAATCAAGTCTGTCTTGCTTCAGTTTTGTGGACTATGGAGTAAAGCGAGACCTCACGCACTAGTGACACTGAAACAAATTTGTCTCCAGTTGTTTCAAAAAAAGTTCAAGTCCTAGACAAAACCAACGTAAAACAGGCTTGAGACGGAGCGCTACTGGCATTAAGACAGGGTTTCAACATATCCAGTCTTTCTCTCTACAATACATCATAATTTTAGGAGATTACATTTTCAAAGTTATACCGCTCTTGTCAACAGCATCCGCTCCGCTCCGCAATTTTTACGGACCAATGGCGCACAACAGTCTTTGCCTCTGTATACTTGACCACAGCATCCGTTCCGCTCCGCTCCGCTCCTCACCGCTAGAAAGGCAAAGATAATTTTTCCTACGTCATTGTCCGTTTAAATTGGGGAGTGCACTTAAACTTGTAAAGCGTCCGTTTTTATCCCTGATTCTCAGAGTAAACTTGATTCCTATTGTGTTCTATGATTTATTGGTAAGATTTTCTGAGTTTTATATGAAAACTGTATCACAGTCAGAAATCGGTAGATTGACAAAATGTGCTCTTTGTTTTAAAACATTCTTTTTAAAAATGTCTAGGCAAATGTTCGCAAATGTGTATTTCTGGCAGATATTCAGTATCCAGGTAGCGTTGAAAATGAGCCTTATTGAGATATAAAAGAGGTTCGGGCAATATCATAGTGCTCTGAAATAATACAGATAGTTAAAAGATATATTGGAAATCCATTCTACATATGGGAAATTTTTTAAACGGGATTCAGTGAGGGACAACGTTAGAGCTGAAGCAGTGCTATTTGTCCCCTATTGCGCCTGTTAAGAGCCAATGACTGGCCAAGTTATTGCCCCTGAATTGTACACATAGTTTATCTCCCTTGTTGTCAAGCCGTCAGAAATGGACCATAGAGGTAGGACGGACTAGGACCCGCGGTGTGGCAATGTTGACCTTTTCTTTTCAAGGCGGTCAATCAAGCTGACCGGCACTGCACATACAAAAGTCATTATTTTGATTGCCCTCAATGACCATTTCACTAACTGACAGCGAAAGTGTTCTATTGTTCCATTATCACCCGCCTTACGATAGCTTATCATGCTCAAGTTTGTTGTTTGCCTTAGATAAAGCATAGATATCTAACACTAGAACGGGGTCTGACAGAGTTATAACAGAGAAGTCACATTAGCGTGTGAAATACAAACTCTCTCTCTCTCTCTCTCTCTCTCTCTCTCTCTCTCTCTCTCTCTCTCTCTCTCTCTCTCTCTCTCTCTCTCTCCCTCTCTCTCTCTCTCTCCCTCTTTCTCTCTTTCTCTCTCTCCCTCTCGTTCTCTCTCTCTTCCTCTTTCTCTTTCTTTCTCTTTCTCTCGCTTTCTCGTTCTCTCTCTCTCTTTCTTTCTATCTCTTTCTCTCTCTCTCTCTTTCTCTCTCTTTCTCTTTCTGTCTCTCTCTTTCTCTTTCTCTCTTTCTCTTTCTCTCTCTCCCTCCTCCTCTCTCTCTCTCTCTTTCGCTCTCTCTCTTTCTCTCTCTCTGTCTCTCTTTCTCTCTCTCGCTCTCTCTCTCTTTCTTTTTCTTTTTCTTTCTCTCTCTTTCTCGTTCTCTCTCTCTTTGTCTCTCTCTCTTTCTCTCTCTGTCTTCTTTCTCTCTCTTTCTCTTTCTTCCTGACTCTTTCTCTTTCTCTCTTTCTTTCTCTTTCTCTCTCTCCCTCCTCTCCCTCTCTTTCTCTCTCTCTCTCTCTCTCTCTCTCTCTCTCTCTCTCTCTCTCTCTCTCTCTTTTCCTTAAAAAGGAAGCCGTTGGAACATTTTTAACTTCTAAGACTAGTGAGGCAATGAGTCAAATCTGTTTTACGTCCGCTTTGACTCCGCGCATGAGATTTTTCTATCCGCCAGTGCTGACTCAAGACAAGTTTTGACTCCGTGTGTGAGATCTCTCTATCCGCCTGTGCTGACTCAAGACAAGTTTTGACTCCGTGTGTGAGATCTCTCTATCCGCCTGTGCTGACTCAAGACAAGTTTTGAATCAGTATGCGAGGTCTGTCTATCTCCTAGTGTTCACTCAAGACAGTTCTATAATCTAATGTTCCCGAATTAAAGAGACAGAATTGTTTCAATCTCACCAGTCCGCCACGTCCAGTTCAGCTCCATTGTTCATATCTCACACTAAAAACTGAGACAGAACTGACTTCTCTCAGTGCGCCACTACCAGCTTTAACTGCTGTTCGCTAGCTGTATTGATGTCAGTTTCGGATACCGTAATTAATCAACTCTATCCGGTATTCCTGACATCATTATGGAAGTGGAGAGGTTAGTTACAGCAAGTGACAGAGAACGAAAGTGTTGGTTGTAGTGATAGAAGGAGGAAAAAGGATAGACCTTATGTAGTGGTAGTTGAAGTAGAAATAGTGATAGTCGCAGTAGTAGTGATTAGGGTGAAAGTAATTGGTATCGTGTAGTCGTAGTAGTAGTAGTAGTAGTAGTAGTAGTAGTAGTAGTAGCAGTGGTAGTAGTAACAGTAGTAGTAGTAGTTGTTGTAGAAATAGTAGTCGTTGTAATAGTAGTAGTAGTAGCAGCAGTAGTAGTAGTAGTAGTAGTAGTAGTAGTAATAGTAGTGGTAGTAGTAGTAGCAGTAGTAGTGATAGTAGTAGTTGTGGTAGTAACAGTAGTAGTAGTAGTGGTAATAATAGTAGTAGTAGTAGTAGTAGCAGTAGTAGTAGTAGTAGTAGTAGTAGTAATAGCAGTAGTAGTAGTAGTAGTAATAGTAGTAGTAGTAGTAGTAGCAGTAGTAGTAGTGGTAGTAATAGTAGTAGTAGTAGTAGTAGCAGTAGTAGTAGTGGTAGTAATAGTAGTAGCAGTAGTAGTAGTGGTAGTAATAGTAGTAGTAGTAGTAGTAGCAGTAGTAGTAGTAGCAGTAGTAGTAGTAGCAGTAGTAGTAGTAGTAGTAATAGTAGTAGTAGTAAAAGTAGTAGCAGTAGTAGTAGTAGCAGTAGTAGTGATAGTGGTAGTTGTGGTAGTAACAGTAGCAGTAGTAGTAGTAGTAGCAATAGTAGTAGTAGTAGCAGTAGCAATAGTAGTAGTAGTAGTAGTAGTAGTAGCAGCAGTAGTGATAGTAGTAGTTGTGGTAGTAACAGTAGTAGTAGTAGTAATAGTAGTAGTAGCAGTAGTAGTGGTAGTAGTAGTAGTAGCAGTAGTAGCAGTAGTAGTGGTAGTAGTAGTTGTGGTAGTAACAGTAGCAGTAGTAGTAATAACAGTTGTTGTGGTAGCAGAGGTAGTAGTAGTGGTAGTTGTGACAGCATCGCGTGAGTAGCAGGAGCAAATGTAATGAGAGTAGATGAAATAGTCAATCTGCATGAGTCATACAAGCAGAGATCGTAAGGTGGTTGAAATAGACGCTACTACATGTAATCTGTTATACATTTCAGTAAGTTGCAACCTTTGGCATGACTAACTGACCAAACTATACACTCTTCAGGCCTTACATTTGGCAGGAAGGTGGCAATTGAGATAAGGAAGATGATGGCTATAATTAAAAGTGTTTTACTTCAAGCATGTATTAAAAAAAAATAACAATGTTTATTGCTATGTAACATCTGTATTTTTGCATGTTTGTTTTTATGATATTTCGTAATATATAGTACCGTGCATGTCATAAAAAGTAACCGTATCAAGCGTTCAGTTTGGTGCTTAGTGTTCTGGTGCGTATGAGTTCTGAAGCAAGAATGTAGTTTATTACTTTTATTATGTGAGAGAGAGAGAGAGAGAGAGAGAGAGAGAGAGAGAGAGAGAGAGAGAGAGAGAGAGAGAGAGAGAGAGAGAGAGAGAGAGAGAGAGAGAGAGAGAGGGGGGGGGGGGCACATGATTGTTTCAGGTCATCTAGTACAGAAATAATTGTAATTCAGTAGTAATTTTAACAGTGATGATAATGTAGTATAGCAGTTAGGCAGGACAAATGATACTAAGCAGTTGGGCTGCACTGGTTACAGGTAAAGTAACTGTATGAAAAAACGTTTACCTAAGCTTCAATATTTGAGCAATTATTTGCATGCACTGATCAACACAGAATACACAATGCAAAAAGTCCTCAATGTAACATTTTCTTTTCTAGCTGCATTTGCATTACTGGCCCATGTTTGGTATACTCGTAGACTCAAAGATTCCAGGCTTCAAAGAGCCTATACATTGATTTTGGTGACCGTCGTATAGATCAGTCGGTACAGACCGGGCCTGTGGTCATTCGACTCCACGCGTGGGGTTTGTTTTTAAGCACTGTTTGGAACTCTTTTGTAGCCTGCACTGCGGTGAGGTTTTGTACCAGCGGAAGAAAAATAAGCCTCGATTTGTATGAAAGTCACGGACGGGAGTCAATAGAGACTGTTCGTGATTCTGGCTGGGCCTTGTGAGTAGAAAGTCCTGGTGAATGTATTTATGTGTTAGCGGGGCTTGTAGCCTGTGAACGTATGGAAATGGGGAATGAGGTGGGAAATGGAGATGGATGAGAAAATGTTAAGACGGTTTGTTGTTGTTGTTTTTTTCGCGTTGTGTGCTTCCTCTGAAATGTCCCAATATAAAACAACATTTTTGTAGATGTGTTCGTCCTCTAAATATGTCTCAATACACATTATTGTATCTGTGCGTGTGTGTGTTTGGGTGTGGGTTTGAGTGCGTGACGTTGTGTCTTCTCCGAATAGCTCAGTATGGACATTATTGAAGTTCTATGTGTGCGTCATCTCAGTGTGTCTTAGCTTAGGAGTCAGAACTGTTTTTAATTTGTGTTCTCTAAAGAGTACTGTATGTGTCGTTGTACAGTGTTATTCAGTCTATCAAGACGGACGATCTAAGAAAAAAATAAATAAACATGCAAATCATTACAAGCTCCAAATCATTGCTTTTTCAACATCCGAGCCGAATACAGAAAACAAAGTGATCTGTGGTTTGCAATAAATCTCTTCTCCCCCCGTCAACGGCCGTTCAAAGCAACAAAAATGACAATAAACGATTTTGATTTTCTGCCCTATACTGAGATCATAAGCAAGCTTTCGTAGCTTTAAACAAGTTTTCAAATTCCATCATAAATAATGTCCTCATATGTTAATTTCATAGGGGCTGTTTGTAACATGTAGCCAGAATACTCACAGGTTTGGTTGATTTTTTTACCAATCTTTGGTGAGCTTCCTAGACCGTATTGCGACCATTTCGCCAATGAAATGATTATTGTGGCTAGCGGACCAATGTAATCCAAACCCATACACTTGTACATTTTGCCCAAAAATATCACTCCGCAAATAAAGCGCAATTTCAGTGGCGTATCTAAGGAAAATAGCACATTTGGGCAAGCAATGAAATTGCCCTCCCTGTCCAAACATTTGGGCTCCTTTCCATCAGATTGCTTTATCACAATATCAGCTCACATAATACAATTCAACCTCGTTAATCTTTTAATTAACAAATTATGGCATTGCATCAAAACTGCACCTTCTTTATGTCTGAAGAAAATTATGTTTTCGCAATACCATGTTGGCTTGTCTGACTTTAACAAGGAAAGCTCAAGGCTCTGTACCCACTCTCCCGGTCAAGTGGCGCCCTGATTGTGTACCACGGCTGCCATACCTTAGATACGCCTCTGCTCAATTTGGCCACGTGGCCCCAGAACATTCTGTAAGAGACAATGTTTGATCTACTCACCCCTGTGACCTCCGTGCGGCAGTTTCCCATTGTCAAGCTGGTTTCTCTCGGCAAGCTGACGCCCCTCGTAGGACAAGTCCACATACCTCATAGTGGCTGGTTTGAGATGACGTCACACCAGTTCAGAAATCCAAGGCTGCTGACGTCATTAATGGCACTACGTCACAATAAAACACAACTACACCAGCACATCTTCCCAATGTGTCAGTTTCTTTTTCATGTCACAGGTCCGTGTATCATATCCTTAAGTAACACATGAACCGGACAATTTGTAATTTCAATGTTTACTTATAATTGTCTAGATCTTCATGAAAATTAAATACAATTAAATAACACCACAGGGCAGTTTTTCATTCTAATGTTTTCACTGTTACAATAAATTGAAAAATAAATCATTAAAAAATTTGAAAAAATGAATTAGTAAAATTATAAAATGAGATATAGAGGCCCAAGCAAAACCTCTGAATAAATCAGAGATCAAAGAAACTTTGCAACCCTGTAGGGTTAGAAATGCAGCAGCTAGGCAAAAGGTGAAAATTCAGCCTTTTTGTTGCACTTTTTTGTGTAATCCATTAAGATTGATACAAAGATAGGATTGATTGCAATGGTTTAGTCTTCAGTGGGGTTACTTGAACGAAGACGGTAATGTACTGTTTACATAGACAGCTTTTTCCTACTCTTAACAACAGTTTCTGTGTACATAAACTTGGAAAGACCGAGGGAAAGTAATAATCTGGCAAAGAAGATGACACGTTTTGTTTCATACTTAGATAATACGTCTTATGATAATCATACTACAATGGACTTAAGGGTGAACATCTAAGCAACTAAAACTTTGTGATTGCACAATAAAAATTTATGAAATTGCGTGTCTTACCTCAGTTTTGTCTACAGATCACGTGGACGAATTCATTTTAGACGAAATTTAGTCTTTAATATATTTATGTCCAATTTTTTTAGCAGTTTTTTTCTTAGAGGACAATCAAAAAGTGTGCCCGGAAATTTCGTTTCTCGCCCTTCTTCACACATTCCTGGTCGGAAATCAACTTCAAATATCACATCTGTGTATTCTCCAAGCCCATGGGTCAACCAGTTATTGTAACACTGGTTTCTATTTCTGTCTACAAAAATATATTGTCTTAATGCTTTGCTCCTGGTCGCATATTTATACTGCATCTGCCAACAATTTCAGAACTTTCATGGCAGTCTTGAGTGAAAGATAGTACGGGGGAAAAAAACAGGAAAGAAAGAGAAAGAGATAAGAAACACCGTGTAAAAGCCTGAAAGACTCTACAGTTCAATCCTCTCTTCTACTTCAGACTCGAAAATCGATCACTCGTTTATCAGAAGATAAGAATGAAAGTTTCGAGTACCCCCCAGGTCTGACATGTTGAAGGGGTTCCAAACCTCTGGGCAGAGTTGAAGTGCTAGCTATTGTAATGTTGCTTTCAAATCAGAGAAGAACGTCTTGTATTGAACGGTATGTGGGTTTTTGGAAACAGGAGAAGGAAAGTGTGTTGGCAAAGACTTTGTTTGTGGATACAATGACATGACGTTTACAGTGTAAAGTTTGCGCCAGTGATGTAATAAAAATTCTTGAAAGTAGATCTGGGATTGGAGTGGGAAAGTGGCGAGTTGGAACGTATTGGGTTAGAGTGAACAAATATAAAGATAGCCATGAAGCTCGTTTCGTTCCGGCTGTTTTTGTTGGCTAACTGACAAGATATTCGGGACATTAACAATCAAGCAGAAAGATTTGGTGGCGGAAACGGGAGAGGGGGAGATCGAAACACATTGAGTTGACAGGTAAAAAATGTATCTCGGATCGTTTTTCCGAAAGAAAAACAACAATGTTCTCTAGCATTTCTTGAGGGCTAAAAACAGATGAGAACTCCTGAAAACATACACTCAGACAGAAAGAAAAGGTGAAGAAAGACAGACACACAAGGCGCCGGACAGCCACAGGGCAAGCAAAAGAGACTATAATATGCCCCTAGATGGACAGAAAGGCAGACAGACTTGTAGTCAGAAGGTAAACGTACGTGACCGTAATAAACATATCAATGTTTCACACGGACAAACTTGATATGGAACGAATCAAAGAAAAATTGTGAAAAGTAACTGAAGCGGTATAAAAGATCTAAATACCAATGTCATGTTCCATTGTATTCAACACCAACTGACCACTGATTGGCCTTGGCAGTATGAAATTTAAAGTCGATATCAATTGTTTGTTGTTGTTGTTGTTGTTGTTTTCTAATTGCACAGTATCAGTTCTACTGGCTTTTTTAACCTCAGAAAAACAAGGCAAAACTACAGAAACGTATGGATCAGTGATCCTCAAACGGGAGGCATTTACCCCCAAGGGAGGCATTTCAAATCTATGGGGGAAGAGTTTTAGCCTGGGGAGTAACTGAGGAGGAGTTTCTGTCAGAGGAACGCCAAACTGGGAAAGAATGTGCACTGTACACTGTGCATGTAATTACATGTATAATAAAAAGACGCTTTATAGTCCATTGAAATAAGGATTTCTGTATTCATTTGGTTGCAGTGAAAAGAAATTAGTTTCATAAATTATTTCAATAATTACCACTGTAAAAGTACAATGGTGAAAAAAATATTATTGGATAACAATTCAGGATGGGAGACTGAGGAACTGAGGAAACCTGAGATACCAAAGGAGAGGAATGTAACCTGAGAAACCAGTGGTATACAAAGTGGAGAGGGTTGTGGCGTTAATTGGGCCCTGACAGCTCCTGGGTGTTAAGTAATTATTTTCATCTTGACTGAGTGTGAAAGGACATTAAACTACAAAGAATGCAAAATTACCAATGGTTTTACACTCCCTGAGAAGAGGCGCTAGTTAAAAGTTCACCACTGCTTTTGTAAAAAAAATTGCCAACGTCAATCTAATTGTTATTGAAAGAAGAAATACAATTACCCAGTTGTCTGCACAGTTCAAAAACCACATATAACATGTGACGCGTCTTTTCAAAGAATGTACTTAACCTGTTTAACACGTAAAACTACGTCAACCGTTCCGACGCGTGAAATTTCTCTGTTACGACATTATGTCTGTACATAATTCTTTTGAATTGATCAAAGAAGCGGCAATTTCCGTCTGATTGAATTTTTATTGAAGTTTTATTCTACGTGGGGAATAGTGGGAAGTTAGTATTTGAAGACGAAAGTAATCTTACCACGGGCAACACAAAAGCGTGCACTTTGTTGTACAATGGTACTTTTGATAGATAGTCCAGTACTATTTGAATGAGTGACTCTGTTGGAAAATGTTTTCTCAAGGGAAAACAGTCAATGATGATATTACCGGGTGTTTCAGCAAACTGCATACATAATAAAATATACGAACTGTTCAAATTTGTTTGCAACTTTATTGAACTGTGTAGTTGTCAGTGTCTGGCCTGGAATGGCCATTAGTTTGAGCATATGCCATAACTCAAATAATTACATATCATTCTGTCCCCTTTAGTTTGAATAATAAATCGTGGATGTGTCATAACGGGCGCTGTTTAAATAAGTATTCCAAATGTGTATACATTTTTTTTTAAAAGACACCTCATATATATATAATAGTTTTATATGTCACTGTTGTTGCTGAATGTTATCATCTATAATTGACTGCCGGGTGGCCTATCTGTGATATGTCAGCAACGAAGCAAGACTTAAGCTTAGTCATAGTAAAAGAAGGTGGTCAGTCATACTAATCATGGGCGGATTGGGCACAGCTCCAAGCTACAAACAAAAGGTCCGGTGGACTGGTAGCATAGGTCTAATTCAGTCTAATCTATATAACAGTTATCATAATGAACCTGAGGTCAGCTTGGACATCTGGGATATATGTGGCCTCAGTCTTTCTTTTACATAACTGCTCCATTGCACACCCGGCTCATCTTACAATATTAGCGATTTAAACAAGAGAAAGAAAGAGGGTTGGGGGCGGCGATGGCCACATGAAAGTTGCTGCAACGTGGGCACTGGTAAATCGTTTAGAGATCACCTTTGTGATGTCACTGAACATTGTTGAGTTAATCCATCTGTATCAGTAGTAAAGTAAATGGAGTACGGTAACGTTCAAAGTGAAACCTGCAGGATTTCTAACCTTGGAAGAACTGTACGCGACCACATCCTGAACACGGCCATGTGTATCGCAGTGCCCAGAGCGCATGGAGTCAAGTCTGTTTTGTCTCGGGTTTTGTAGACTATGAAGTGAAACGGGGCCCTCGCGCACCAGTAAGACTGCAATAAGTTTGTCTCGCCAGCAGCTGATTCGAAGAAAGTTCAAGTCTGAACCAAAAGCGATGCAACACAGACATGGCACATACAGTGCTCTAATAGCCTAAGACGTGTATAAAATTGCGAATGTTGTTACAAGTACGTACCCCCCCCCCCCACCCCCGCCCCCCCCAAAAAAACACTTGGGGTTCCTACGTACATAACAGCCTAACTTAGAATGTTTTTAATATAACAATTTGCTATCACCCGCGGACTGGAGAAGGAAATGCTTCAGAGTCGTTGGGTTTATTATTCTTATTTACTGCTACGTGAGCAAATCATGGTGATACAGTTATGATTCCTAAACAGTCGACAAGCTGTTCCGGTTATTGATATAATTATGTTTGGAATGAACAGATAGCGCTGTCGGTTTGTGGAAGAATGGGGACTTTGTTTGCTCTTGTGATCAATAGGGATAATTATTAATGTATGTGATAAGGCATAAATAATTGGAAGGGAAGGGAAACAATTAATATCATAATTATATAATAATATATCTGTAATACATAGATCAGATTTGCTTTTAGAAAGGACTGAGGACACTCATACATCTGTACATGTATATTAATTACAAAGCGCGCGTGTGTGTGTGTGCGTGTGTGCGTTGTGTTGTGTGTGAAAGATGGGGAGAACAATAGAGAGAGAGAAAGGTTGAGATGAAGACAGGGGAAAGTAAAGCGCGAAAAAAAAAGATAGAAATGTGAGGGAGAAGGAAGGAAAGAAGGGCCGAAAAGAAACTAAAATAGAAAGATAAAGAAAAGACAACCAGGCCCAGACAAAAGTATAATTGTTTCGTTTTTTTTTAATATTAAAAAAAACAAAGGTAATAAAAAATAAAGACCCATAGAAAGTAACTATGATAGTTAATAAAGATGACAATAATTAGAAAGATTTTTTTTTTTTAATCCGGAGAAAGAAAACAAAAAGAAAAAAAGAGAAAAAACCTCAAAAAGGAAAGCGTATAAAGATCACAACAGAACTGACCTAAAAATTCACATCATAATTATGTCATTGATTTGGCCCGGTACGGACAGGAATAAGCCATGGTCATGCTAATGAGTCTGCAATATTATGACTTCGCATTTAGACTTCTCACCCATCACGGCACAGAATGTCACCTATTTTAAATAATATTCTTTTTTTTATAAAAGAATTATTTTTTATGCCTACTACTTTACTTTTTGAGAAATTGCTGCCAAGTCAATTCAGTTTTATTTATTTATTATTTATTAACTTACTTTACGTTTTTACTTCGTTAATTCTTTTTTTTTTATATATATATACTTTTTTATTATATATTTATTTTGCATAGTTGTGAATGTAAATACTGCACATTAATATAATAGACTGTTAATTTATGATTTTGTGAAATTAGAACACGTATAACAACTTACACACAGTTCTAAACGGTCCGTGCAAAAGTCCGAAGTTTAAGAAATCCTATTACACAAAACAAAATAATAAAATACAATCCAGGATCTCCTTCTCGTCGTCACATGTGTATACGAAAATCTTAATAATCAACTTACAACTGGATGACACACGCACGGGTAAGGTGAAAAAGGATTAATCCTGCGTTCGACAGTGGCTTAAATCCCTGCCGGTGTATGCAAGCTTTCAGTCACACACATAATAATATACACACACTCGTAGACACGCGCAGGGGGGTGCAGGCAAGGGCTAATACCGGATCCCCGAGCAGGGTAGACAGAAGGGTGGCCGAGTCAGAAAACCCTAGTATAACCTCCTGCTATAGATTTTTAAGTCATGCCGTTAATAATACGGGCATTGTGAAGTCACAACCCTACGCTCTATCAGAGTGTATTCCTGTTCTTTCTCTGCCCCCCCCCCCCCACATAACCAATGCCCACAGACCTAGACAAACATAGGGGTGCATGCAAGCGCTAGTACCAGGCCTCGAGTAGGTAGACAGAAAGGTGGGTAGTGGTATAAAAGACAACAACAAAAATGGTCTAAAACTGCATTTTAAAGCCATGCCATTACTATACAAAATAAACACCTTGAAGTAGAAACGCTAAGCACTATCAGAATTTTATTCCCATATCTCCCCCTCTTCCCTTTCCCATTTCGCCGTGTCCCAGGTGTGCATCGTACAGCATTCGCGAATCTCCAGTGGACGCCATCTTGTTGACATTATTGCTATAGGCAACGGCCTGCCAGCTTACCAGGGGCTTTCCAACTAAAAGTAACACCCAGGACGTCTGTTGTTCCTATTCGCGGGGCTGGCTTTGAGAATAAGACAGTATTTAATAGTAGTAGGTACAAAAGAATACCTAGGATCACATAAATCGCAAGATGGAAGCTGCTCAAAGGACATAAAAACAAGGATAGGAATGGCAAAACACAAAATGGTTCAACTAAACAACATTTGGAAGGATAGAGGCACACCAACGGACCTCAAAGTGAACATACTTAAGTGCTTGATCTGGCCAGTCCTACTATATGGTTGTGAAGCCTGGACACTCAAAAAGGCAGACATAACAAGATTGGAGGCAGCTGAAATGTGGCTTTACAGAAGGCTACTCAGAATAAGTTGGACAGAAAGGAGAACAAATACAAGCATCTTAGAACAGCTTGGCACCACCAGAAGAATAACACCTGAAATAAATAAAAGAAGACTTGCATACATCGGCCACGCGGCCCGAAACAAAAGCACGGCCCTTATGATATCAATCCTTCAAGGAAAGACAGAAACAAAGAGAAAACAAGGAAGACCACCCATTACATATCACGATAACATCAAGAAAGTCAGCCAGCTGGAAATAAGTGAACTAACTAGGAAAGCTAAGGACAGGATTGGGTGGAGGAGATTTTGTCGTGACATCCACTGTAGCAGCTAACATCGATGACGATGAAGCCGACAGGTGAGGTGAGGTGAGGTACAGAATATTGTGTATTTTGAGTACAACACTGGAGAGTCTTCATAGCTTTTAGTGTTTGAGCAGAGATTATGGGTCTTATCATTGGTTCTTTTGTCGTAATCTGGACTTTACTGTTTGATCTGTCGTAGAGCAATGATCTCCCACAGGGTTATAGCCTGCCTGCTTTTGTTAAAGCTGTTTGTGTGTTTAGGTTACGGCTAGAATTGAGTGTGTCAATGCTGAATGCATAAGTACACTTGAAGGTGTCTACAGTAGTTCTACCAAGGCTGGACCCTATGGGTTGTAATACACTGTGATATTTAATGATTATATTGCATTGTAAATCTACTAAAAGCTGGAACCTTTTTTTTTTCAGTCGCTTACTCTAGTCGTATCTATATATCGTCGTCGTTTCTCTCTCTTTCTCTCTCTCTCTCTCTCATTCTTTCTCTCTCTCTCTCAGTCTCTCTCTCTCACACACACACACACTCGCTCTCTCTCTCATGAGTGTATGTGGCGTCTGTCTGTTTCTCTGTCTGTCTGTCCGTCTCTCTCATTGCTTTTATATATAAATGTGAGTCTGTCTTTCTCTGTCTCACTCTTTCTCTGTTTGTGTGTTGGCGTGTCTGTCTGTGCGTCTGTCTCTCTCTGTGTCTGTCTGCCTGTCTCTCTCTCTCTCTCTCTCTCTCTCTCTCTCTCTCTCGCTCTCTCTCTCTCTCTCTCTCTCTCTCTCTCTCTCTCTCTCTCTCTCTCTCTGCCTCGCTCTCCTTTTTCTATTTTTTGTTCTTCTTCCCTATCATCATTTTTGGGCGGCTTTTTTTGTGACTGTAATCTCTATCATAACCTCCACAAATAATTGTACCGTATAACAATAGAAATTGCGTGACCTTTCTTTTACCGTATATTTTAACCCGTCTGTAGCTGCGATATTTCAGCAGGCCACAGCTACTTGTACTATTTATATCCTGCTTTATTGGCACCACACTTGCTGCCACAGTTATTGCTGTTTTTCCATTTACATATTCCAGGTTAACAATCAATTCTTGTTCTCCTTTTAATCCCCCCTCCTCCCCCCCCCTTCCTCCCCCCCTCCTCCCCTTTCTCTTTTCATTCTGTCTTCTTTTCTTTTCTATTTTCATTTGAACATTCCCTTTAAGCCTCATTAGTCCGTATGCTGTAATTTGTAAATCATTTACCTTGTGTTTTTGAGTTATTGAGTTATTTTGGGTCTGTTTTTTTCTTTCTTTTTCTTTCTTTCTTGTGAATGAAACTTGTGTCTGAGATCAAAACACGTAACTCAAACAAAGAACGTTATCATAAAAAGCGAGACAATTATAATGACAGATCTTTTGTTTTGTGTGTTTAGATCTTTTTGTCAGGAGGTTCGCAGCTCTTGGACTTTACGCATCGCCTTTCTTGTTTCTTTTTCTTGTTCTTTATTTCTGTAGAATTTTGTGGAAGGGACTAGTTTTTTCTTTTTTAGAATTTTGCCCGGGCAGCAGTTTATTCAGCCTGCTGTTCTCGGCTTTTTAACTGTCAGGGTATCTTTAATGTGCTCAACGTGCACACCGGCCCTCCGAGTTTTTCGTCCCTATCCGAGAAGACCAGGTGCTCGATCCTCTCTACCATGCGATGCCCCTACCATGGGGTCGAACCAGGTACCTTTGACATGAGAGAAGAACATCATTCTTGCCTTTAGGCCAATGTGTCCCCAGATGTTACGTTTTGACATGGCTGTACTAGTGGAAAATGTATTAATTATCAGTGTGTAAATTTCCTGAAAATTGATCACCAAAAAAGCATTATTATAACTAGCCTTGCAAATTTTCCTTGTACGTATCAAGTCCAGCTGTATATCTAGATCTAGGTCGTATTCATAATGGCACTTGAATTCGATGCATAGACTAGTGGATCGTTTTGTTACACCACAATTCCTTGCAGTTGCAGAATACATTGATGTGGTAAGCTGACTTTCGTCCAGCAATGTGTAAACTGTGACGTAGAGCGCAATTTCCGGTCACACTTTTTGAGTTTATTCGTCAAAAATGTGCCTCCTTTTTTCGTGACTCAAAAATTCGTTGAAAAATAATAGTAAATGCTGGATTTTGTTGTCCAAAATGAATGTGTGCACGTAACGTAACTCTTTGTCAAAAATTGAAGCAGTACACAACGTTTCATAAATTCTGATGGCGTAGTCGCGAAGTTTTAGCTGCTTACAGGTTCACCCTCTAGCTCAATTATAGTAAGATACAGAAATAGCCAAATAAACGCCGATACGCATGCTTTATTTCACGAAGGATTGGCAAGTCGGCCTCTCCAAAAGGAAAGTAAAAACCAATCGACATGTGTAATGCATAGAAGATGCCAGGTGATAAAGTGAAAGAATACAGCTAAAAAAAAATAGGGGGGGGGGGTGGATACTGGGCAAACTGAAAATTGGGAACACAAACATGTAACATCTACGTAAACAAAAATATCAAAATTATAAGCCAACATTTTATAATAAATAAACCCACCAAAAAAACAGGGCTGATGTTTTTTTTCCTGCAATTTCTTCTTCGAATTGCTAAAGGGAGCTAAATAAAGCTGGCAAGACATTGGGGCAATTTGATTCACAAGTTCTCTCCCATGTTGTTAAACCCCTACAAAAGTCATCATGTCACTGACGCTACGTGGAAGCCAGGGCAAGAAAATATAATTTTAAAAAACTAAAAACCAAATTTCTTGAGCTTATCTGCTCTATCCAGCTTAAACGCTGAAAATCTGAAAGAATAAATATATTTTTATTTGCTAATATCTTGAATTTATCTGCTCCTTCTGATTCAGAGCATTATTAATAATACTTTTATATATTTCTTGGCACCCAGGTGACGTCATGAAAACTCGGCGAAACTTGCAGTTTTGTTGAATTTTGCACCCACTTGGAAAAGCATTAGAATCGATCATTTCGACAGACAACCTGATAAATCAAAACCTATCATTCTGTTCTATTCTGTCGATCGTCTAGATTCTTCCTAGCACGCGGTGGCCATTATGTTGTGGACGTGCTTACTCCAAACTCAGTCCGGGTCAAAGTCCAAGCCCAGCAATGTATAGTTCGTCCCCTAAGGTTCTATCTCCACTTTTTGGCTGGACTGAGTTACACACTACACACTATCATACTATTTCAACGAGCCCTCTCCCTTGTGTGTCAAAGTGTCAAGCATATTCGGTGTGTAATTCGTGAGTATTATTGAAAAGAAAAAAATCTTTGCTCTAAACGCTATGATCACATGAAACTTGCAATCCTCGATTTCTCAAAAGTTAACCGAAGGGAGTTAGGCCCTTATCATTCTAAAGGAACGAGTTGTTATGGCTGCGAAGGCTTGAAAATAACTTTTTGTATCGTGTCTTGAATTTTGTGGATAGCGTTGATTTCGGAATGTATAATTGGCGTAAAAAAAATTATAGTTTTGATTTGTCCAAAATATCAGGCAATAGAAACAAAAACCAAAAGAAAAAAAAACAGATCACTTAGACAAAAATTGCCAGCTAGTCACCATCACACGAGGACAAGGATCAAGCCCAGCTACACAGAAACGAAAACCACCTGAGGATGTTATGAGAGTTTAATCTGTATTCAAAGCGCATCCTCTCCTTCTTCCAGAAGAAAACAAAACGTAACATGAACAGATTCCACGGAACAAACACCACGGCACATTACAATTAAAATCTCATTCCATATTTTCTTTCTTTAAAAATACAATTTTGATTTTTTTTTAAATTCTTACATTATAGTAAGATGGTCTTAGATACACTACCCGTATAAAAACCGAATGTATACAGATATTCAAGTAAAACATAATACTTAAGAAGGTATTTGCTTTAAAAATCGTGATCATCTCATGTGGCTCTCAACGTAGTGCAAAAGGCACGATAAAATATGGCCAATGATCCTATGGATTACATTAACATTTTTACTGGGTAATAGCAACAGGCATGACAATTCTTTCAGATATCAGTTTAAATGCAAATTAAATTTTCGAGATTGTTACCCATAGCTGAAGTGTTTCTGGATTCTATACAATTAAATTACTTTTCTGGGAAAAAAAATGCATGAAGTAAACCTGTTTTTTATTGAAGGGTTAATACATTGTCATGTCGTCACTGCTGAAAAAAAATTATAAAAATTTGCACCCATAGTTATGGGCATTATTCAATAAATGTGGGCTAAGCATAGTGGTAAAATTCAATTCTGCTGGTAAATGAACAGATATAGCCATAAAAAAAAAAATGTGGAGTTGGACCTGGTATTTCTATTTGCTTGTTATCATGTACTCTTATGGTATCAACTCGAGAAAAATATGCCAAAAATAAAATGCACATAATATGAGACATCTGTGACGACTAGTTCTTTAGATGGCAAAGTCTCTAACAATTTGCCATATATTTGTCAAACTAAATGATATGATGTCCGTACTTTTGCCAGAAATATTACGTCGCCGCGGGCTAGGAGAAAAACGTCATTTCGAACTAGTGACGAAGGATAATTTAATGGACTCGTCACGTCTTATAATACTCGAAACAAGGGACGACAGTATAGGATGTCTGCCTTTATAACTGGGAAGCAGGTTATATCCTATGTCTCGGGCATACGAAAGCTAGGTTCTATGGCCAAATTGATTTAGTTAATTGAAAATGTGTATTTTAAAAAATCCTGAAAGACCATTTTCCAACTTTTGTGGCAATAATTCACCTAAACCAGCCCTTTTTTCCTGGACCAAGAAAATCAGTATATGTGCCATTCTTTATAACAATACAAAAGAACAACAAAAACAGATGAGACTCATCTGTCTCCCTTATTGGATTAAGCAAGGAAAATATCATCAAAATCTATTTGCCTGCCATAGACATGGGATATGTGGGAATAGTAAGTTACAGTTATCTGATATTAAGTCACTGCTGTCTAGAATAAAGTCACGGGTGTCTGGAACTAAGTCACTGATGTTGGGAATTAAGTCACTTACGTATGGAATTAAGTCGCCGATATTAATTTGGTATTACATGTACGTCACTACTGTCTAGAACTAGATCGCGGATGTCTGGAACTAAGTCACTGGTGTTTGGAATTAAGTCACTTATCCGTGGAACTAAGTCACTGATATCTGAAATTAAGTCACTACTTACGCCTGGAACTAAGTCACTGATGTTTGGAATATTAAATCGTGGACGTTTGGAAAAAAGTCACAATTGTCTAGAATTAACTGATACCCGGAATTAAGTCACTGATGTCTTGAATTAAGTTATTACTGACAAATTAAATAACCTTGCCGTCACTGGGGTTTAGCTCGAACAGTATATGAGAATACACCCCTCCCCTCCACCCCCCCCCCCCGCCCACCCTTCTTTAAGGGACTCCACGGGTCTGAAACCCTTATGAAAAGGTTGCAATGCGAAACTGTCTGGGATCGAATATGAAAATAATCGGGGTACGATCTATCCAACGTCTCCACTGAACTCGGCACAAAGCCAGGAACTGGCCAGGAGAGAAGATGTAGAAGCCACCGGCCAGCGACCCTACAAGGCTGTCACAAAAGACAACACTCCTGACGACACTTGCAGCATCCTGTGGATAGAGACATCACAGTTACATCAGGGATTCTCAGAATTTTTAAAATCTAGCCCCAAGGGGTCGAAGGAGAATCATAAATCATGTGTTAATGTTTTCTCAATATCTTCTTGAAGTAAAGTCTGTATCAAGATAGTCCATAACAGCTACCTTGATCCCTAGATGCAGATGAACCCTGCATTGTGACTGCTGGTAAAAATAACACTGTAGATAAGATTGTGTGTGAGCTGAGTTGAAGAATGACTGTAACGGGCCCAGAGTTTGTATTTGACGGAATGGAGTGTGTCATGATTCGGATATTATTAAAACTCACGCAGAGAGTGAGTTGTTGTTGTTTACCAGGGCCATGAGAAATTGGCTGGTGGCCTTGAACGGTCCTCGCCAAATTATAGTTGGTGAGTAAATAAATGTAAAGTTAAACTGCTGGAGTCACGCTTGTCGGCTTTAATGTTCGTGATTAATAAGTAATGGAGTAGGGGTGAAACAAGGTGGGGACAGTTGACATTGTTAAGTATGACTAGACAAGTTTTGCACGTTAACTGGCTGGTAGAATAGTGCAGACGTATTACTACAGTTAAAATGGTGGGAGGTTTCGACCTATGAGATAGCTGAACTAATTGGGCCAGCGGACTAGCACGCTGGGTAGTTAGATAGTATATAACATCGTGTAACGTTCAGATTTGGTGAATACAGACGAGAGAAGCATCGTTTCGTGAAGTATCTCCGGTTGGCCAGTACCTGAACTGTGTGGTCTGAAGACTAAGAAGTCCTTGCTAACGGACTGACTGAGCTCTAGAAAGAAAGGTCTGAGTGGGCTGACCTTTGAAAGCCCACGCTGCGCTATTTTGATGTTCGCGCCTCTCAGTAGGCGTGAGCAATGGTAATATATCTTAATTATTCAAGTATAATAGAGATCGGAGATAGAGAGAGAACTACAGCCTCATAGGAAGACTAAGGAAACCCCAGCTGGCACTCGACCACGAGTGTCCTGTATGATAGATCTATTGCCATAGTATGATTGGAATAATATAGCACATTGTTGATGAATTGAATAGTGATTGTGCATAAAATATAGTCTTTTGGCAACTGCTTAAATTACCTACAAGCCGAAGAGTGCTTCTGTAGGCTTTGAACGTACTGGGCTCTCCTAACATTTAAGCCCATATGATTTATGGAGAGTTTGCCTGGCGACTGGCCAGTGGCGACTCAACTGTCACTTTAAATTGATATCCAGTTTCGTATAATATACCTATTTACTATTGATTGCAGTACCTCCATAGTTACATGAATATCATTGGTTAAGTTATTAATTAGAGTTTTTGGTTTGAATATATACCTCTATTGTCTTTTGTTTTGTTATTAATATTTATGTAAACTATGGCCTGACCGGCCTGACATATATACGCTCTAGTTTAGTACTTTTCTTGTGTGGTTGTGTCCGAGTGTGAGTTAGCTGCCTCTCGTGCAGTCGTAACATCCCCAAGACCCTAACTCTGCTCGTGACAGAGTGCCATATAGCCAAGTGTTATTTATTATCATAGTTATTATTAAGAGAGTAGTAGCGGCAGTAGTAACATCAGTAATTTTACTACATTCACTCGATGAGTTTAAATACATTACTTTTGTTTTAGTGTTTCTTGATAAAACCGTTTCCAGGCTTTACATTGTTAAATCTCTTTTCAGCAATAAGTGATTTTCTCAAAAACTTGCTCAACACTGAGATATACCTGACAAGCTTTCCTTGCAATGAATCGCGACATATTATGTAACTCACCTAGTAGGATTGGTAGTTAAATCGGAGTTTGTCCTAGTTTTTCTTGAAGTCATTTAGTATTTTATTCATGAAAAAATTACAAATAATAAACAAAACAGATATGCGGAATGGTAGGTCAACCAAAAATGTTGCTACCAAAGCATTTTTCGTTAAACGAATGGGGGATATAATTTATGTTAAAAAGGCGTTTCCTCTCTCTCCACAGATAACCCACCGGGTCACAGGCTTGTCTGGTAATAGATTATCTTTCGTCGACAAACAGCCCCTTACCTCTACTATCAATCCGTTCACTAGACGATCTGAGGGACCGACGATTTCTACCAACATGTTGAAAAAGACAGGTCTTGAAGACTCTGGAATGAGAAAGTGAACTCGTGGCATTTGAAATCCAGAACTGTAATCATTCGCCGCTTCATTATCATTCTTTCTGTTTATTTTATTTTCTCCTTTTTGTTTTTTCCTCAAACTGGTGCCCACTGAGTGGGGAAAAAAACGTGAAAGTGAACCACTTCGTCTCGTCTCCACGATGTAATGTAATGCAATGCAATAATTAACTTGTGTAGGGGTCAAATCCACACACAAACAACATGATGTACTCTAGGGTGCTGAAAAGTATAATCTGAGATGTCCATCAGTACTACTTGTCTTGTCTTCTTTGTCCAACCCCTAGCGCCGTTAATCATCGAGGGAGATGCACGCCAAAAATCATTTATACAACAACAACAACAAAAAGTCATTTCCCAAAACAAGGCAATGGCTCTTAAGCAGTTCAGCTTTCAGTGGTCGTTTGGTAAATCTGCTGCTGATTCTCTGGAACTTCTGGGTCGGATATAAATCTTGTTCAGCCCTATATCAAATTTCCAGAGACTGACCCTGTTTCACTTGTATTATGCATAATATCCTCGGGTATTTTCCATATGGTTGTATGTGCATTTTTGCCTTTTCGAGAAAATGATGATTGAAAGCTTGAAGAGTTGTGTAAAAACAGGGCTTTGTTCAATACGCTTCAAAATCGAAAAGCGTAAAAATACCCTGGGAAAAATATACCCGTATGGCACCATCACATACATCATAAAATTAGGAACGAGAGAAAACCACTTTCATGGCAAAACCTCAAAATTGGCAAAATGTCACACACAACAATATGGCAAATACTCCTCGGTATTCACTGGTTTTGAGAATTTAGTCACTGAGAAAAATGCAGCGTCCCAGTTTCTCATTGGGAATTTCATTGATTTACATAAGAAGAACAGATAATTAGACGATTAATTACCAGATGAAGTCCACTGTCCCCGGTGGAAAGCAAATTCAAAGTCCCTTTCTTGGTCCTCCTCTCTCTTGACCACACCGGAACACACTCTAAATGTCCTCACGCCAAGAAATTTTGACATTCTTCCTGTGGGCACAAACAATTTTTAAATCAAAAACAGACGTGAATGGAAAAAGAACAAACTGGTGTACCGCTATGTACCTTTGGTTTTCAACTGGATACGATTCTAAATTGTTATCCTTTTTAAATCATCTGTCAGTCTAGTAAATTCAGATGCAACAAGATAAAATAGATAAGAATCACTTTATCCCACGAGGGAATTACACTTTCAAGAAGTGTTTAAGAGCACAGACATGGTACACATCTCTTAGGCCCCGCGCACGCTATGTTAAAATTAACCACCCCTTCAATGCAAACAATCTTTGCCAAGCAAGCAAAAATCTGCGTTTTCATACCGTGCAGCAGGCGAAACGTGATAGTGCCCACGGCTCCTAACGGGTCCTAAAAGTTAATAATAGCCTTATTATATTAAGCAACATGGCATGAAACCTTAGTTAAAATATGGCACACATCTAAGATTAATGTCTTGTTGAGACGAATTGAGACGGCAGAAAAGAAATTTTGTAGTTTTCTCTATTCAAATATTTGTTTTGATGTTACTCTTGGATGATCTAGAAATTTGATGAAACGGAATGGTGACTGTCATTTAAGATGGATATAAATTTCTTTACACATGTATTTGAGAACAGATGGTCATGTAGCACGTTTTCTTGACTGTGACGTTTTCTTGTCTGTGTTGTCAATTTTGTTCTCGTCACTTTCTCTGGCTATGTAACGCAACATCAAGGGCTTACAGTGAGACGTTCTCAAAAATGGGATATTGAAAGCAGGGTCGCATTACGTTATTCCATCCACATAATAACGGATAACATTCAAATGAGTGTGTCCCAAAAATAATATTTCAGGTTGATCTATTAGAAAGGGCGCTTAAAACAGTTGTTGGGGCTTTCTTTTAGAACCATCAACAGTTTACTTCATGTTGGATGTAATCGCATAACTGGTGTTAATGTAAATGGTGGGAAAAAAATTAAAATTATTATTGCACTTCATAATAGTTCGTCCATCAGGTATGATGATGACCTTAACAACACCAGAGGAATAAAGAACAGAAATTGTTGAGAATTTCAACACATGGACAATAAAGAGAACTAAAGGACACAGAGGACAGAATGGAAAGACTGTTCTTTCATGACTTATGGCTTCTCATGTGACTGATAAGTCCTATTTTTGCCCTGCAGACCCTTCCGCATAAATGACAAGAGTGCTCCGTTGGTTCAGTACCACTGGGCCTTTTCTTGCGCCGTTCTCTTTTTTTGATAGCCTGCTGGACTCTGTCAGCTTCCCATGCTTTGCTGCCTCTGGTAAGGGCCGCCCTCCAATTTGCACGATCAAGCGAGAGCTTTTCCCACTCACTCACATCAATGGCAAAGGCCTTCAGTGATTGCCTGAGAGTGTCTTTGTAACGTCTCTTTGGGGCCCCAACATTCCTCGTTCCATTGGAGAGCTCAGAGAAGAAGATTTGCTTAGGGAGTCTGGAGTCGGGCATTCTGACAACATGTCCTGCCCAACGTAGCTGAATTTTTTTCAGGTGGCAGAAGATGCTCAATTCCTTGGCACGATTGAGGACCTCAGTGTCTGGAATTTTATTCTGCCATTTGATCCTTAGGATCTTTCTAAGGCAGGCCAGATGAAAGTGATTTAGCTTTCTGGCATGCGATTGGTACACTGTCCAGGTTTCAGCCCCATAGAGTAGGGTGGGAAGGACCACAGCATTGTACACTTTCAGCTTAGTGTCTGTGCGAATGCCGGCGACATCCCATACTCTCTTTCGAAGCCTGCCAAATGCAGAGCTGGCTTTGCTGATTCTTGAGAGAATTTCAGTATCAACACGAGCCGCGGAGACAGTGTACTGCCAAGATAGGTGAAGTTCTCCGACACCTTCAGAAGACTGTCATGGACTTCGATATTTGGGGTCACAGGATACTTGTCGTCTGGAGTAGGCTGATGGAGCACTTCCGTCTTCTTTGTGCTTATTGTGAGGCCAAAGTTGTCACAGGCACTAGAGAACTTATCAACACAGTTTTGCATGCTATCCTCATCGTGTGCCAGAAGTGCACAATCATCAGCAAATAGTAAGTCACAGACTTGAGTACTTTTGGTTTTGGTTTTTGCCTGAAGTCTCCTGAGGTTGAATAGACTGCCATCAGTTCGGTACTTGATGCTTACCCCTTGAGGAGGAGAGCTAAAGGCTTCTTGTAGCATTGCAGAGAACATGATGCTGAACAGAGTTGGGGCTAAGACACAACCCTGTTTTACCCCATTTGTGACAGCAAAGGGCTCTGAAACACTGCCGTTGCTTTTGACTGCAGCTTGCATGCCATCATGAAACTGGCGCACTATTGTGAGGAATTCGGGTGGACACCCAAACTTCGCCAAGATTTTCCAGAGGCCTTCACGACACACTGTGTCAAAAGCTTTTGTGAGGTCAACAAATGTGATATACAGCGATTTATTTTGTTCCATGCATTTTTCCTGAATCTGTCTGGCAGCAAAAATCATATCCGCATATTGCACTTCATAAGGCCTTACAAATAACATAACAATCGATTCCAAAAAAAAAATGAAGACAATAAACTACCCTGGCATTCTATCACTTCATAGAGCGAAACAATTGGGAAATTAAGGAATTTGCCAAAATGAATAAATGAATACAAATGTTCACAAATTATATATAGTTTTTTTTTTTTCAATTTTAACTACTTGTTTGGGACCAGCTGGAATACCACACTCCCCGGCAATTTAAAAAAAAGATGTTAGTAATGTAAAAGTTATACGTGAATTCCTTCCGTAAGCTTTCTTTTCCGAGCTATAAGCAATATGCAAAAGCTATAGAGTAGAATAGCAAAGATTGTGAATGACTATCGACCGCAGCAGAAAGCTAGCAGACTGACAGGAGGGTTAACGGACAAAATGACCAAACACGCCGGCAGTTCAATATAGCTAGAAACATAATGTGGTACTTTGTACAATACATACTGGCCAGTTCACTGGAAGTCTCGTCTGCTACCACCTTTTTGTGTACGGCGTACCAAAACTCTTGCGCTTTTTGAAAGTTTCTCATTCTTCCTGTCCCACTTGCCCGACCTCTGTCGGCTTCACAGCGTTCACATGTACAATCCTCGGTTGGTCCAAATGGTCCGCCAACAAACGTGGGCGGAATCTTGAACTTCCTCCACATTTGCTGGTCCAATCCGCCCTCTGCGCCGGCTTCGGTAACTTCACCTGTTCCAGGGCATGTGCATGGTCTGTTGATGATCTGGGCACAAGCCTGGCCGATTCCGCCCTCGTCCCGAGCAGTTCTGTCTTGTGCACCTGATTCGTGTTGACTTTCGTTCGGTTCTGGCACTATATTAGAGAGCGTCAGAGCCCCACCACTTTCATCTTGACTCTCCCCTCCCTCTGCCTTATCTCCACCATCGTCCTTGCAAGGATCTGTGAAACCATCGGACTTCTTTTTCTCTTTTTGCCTCTGTCGTTTCCTCTGACGTCTTCGTTGTTTAGCAGTTAGCTGAGGTCCATCGTCGTCAGCCGCAGGAATATTTTGCATGCCGGTGGTCGATGCAGTTCCTGTTGTATCAGGATCTTGAGTGTGCGAATCTTGCATGCTGGGGGGCGTCGCGCTCAGTGTTTCGTCGAGTGGTGGATTGAATAGCTGTTGCAAGTCGGGGGCGGATGTTGTCGGGGTTGTATCTGATGGAGGAATGAGAAAATTGTGACAGAGTTGGACGGAATCAACACCACCGGTAGGCAGACATTCCGCATAACCAGGTGGATCTTGATTGAGATTTGGGTTTGAAGTGAATTCAGACAGTCGATTGACTGCCTCAGCCAACAAGTCAGAAAAACGTTCCCCATGTCTACTGTTAGAAGGCGGCTCCGCTTGTCCTGCATAATAACCTTGTTCTATAAACCCGCAGTCTGCAATCTTTGCTAAACAGTCGTTGAAAATTATGTCTAATATTTTATTGCCTGTACCAATGCCCGCTGACCTCAGGTGAGAAACAGCAATAGCAGTGTCTCTAAAAGACGACACGTCATCAAATGATATGTTAAAACCAGGAAGCATAAGTTGCAGCAGTTGTGTGATTGCGCGCATCGTGGTCCCTGAAGGTGTCCAATCATTCTCTATGAAGGAAGTTTCCTGTTCAAGCGCACCAGGTGTTTCACTGTCAGATGAGGCTGGGTTGGTATTGGTGGCTATAGGCGTAGCAGGTCTGTTTATCTTTATACCGCGTTTGGTCTTGGTAGTTATAGGTTTAGCGCCAGACGTCTGAGAGCTGGTAGTTTTAGGTCTAGCACCAGACGCCTCATAGCTGGTAGTTTTAGGTCTAGCGCCAGATGCTTGAACGCTGTCGATGGTGTTTTCAACAACTGTTTTAAATCTGGCGTCACTCTTTGCGGGATCTGAAATTGTCTTGTTATCCTTTTGTTGAGCATCTAGTGGTGCAATACCTTTCTGTAACACTAATGGGGTCTTGGTTTTTACTGGTGTGAAATCTGCAGGTGTTTCAGTAGATGTAGATTTAGGAATAACATCAGATAACTTGCTACTGGAAATAGATTCACCATCTGTAACTTTACTACTGTCATAAGATGGACTTCCTGAAGGACGTTGTGCTGTGTCCGATTTAGACTGAGCAGTAACATCCGGCTCAGGTTTCTGGCCAAAAACCTCCGACTCGGGTCCAACAGAATGGGACTGAGAAGGGTCATCATCAACTGTTGCAGAATCATCCTGTATCTTTGAGTCTTTTAGCGACTTTGCCTTCTTTCTGGCCAAACGTCTAGCCTTGGCCCGTGAAATACCTTTCATCTTTATAACTTCACTTGACACTGCTTCGGGGGGGTTTATATCTCGAGAACATGCACCCTTGCCATCATCTTTTTCTTCAGCTTTAATTTCACAATGAGGTCCATCTGTGGTAAATTGTCCTGCAGTGTCTGTACATTTTGCTTCAGAAGAATTACACGTGCTGACCAGGTCAGAAGTCTGAGCTCTGTCAGAGCCAGAATTAGCTTCGATATCTGACCGTCTACTGCAATCGGTAGCATATCCAGTGGAGACAGGAAATACATCGCCACTAGCAGTGGGCGAATGTCCAGGATTTATGGGGGTTAACTGTAATGAGGCTGCGAATTGAACTGTTAGGTAGGATTCCAGCACATCTTCAGTCGAACAAGCTGCATCGCCAGCTTCACCAACTGGTACGCCTGCATCGGAGATAGGTAGTAATATCAGATCATCGGCACAAATTGTTTCGGTGCTAGTGTCGTGTACACTTGCTGATCCAGAACTATTAGATCGTTCTCTGCTTGCGCACTGATCGGGTATGGGTTCATGGGAAGTATTTGTTGTGAATTTTGATAGGGTTGACGTTTCTTGACTTTCAGAAGGGCTTGGTTCACGACTGTTTACTGGACTTTGTAGGGAATAGTCATCAGATGGCCTTCTGTCAAACCCCGCAACTGATTCTGATGTAAATGATAAACTGGCTACAACACCGCTGGAAGGACTTGATCCAGAACTACCTGAACTCAAAATGGTCGAGCCTGTTCCACCACAGGTAACGTGCAAGGAAGACAGGCTGGACACTGCACTATCTGGAACACTTGAGGTGGGCGTGTTTGGTGTGTTTGTACCTGGCATGATGTTAGTGCAAGGACTTGCTCTTGAACTGCTTGAATGGCTGGCTGAGGAACTTGACGAGCTCATTTTAATGGGATTTACCTTTGTAACATGTCTTTGTCCCAAAGGAGAATGAACAGATGGTCTGACTTCATAGGGTACATCTGGTTCTGGAGAAGAGGATTCAGAATCTGATTTATTATTTGGAAAAGTTGCTGTGTTGCTGGAACTGGGCTTAGTACAAGAGGCTGAGCTGGTCACTGTGCTGGAAGTACACATTGGTCCCGTAACGTTTGTTGTTGTAGGAGAGGAAGACGTTTTTTGATTGCCATGGGCAGCCAGCCTTAGGGCATCCCTGGCTGACACAAGGGTTTCAACAACATTGTCAGTCATTTGACAGTCTTGCGAAGGGAGCATGTATTGTGAACGGGCATCCATTGAAGGGCCAGACAGGTTATCAAATGTCATTGATTCACTGGAAATGGAAGAGGTCTCCATACTACCTGTGGTGTTGACATTACTTGAAGTCAGAGCACACTCAGATGTATAGTCTAATGTTTTTGTTTCTGAGGTGGTAAAAGGGTTTTCGATGACAGTTAACGTTAATGTGGTACCAGGAGAAATAACGTCATTGCTGCCGATGCAAGGGGTTGCACTAGAAACGATTGTTGGTATCCCAGTGGTAGATGAAATTGTTTTCAAGATCGTTGTAGATTTCGCTGCAACTGCTGTAGCTGCATTAATGGGGCTTGACCCTGCTGTTGTGGAAGTGTTCGAGTCGGCACTGGTGTCAGATTTTGAGTATTCATCTGAAGAACCAACCTCTGTTATAACGGCAGCTGGTGAGCATTGAGGAGGGCCGGCAATGGCGCGTGTTTGGGTATCAATAGAAATCAGTTCAGCGGTGGACAAAGACAGTGCCATTCCACTGGAAAAAGTGAAGCTGGACATGTCATAGGCACAACTGTCGAAGGGGTTTGCAACAACGTTTGAAGAATTCATGATCACAACAAAAGCGTTGTTTCCAGAACGTAAGGCATTTTCCAGAGCTAACACGGTAGTCCTTGGGACCGGAAGAATGGGCGCCGTGCCGGGCTGCGAAATGACGGATTCTGCTACCAAAATGTAAGCAGCGGAGCTTGAACTCACAAGTAACGGAAGGCTTATGCTTACGTTAATATAAACACCTTCTCTAACTCTGACTGAAACTGTATTTGTTGAGTCAGATGAGGAAAGAGTGCTCCTGGCGATAGACCGGCTGTTGTTTTCGGCACTAGCTGATTTTGCAACAGTTCCTGTTCCCGGTACGATTTCAGCAACAGTGCATAGGCTTCTGCTAGTTTCAGTGGACAGATCTGTGGGGTAGTTCATGACAAAAGGTGCCTCCTCAGAACTGGTCACGTTATCATCACTAGAGGTGCTTAAAATGCTGTCTGTTGGTAAGGGGGATACAGTGTGTACGGCTGAATTTGCATTCTCGATCTCCTCCAGCTTTTGGACCCTGGCAATAGCTTTATTTGCGGCATTGGCTCTTGAGCACTGCCCGTCTGATTTAGTCGAGGTCTGTTTGCCCTTGGATCTGCTTTTCCACCAACCTTTACCAAAAGAATCAGGACCATCTCTGGTATCAGTGCTCTGTTGTATACTGTCGCTGACCAACATCCTTTCCGCTCTCCACCAGCCTTTGCCAAAAGAATCAGTATCATCCGTGGCATCAGTGCTCTTTTGAGTGCTCTCTGTGACAAACATCCTTTTCGCTCTCCACCAACCTTTACCAAAAGAGTCAGGATCACCTCCGGTATCAATGCTCCTTTGTGTAGTCTCTCTGTCCAAATTCCTTTTCGCTTTCCACCAACCCTTCCTGAAAGAATTAGCGTGCTCTAATATGAAAAGGTCCTCTTGGGAAGGATCGGAGACAGTGCAACCAAAATGACCACCTGCCAGCACTGAGGCTAATGAACTTCTCGATCCTGTACTCTGATTATCAGATTTTGTGGGTTCCCGGGTGGTTTTCTCAGAATTTCCTGAATTTCTGACTCCTTGCGTAGATGTTTGTTCATTTATGTCTGTGCACAAATTTAAGGGTGCTGCGGAATCAGTTTCCTGCCGCCGTGTGTCTGCAATGCAGTCAGTTTGCTCTACGGTGAATGGCCTGACACTTTCTCGGATTGCGTTAGCTTCAGTGTAAAGTTGACTGAATCTACAGTTTCTGTCTTCATCAAGGACCCTGGCCAGCGGCCTGCCACACTGTTGTACGACATCAGGCACATCCTCCTGGAACTGGATATTTCTACATCGGGGTCCAATGTATTCGCAGATGAATGAGTGTACAAATTTGTCAATCTCAAGGCAACAGGTTGAACAGTACCTGTGGACAGTGAAGATGTCAAATATAAAAACTGAACTCACTAAAGGAACTGGATCTAGCATTGGAAAACGCGAGTACCAAGTACGAGGTTTACAGCTTTTAAGTGGGCACTTATAGTTATATCGTGTTCTGGATGTTAATTGCCGAGCCGCACGTTAACTATAGAAACATCCACCTAGAGGACTGACTTGCCATGGCTGATAAGCCGCTCCCCCACCCCCTCCCCCCCCCCTCACTCCCCAAGGGCTCCCGTACATAGAAGCCTCTAAAATTGCGACCTTGAAATGTTTTTACTGTGTGATTCAAATGGAACTACCCCAGGAAATGTCCAATGGCGACAGGCCAAATTTCATACTTTGTCAGGAGTACATTTGGGATGAAAAGGTGCATCTAGCTAGCATCTCTTCGGCCTCATTATAGTAAGAGTAATAAATTATTATATATAGGATATCCGGACAACATTCTTTCTCTAATATGGATATATGGATGGCATTTATGGCATTTATAATTATAGCGCATACCCATTGCCATTATAAATGCTCTATGCGCTTTACAGAAGCTCTCTCACTCTTTCTTTTTCTCACCTTCTCTCTCTCTCTCTCACTCTCTCTACCTCTCTCAATCTCTATCTCAGAGCAAATTGTAACGCAGCCTGTTAGGCCCAGTTCACAACTCACAACTTGTATTCTAAAGTATTATAATAATATCTGAATATCTATTAACATTTATTTAATTATGAATTATAAATTTTTGTTGGTGATAAAAGGGGGGGGGGGTGGGGGGTGATATGGCTTTTTAATCTATTAATTTTAATTTCAATTATATGCAATATAATATGTTAAAGTTATATACATGCAGCATATTATGAAGGATGGAGGTACAGAGGTTAGTCCGTGACGCCTAAACACAGTTACAAAAATAAACTTACTTGAATTCCATGCAGTTGGGACAGGTGATTATGCCATCTTTACTAAAAGGTTCTGCACATCTCATGCACAGGTCGTTGTTCAGTCGTTTGAGTGCCTCCTCCACTGTGAGGAGGGACAAAGCCGCCATTTTTTGTTGAGAGGAGCAGGAATGCGAAATAAGAACCCTGAAAAAAAAATGTAGATTTTTAAAAATTGAAAATACCTTGTATCAGGCAAGGAAGAGTATTCATCGGAAATTAAGAACAAGTAAATGGAACCTGTTTCAAAAGATGTTTCGTATGTACTAGTAGACAGATGGTAAAATAGTAAAAGAGTCTGATACATTACATCTTCCAAATCACATTTTGTCATGAGTTTGAGGGTGTATATTTTGGAAGATTGTTGTCACTTGTACGTACGGTCCCCAAGTTTTTCGCTCTTGGGGGCACGTACTTAAGGCCTTTTGTGACTCCAGAGCTAGAAAGCTCCTCCCGAAATACTCCTAACAACAGCCTTAATTATTCTTTCAGATTTTCTTTTTGGGAGGTCCTCCGCCCGTCCGCGCCAGTCAAGAAAACACACTAAAGAGGGGACTTTTGAGCGGGCTTATCAAAAGGTTGGGTTTAGTAATTGTATGGGACAAAGAAAGAAGAAAGAAAGAACGAAAGCGCGGGTTAGGGGAGGTCTTCATCATAATTATTATGTTTAACTTTTTGGTAAGTGGCGCGGACGGGGGGAAGGCCTTCCTTCTTTTTTAAAAAAATTTTCCTCTACGGTTTTGATTGAAAGGGTAGGGGACAGGATTAGGGATTCGACAAGATTTAGGGTTTAGGATAGGGACAAGGTTAGGAATAGGTACGTATGCGCACGTGCCCCTGTTGCAAAACTGCTTGGGGACTGTACGTACACGTAACAACAGCCATTTTGGAATGAGTTCCTGGAAAGAATTCCATACTCTCTGACTACCCAGGCAAAAGTGATCTATTCCAAAGCGTAGGGTTAAACACAATTATTCATAACCCCATCTTTATCCATAACTCGAAGTCTCAGCTTATTTCTAACCCTTTAACTCTCTAACCCACTTACCCTTTCAATCAGAACACAAAAAGAAAATCTACGAGGAACTATAAGATTTCAAAGTGGTCGGGACGTACCGAACTCTAAAATGTCGCGATCAACCCAGCCAAGATACTCTAAACCTATCCTTAACCCTGTCCTTATCCTCACTCTTAATCTTACCTTTAACCATGCCTCTTACCTTTTCCACTTGAAAACAATGCTTTGGGGTTGGAGATTACGACAGATTGGGGTAGATTTATGGCATTTTGACTGGATGGTCTGGACGTACAGAACTCTCTCCCGATATGGGTACTGGATACCTAACTTGGGGTACTATTCCTTACCTCCCGATCACCAAGTCAACCCCTAACCCTAAACCTATCCCTAACCCCATCCTTACCTATAACCCTAATCCTAATCTTATCCCTCACCTCACCTAACATTTTCAACCAGAAAACAAAAAGGACACGAGACAGACTGTAACGAATTGTAACGGGAGGACTTCCGAATGCGTTCCATAGCTCGACAAGTGCATAGGCATGGTCAGATTGATAGGTTACGATGTGAGGGTCTAGTCAGTTTGTATCATCGAGGCCGTAGGCCGATGTTCGTCTGGGCAGTAGTCAGATTGACATATATATATCAGGGAAAGCCGCCGGGGTAGCTATGTATTGTTTTCACTCGGGCTATGGAACGCATTCGGAAGGGAAGGTCTTCCGCCCGTCCGCGCCAGTCAAGAAAACACAACTACCCCAGCCCCTTTTCGCCTGATTAGTCAATCTGACTACCGCCCATTGATACAAACTGACTAGACCCTCACGCCCCCAGGTCCATCTGACCATTCCAATGCAGGTTGTTTAAGCTTATATCTTAATTATATTATGTTTGTTAACTTTTTGGTAAGTGGCGCTCCCGTCCATCTGACCATTCCATGTGTTGTGAGTTTAAATTGATAACAGTGACAATGTGTAACCGTGGGCTTTACTTAATAGCGGTAAAAATTATGGCGCGGACGGGCGGAAGACCTCCCAGATGATGATCAAACAATTACCATCACTTACCTAATTAAAAACAGTGATAAAATCTGACGTTGTCTGTGGAATAAAACTGTAGAATATGAACCTGAAAGAGAACATGATTGTAAAATCCATTTGTGGTTACTGTACCACAGACTAAAGATGGGCGTGTGTGCTGTGTAACTTGTAACGTGTAACGTGTGTATGTGAGCATTTGTCATTATAAACATGCTTTAAAAAATATAATAAAAGAAAACGGTTAAGACTGAGGCTATGATTCCCACGTGGTGCATGGGGGTGTATTTCTTGTCAGCAGTAGCGGACCTACACTGGGGACCCTGAAGCTTGAACTGTTCTGGGGCGCCTGCGCAACCAGCAACAGTCCAAAATTTACTCACTAAAAAAAGTTTCTTCAGGGCTCTTCCGGGGTTAGGGTAGCCACACAAAGGCCACAGAATTCGGTCACAGAGCCACTAGGCGCTTTAGGTGAGAAGAATTACACTATATAATTTCAACAACTGCACATAGAGCCCAACTAGATTCGGTCCGTTTATATAGTGCAATTGTTCTCACCTAAAGCGCCCAGTGGCTCGGTGACCGAATTCGGTGGCCTTTGTGTGGCTACCCTTAGGGGCCCTGGAGCTTAATATGCTTTATTAGTTGCATAGCAGTTCCGCCACTGTTTCTCAGTTTGACAATTTTTTTTTCAAACAGTTTGTTTAAAGTCCATTAAATTCTTTTACAACTTTCAGTCGATTCGCTATGAATCTACTCAGGTGTTTGAAATATGCAAATGGCGCTCGGGGGGTGGAGTGGGGGTGGGGTTATGAGTTGGGAGGGGGTGGAGGAGTGAACAATAATGCAGGGAGGGGGAGATGACAGTTAGTGGGGTATCATACTAAACCCCCAGTGTTACATAATTTAGAAAATCAGCGTCTGTATGCTCGATCATCTATCGAAAGCATTGTTTTAATTTCAAGCTTATGAAGAGAAAGATTCTGGTTCTAATCCTGTTGTGGACAAAATGTTTTTCAGCATATAATAATTATTCTACAGTTTCTCAAGTGCAAAAGAAGATTAAATGAAAATGTATTTTCTCTAGTAATCCAGGAAACAATGCAGGGGAGATAAATCTAGCTATTTATGAAATTCATATTCCAGGTTGTCTCCCTTGACAAATTTCCTGCTACGCCAATCCTCTTCACACGGGCTGGGCCTCAAAAGAACAAGATAATCGAACTGGGAGTAGTGGGAGGTTAAAATATCAATAGGTTTTTCATTATGAGAAGGAGATCGATTTAAGAAGGAGGAAAAGCGTTATGCGGAGGTTTATCTTTTGATGAGAAGGAACCAGATAGCCACGAGAGGCGAAAATAAATACGTTCACAAGCAGAGATAAAATTAATGACAACGGTCATTCGTGTCGACTCAGCTGCGGCGCCCAGACAGTAAGCTGGACATAACAGTCAAGGTGGGAATCCAATTTCATCTTTAATTAATGTTGAGATTAGGAATAAAAAGTGTTTAGCTAACTTTTGAAAAGTATGTAATAAAATTCTGGAACCGTTGGGAAAGTCATAGCCTAGTTCAGATCTGAGTCAAACAATTCTGGTACTTTTTTTCCCCATTACGGTATTTCGTTTGTCACTGGCTGCATCATGAATAGGGCAAAGAATAGCGCAAAACTATTTCTAGGCATAATCATTATGATAATACACACCTACAATAACAGACCGTTATGTTCATGTATGACTACGAGACCGAGGGAAACTCATAGACCGGAGAAATAGCAGACGGAAGAAATGTGAAATTGTTGGTAGTAGTCTCCCTTCCGTCTGACCCATAATGCCAAGCGCCGATCCCTTTCATGGTGGATTCTGCTAATTTGGAGTTTGTAAATACGGAGAGTTCGGAAGCGGATTATACAGTTATGTGATACTTTTCAGGGCTGATAGGAGACGTTTTGGATAGCACACTGTCGTGTCAACAAGAGGACCAAGTTTTATTTTTACCAGAGTGTGTTTTTTATTTTTTATTGCTGGTTAAAAAACACCATATTATCGCGGAAGCGGTATTCAAATGAGCTGAGGCTCTAAAATGGCGACTACCGCATCAGTAAATGTTAGTCTTGATGACATTGATCTTTCAACTCTCAGGGTAAGTTTATGAGTTTTACATTTGATTATAAGACCAAAATTATGTTAGTTTATATCAGAAGGGCAGATGACCCTTATTAAAGGACAAATGGGGTCCGAGAAACTCAATTTTCTTTCGCACATTTCACTTTTCACGAGCGAAGCTTATTTTTAGATCTGACAACAAAGCCACTCATGGAACCATCATAGCAGCACTGAGACGACTTTTTTGCATTTATTGTCAGAACCGGTTTCATACAGTTTTTCTTCCCAGGTGGTTGTAAATTCATTGTATTTCGTCTGAAATGAATTGTAGGGTCTAGATCTAGATCTGGAATCTGGTTTTGGATTTAGACTAGAGTCAGATCCAGTTCTAAATCCTAGAGTCTAGAGATTACCTCCTTTCTAGCCTATAGGCCTATATGATATCTAGATCTAGATCTAGTTTAGATTCCAGACAGAAGATAGACTCTAGACATCTCATTCAGATAAGATATAGATCTAGATCTAGACACTCTAAATCTGTTGTAGGCTACTCTATTCATAGAAGATGATGGAATTAAATCTGGGAGGAGTACCTTACTCGAGCGCCACTTGATAGATTGATAAGTAACGACGTGAGGGTCTAGTCAGTTTGTATCATCGAGGCCGTAGGCCGATGTTCGTCTGGGCAGTAGTCAGATTGACATATCAGGGAAAGCCCCCAGGGTAGCTATGTATCATCTTTTAGTTAGTAAATCTTAGGAAGAAATTTTATTTTAAGAATGTTCAAATAATTACACTAAACACAACAAAAAAGTGTTTCACTTTTCAACAAATTTAGTTAAATTTTTGGTCCAGTATGATTCCAGTGTGGATCATGATATTGAGACAGACTGAGAATTGTTGCTTGCACAGAACAGAGATCTAGATCTACCTAAAAGGACTTTGATTGAAGATATTTCTCAACTGCCCTTAAAAATGAAATAGGCCTATGTCTTTCTAGTTATGAAAATGTTGGTTCATAATTCAGAAAGATTACTGAATCAGTTATTCTATTGCCATCCAAGGATGCTGGAGGATGCATTCCAAGTTTGTTATTAAAGTGTAATACTGTAATCTACTTTGATCAGTAAATTCAGTTTGCCTTTGAGATGAATACAGAATAGGCCTATATGGGTCTTGAGTGTCACTTTCACCTTCAGAACAGTAACACTTACTTTTGAGTGCTTAAATTTTAAATATAAAATTGCACTCTGCTAATAAAACAGCAAACTGCAAAATTTAACTGGCCCACTCGCTTTCAGAATCATTTGCTTCAAACATTACACTAGATCTAGATATCTAGTACATTTTAAATTTTATTCCCTTTCATAAAAACATTCCTGTCTGTACTATTTCATCTGTTTTAAATAGCGGGGCTAATCCTTCAAAATTTCTTTTCATGGAGAGCTAGAGACAGATACACATCTGTCCATTAAATCCAGGGCTTATGATGACCCATGCAGTATGTAATCTGTGACTGCCATTACTATACTATGCATTTGAAAGTCCATAGCAACAGTGATATGTATCAATCTATCATGGAATTTGGAAAGCTTCAGGTTGAGCTCTTTCCTTTGTGTCCTTATCCATAATTCTCTTATAAATCCTATTCCTTATCCTACCCCTTACATTGAGACAATGGTCGGGTGTTCAAAATTCTTTTCTTGCCTTGACTGTGCAAATTCTGATTTTCAGGACCCAGCTGGGATATTTGATCTAATTGAAGTGGTTGGAAATGGCACATATGGACAAGTCTACAAGGTAACTTTTGTTGTTCTGAAAATTGATAACTTGACACTGACAGTGTGTTATGTACATGTTTGCAGTGTGTGACTGAATATCTAATAGAGGCTGTACTTTTGTGAAACATCCAAGGCTTCATGTGAAAGTGTGTGGAGCTCCCCAGTTTTATTATTTAATTTATTGATTCCAAATTTAAATACTTGGTAATCAGTGGGAGATTTTCGTGAATGATATAGGTACACCTAATTATAATACTATTGACAATCTCATGGAAGTTGTTATAAGGTATCTGATCTGTCTAATATAAACCAAGTTGTTCAAACAGGATACATTATACTGAATGATATAGTTGAATCTATCATTCCTGCACTATATTCCAGAGGTCATGGAGGTAGGAGAAAGAGGAAGATTTAAAAATTGAGAATCAGTTATATATATCTGATTTAGGAAAGTCACATTCTTTTTTTGCCATGGCTGTCCAGTTAGTATTATTTATTATATTCATATTAAAATAAATATTCAAGAGAGAGTGACTTATTTATTGCGCAGATTAAACGGTCTGTTCATTTTCATATTGTAATGTATCAGTGCAGGTTGCCACATTTTCTTTTTTTTTTAATTGACATTTCATGGTAAAGTTCATGCACACAGAACCATTGTGATTGTGCTTTGGAGATATAACAGTCAGTATGTTTTCTCCCGGATGTGTAAAGTATGTGGGTGTATGACATCCTCCCCTTAGAATGACAATCTTCTAACTCCCTTAGAGAACTGTCAACTTCTGAGAAACCGAGGATTAAAGTTTCATGTGATCATAGTTTTTATTAGAGCAAAGAATTGTTTCTTTTTAGTATTACTTACAAACGACACACCAGATCTGCTTAATACTTTGACACACAAGGGATAAGGCCCTTAGAAGTTAGTGTGTAACTCAGTTCAGGCAAAAAGTGGAGACAGAACCTTGTCATTCTAAGTGCACAACATGTGCACATCTGCACACTTTTGCATGGTATAGAATTTGTGGGAGAGTGCAGAAAGGTTTACAGGAAGAATGTGTTCACCGGGACACTGGGAGTAGCTTTTCAGAAGTGTGCTGTCTTGGGCTTCTAAAATGTTAGAAATATTAGTTGCTCGCTGACTCGAGGAATACACAGATGTGATTTTTAAAGTTGAGTTTTGATAACCCGTATGTAAACTGTGGTGCAGAACAAAATTTCCTGTCATACTTTTTCATTCTACTTGAAGAAATTTTCCTTTTTTTGTTTTGTTCCGGCTCAAAATGTTAGAAAACTCTCTTCTGTTCAACTCAGTTGTGGCTCAAAATCAAAGAAAGTATTAAAAATGTAGCAAACTTCAAGACCTTTTAGAATACGTCCATGTACACCTTTACGGCTTTCTATGTGTAATATATTTTGTAGAATTTGAGGCTCAGAGGTTAAAAAGCCTTTCATGATTACATTGGAGTCATGACTTCTTTGTAGTATGATTGTCAATGAAAGTCATGGGCTGTTGCAGATTTGGGGCTTTTGTTCATATAATCAAGTGGATGTAAGTATGCAACAAATAAAATAAAATAGGATTTACTGGTTAGGTTATCTTTAGCAGTGCAGATATATTGTGTAATGTTCAGCACAAAAGGTGGAAATATTTTTTTTTGAAATGATGCACAAGCTGAGATTCAACAGATATTACCTTGTTAAACTGTATTTTAAAATGCATCGTCGTATGTTTTAGTAAAGCCAGATTAATATGCTTTTGAACAGCAGTGGAAGCCATTTAACAGCAGAGATTCATTCTAAAAAAAATGTTAATCCAGATCAGTTAATGAAATAAGGTGGAAAGAGTATTTTGCAAAGGGCAATTTAGAGCAGAATCCCTGAACTAAGTAACTGTAATGGCTATCTAAATGTATGTGTATGCTACTGTTGTTTGCTGGGGATTAAGTAGAAAGTTTTTTGTTTTTTTTCGGTTTGAAGCCAGAATTTCGATTGCGAATTTGGTGTCCATGCACACAAAAGAGTCCAAATTGTGTACTTGGTGTAAAAATATGCCACGGCACTGGATATCAAATCGTAATTAATGTATCATTTCATTTTTCATGGTTAATGCCACATATAGAAATATAACTGTAGGAGAAACACGCAGTTACTTACACAGCATATAATTATAATGTAAACCGGGAAAACCCACTCATATAGGTTAACTGTATGCACACAGAGAACTGAATCCAAGCAACAAGCAAGGATGTTGATGATGAAGGAGACTTCATGTTCACACGATGTTGTGATTTTAAAGGAGATGGTGTTAATGACTTTTCTGTTTTTTTGTTTTTTTATTTGTTGGCCATGTTCCAGTTCACATTTTCAATCAGTCATTCGCTTTTCCGCACATTCATTCACTCATACAATCACTCAGTTTACTGTCTATATTATGCCAGCTTTCGTTTTCAGTCACACCTTTCTCTCACCACTACCCTATTCTCTATCTTCCACTATTGCGCCTCGCTCACCTTCCATTCAGTCATAATTATGGTCCAACGATCGCAACCATTATCTCGCAAAGACTTGGGCTGCATTTTCAGTCAGTAAGCAAACCCACACAAACAACACAAAAATGTTCATCCAGTTCATCCTCACTGCTGCCCCTTCCCCCGGTCCTCTGTCTCTCTGCCGGTCTCTCTCTCTCGCTTTTCTTTGGTACAGATAATCGGTGTCTTCTTCCCCAAGTCTACTAGTAGTAGTAGTGCAAATCATGTCCTTATTTTCTCTTGTGAGGAGGCATCCCGTGAAAAGGGCCGGCAGTTCGTCCCTTGCATCCATCCGGCTACCAACACTAGGTTTCCCGTGCTCATTTACCTGTTCTGAACAGTTCTACCGAAACTCGTTGCACGACAAAATAACATGCAGTTTGATGCGTGCAACGCGGTCTTGCTAGTGCTAATATTTTACGTTTTCCAGATGCTGGAAGTCTCGTGGTGTAGCGCATTTGCCCAGTGAACTATTTCGGACTATAAAAAGTCAAATTTTTTTTCCCTCTAAGAAACATGAAAGGAAGTGAAAAGGGGTGGGGCTAGATGGGTGATTGAGCGACCAATAAATTTCAAATAAATGGGAATTAAAGATCAGGAGTAAGAAAGAACAATGTAATGTCAATGTGTTGAATTTGTACGATATCAGGTGACATGACAAGTCATCACTTTGAATTGTTGAACACGGAAATCCTGTCATATTGTTTCACAAGAGAAACACTGTCATTATAGCGAGCTAAATACATGATGTATACTGTACTGACGGATTATCAGTTATAAAATCCCTGGTTCGAAATGTTTTTTGTATGTACACTTTTATAATAATATATAAAACACTGTCGGTGTATTAGTAGTGTTTATTGAAAGCGTGACTACATCTCTCTGTGCAATCCCAGCTTAAAGGTCAGATGAGAATGGTAGTCGCAGTGCCTACAACAGGCTCAGTCATACTAAAGCGTCACGATCCGAGTGCACTATTAGTAAGTGGGAAGTACTTGGGTAGCGTTATTACATCTTATGTCATATTTATAATTTTGTGAAAAGTCTGAAGTGTTCTGTTATAGTAAAAGTAGTAGATTGGATTCGCAGCAATTCCCTATTTTGATCAGCTCGCAGTGGATCTTTTAAAATGCTCAGGGCTGACACGTTCCACCCTCCCTTCCCCATGCGGTAAAAGAAATGGCAGTACGTATGCCCTCAACTTGTCGAGTAGTGCGTGAGGTCGCTGGGAGGAATGTGGTAATGATTTTATGTTATTGAGTTGTGTGTCTGACATTTTGCCGTGCGATGTGCGGCAACGCCACGCCTCTTGAAAGCCATTTAAAAAGTTATTTGTGAAAGTCTTGCGGGTGATAAGCATGGTTTCAGGCGATGGCATGGGCTATGTGGTTGTATTTAATACGGCAATTACTCTTGTGCGAAATTTGAGCGATCCATGTACTGTCTTCTTTACGTACGCTTAGTATTTAACCTTGTGTTCAGCATGCATTGCTTCGTTTCCACGACCCCACCCCTGTCTGTCATCGAGCCCACCGTAGGCTCGCCTGACAGCTTGACCCAGTGACGCTAATCACCTCAGCAGACCCGTGGTAATCTCGCTTAGTTCTTCCTAACTCCCAGCTTCATTATGCCAACCATAACATACATCAATCATTGAAAGCAGATGCTCATCATGAGACGGCCTTCATCGTGTCTTCTTATGTCTAATCCTCGCGTTGCCACTGCAGATTGTGAACAGAATGGAATCGGCTTTGGTATGAAAAACCAACAAAATCATGACGTCGGCTGAGTCCATCGTGACACAAAGATCACACCCTCAGTCAAACTGAACGTGGCCGTCATCCTTTCAGTGATTCATAGTGAGATAATGTACGTTGATTTATAGGTGATGTAGCTTGCAACAAAGCAGTTGTTGAATCTAAGTTGTAGAGGTAAATTTCTTTCGCATGCGGTTGTTTCTGTAATAAGCCAACAGTCCAGCCTATCGTACGAACGACTTCCGTTCATGGAAAGAGAAGAAAACTGAAAACAAAAACCGACAGCAGCATTAGTTGAGGGTGGGGTGCTCGAAAGAATCGTCCGATTTCTCAACGATATTTACATTGAGGTCATGTAAACGGTCACTTCGACATCGGTCCGAAAACTGGGTCAAAGTGCAGATTCGCGCAAACACACCGTGCAATGGATTCTTCTGGGGCGCTTGGGGAAAAATTAATCTCTCAGACAAAACGAAGGGATGTAGGTGGATGTGTATCCCGTGTGCCATTCTTCGTTGATAATCGAAGTGGCACGAAGAAATGGAACACGCCAGTCCCTCTAAGATGTTAGCTACACATTTAAGGTAAAAGAGTGTACATGGAGGTTAAGAAATTATGCACCATCATGTCATTTGCAAGTTATATCGCTCTCATAGCCCTGGTTATAATAATATAGTAGAGAAGAACACTGTTGTGAAAATACGATCAGATTCTGTATTTGAAATGAGATCAAAGTACATTTACAGCTACTGTTTTTATGACGAGTGGCGAACAGCTGCCAATTGTAGTCGCAGTTTGACAAGAATTTGTAATATCTCTTTTGTACACACCGTGGCGAGGGCCAGCGACCTCTTGGGCGGCAGAAAAGCCGAAAGACAATCTTTTGTCTGATTAAATACGACAGATCCCAAGTTGGCCAGCACGTCGATTCTCCCGTTTCCCCCCCACATACCTTCCATATTTTGTTTAACCTCACTTCTCCCTGCTCCAAAAGACCGCAAAGGACAAGAACATAACCGAGATTTTAAAGCCTTTCTCGCTTCCTGTACATAACAAAAAGAGAGATAAGTGTGTGTAGTTAGATGGTCAAGTCCTGTTAATTTGCCCTTAATATTGAACGGCCAAAATGTTTAGTATTTCAGATCCCACCCTCCGTCCCTCTAAGCCAGCTGTGTCAATCGGGATTGCATCGGAAAAACAACAACCACCGTATTTGAAGCAGTTTTACACAGTTTTTTTTTGTTTTTTGTTGGGAATAACACAGACAGTGCAAGATATCCTTCTTCGTCACGGTGGAGCAAAAGGACAACCGGCGCCCATTGTGGAGCAGTTGTGCAGTAATCTAAAATAAACATCACTGGTAGCATTCTCGTGAAAGCTGTCTGTGGAGTTGGCCACGGTCAGCACGAGTGCCTTTGTGAAGAAAAATTGTTTGTGTCACTGTAGCCTAAACAACCCGAAGCATGACATGTCAGTGAAAACAAGACACGATAACCGTCTCTATATTCTTGAGTAAAACAGCCCTCCCCCCCTCCCGATTTGAAGCGCCATTATGAACTATCCTGTAAGTATGGTTGTAAACAATTGTAAACTATACCGTAGGTGGCCTTAGTTGTTTTTTTTACTCTCTGTACCGGAGATTTGGTTTATGGTAAATCACAGTCAAGTGATGTCGGACGGAGAAGGGCGCTGTCACAGAAGTGAATCGAATCCCTGACTCAGCAATCAAATATATAATAATTTTAATGTGTGTTTGGGTGCCCTTGTGTCTCAGATCCAATCAGTGAAATTACGCACTCATCCGGTCTCCACATTTCTCCGTGTATTATTAATTAGAACAATTACTGAAATAACTACATTATACTACAGAATTCAGTGGTTGTCAGTTGTGGGATAATATAAAAGACTTCAAATGAGTCCGATCCCAGGGATATATCGTTACGCACTTGTTTATCAACGTTATCTTATGTCATACTTATACATACTTATTCATTATCTTTCTGATTATTCTCCTTGAACTCCACTGCTCCATATCTAATTATGAAGATCATTTTTTCTGTGTTCGCTTAAGTATATAATAATATACTTCAGATATACGTATCTATTAGCAATCACTGAATCATGCACAAAATGAATACATTGCAAACCGCATTTCAATCTGAGCCCGTAAAAAAAAAATGCATTGTAGTTTATTCAGCAGAGTAAGGTTTCGTACATTAACAGTTACCTCACAGTATAATTTCATGCTTAAATTCAAGAGGCAATGTTTGAATGTTTGGTGTTGATACTAAAAATAAATATAAATGCCTGGAAGACTGCGGTGTGCATAGGAAATGTACCAACAGCACAGCATGAAAATCATTGATCAGTTAGCCGAGCGTAGATTAACAGAATCTATCAACCATAACCAGATTTTGATCTGAAATGTTCTTTGTTCTTCCCCCCCCCCCCCCCCCCCCCTATTTTTTTTTAATCTTCCTCCTCTTCGTCCCCGGAAATTCACTGGAAATTTGTCCGTGTGCATTTTCCAAAAATGTGCACTCCACTGCCCAACCCTCCTTCATTCTTCAGTGTTTGCTGCAATTCCCTTTTATCTAGTCACGTGACGTGGGAGGCACACCATGGCCTTGTTTTATATCGACCTCCTCATTGCAATTACTTAATATTATTAATTTAAGGAGAAAACCATTAAGTGATAACGTTTGATATTCCTGTACGAGTAGTTTGCGTTGTCAGTGGCGTGTCCAGTAAGGGGTTGAAGTACAGTAAGAAGTGTTGAATGGATGAGCAGACCATTGTCCTGTCCGGCTGATTATTTTTCCTGTTTCATAGTCATTACCGCCTGCCTCTTGTCCTTCGCATTCCATTGTCATGAACACCTTCCTGCCCCACCACCAGTCCCCTATCATTAACAACCAATGCATGCGTCACTGTACGTTGTCCATTAGTACCCAGTGTAAGGGAAAGGGGGGTCTAATCCTTTAAGTGCTGATGCAGGAAATCTGAATTGTAGGTCTTACTACATATTATTATTTTCTGCAACCATTTAACTGTGACATGCGTGAATATAAGTAATCATATTTAATATGATTATTAATTACCGCATTCTTAAATGATTTAGTAACAGTTTCACGGTCACTTGTGCAGTTCATCATTGTGCACTTTCCAGCATTTGAAGGGTGAAAACATCGAGTGGCTCTTCTTAACAACCTTCATGGGGTGATCAGATTCTTACATTGAAATATGTTGCTTTAAGTGTTTCAATATTGTACACTGTTCCTCATAATATGACAAATGGACCATTACCATTAACTGTAACATTGCTGCTACGTCATTCCTCACAATGTGCAAGGTTTTGATAGCAGTGTTTGCATCATCACATCACTCAAAAGCTCTTCAACAATCCACAGCCAAATTGACTTTTTTTTTTTTCCATCGTTGACTTAATGATATTGCCATTTGGATGTCGTGCTACTTAGTGATTATTTAGAATTCACTGCTTTTGTTTTGTTTTGGAAGGAATTTAAAAAAACAAAACAAACAACAATGTAAATTCTTCCTTTCATACAGCTGAAAACAAGCTCTGTCGGTCGATTTTCTGAAAACGAGCCGAGTGACACTTGAGTTCTCCCGGTTTAGGGCGATGGCAGAATTCCTGTATCGAAAAATGAACAGAGATGTTTCTGGAGATCAAGAAAAAGAGAAAGAAGATATTAACGTCATAACAGAAGCGTCAGCCGTAATGGAATGGGATAGAGAAAGAGATTGCAGTCATAACAGTGTGTAGTAGTGTTGAGAGAGGGAAAGAAGTCAAATGCGATACTGTCATAAAAATGGCAAAGGTGGTCGTCGTAATAGTATAGATAGGCAAAAAAAAAAAAAATCCTGTCGGGTTGCCTTCATAACAGTGGCAGTAGGGGTGATAAGCAATAAAAGAAGGGGGGGGGGAGGCGGGTGTCGTTATAACAAAAACAGCAGTGGTCGCTGGAGTAGGGTAGAAAGAGTGGAAGAAAGCACGTCGACACGATAACGACCATTATATTGTGGTAGGAAGAAGCAAGAGGATAGACAGAATCATAACAGAGTGATTGGACAGAAGGACACCTTACAAGAAGCTACCACCAACTGCCCGCTTTAAAGGGAATGAAAGAAGGGGGCATACTGGCAGAACAACAGCAGCAATGGGGATAGTTGTCGTGAAACAGCGGGAATGGTTCTAGCCGTGGCGGAAGAAGTCTTAGTGGTCCCACTCACAATAACACTAATAAAAAATAACTCTTAAATGCATTCTACAGGAGCCGTTGTTGTTTTAACGGTTCCGATAGTCGGGGAAATAAACGTGGGCACCTGTTGTCTCTGTGTTCATTGTTCTTTTGTTTCCGTGTTGTTTTCCTTGAAAGGGGAGTAGATAAATTAATGTGGTAAGCTCTTTGTCTTTTAAACTGTAGCTCAATAGACTGATTCATTGCAGCCGTGTCTACCATGATTGTGAAGTACGTACTACAATCTCCAGCTAGCTGGTAGTCTCTTTGTTCTCGAAACTCAGCCCAGTGTGAATGCAACTGGCCTTTTGTTGTTGTTGTTGTTTTTTTCTTTTTTCTTCAGCTCAAGTTGTTTGTCTTAAGAGAAGCTTTCAGACATTTTGCTACGGCGGGCAGTAAGCTTAAATCTTAAATCGCATTTCGTGCAGTGGCCGTTTGGTCGGAGCAAACCAATTCTGGAATTACCATTTGTCTTGCCTACTGTCTGCGCAGTCCATGAGACTCTCCTATTGCATTTTATTGGTGAGCGTAAAGGTCGAACTGCACCCGGTTATGTTGAGAGTAGATTGATAGTTGTAATTATTATGCAGTAGCCTCGCCCATTTCCATGAAACAGTTGCGATGATAATACTGCAACAAGGCAACTGAGAGAATTGTAAAACTTGGTCAGGAAGTGGAGATCTTGTTAAGGAAGAAAAAAATATGGGAGCATTTCCGTTGAAATCAAAATCATCCCTCTCAGAATCGGTCTTTTTTTTTTAAATCTTTTTTTTTTTGTATCCGTTTCATTATTTTGCTATCGGGCACTTGTACCTGGACAAGCTTGAATTTTTTATTTGCGTTTCGCCTTTTACTTCCTTATTCGTGAGTAATGTGGCGATTTTTAATGGTGCATTTTGTTTATTCATCCGGATCCACTTTTTGACTTCCAGAATTGTTGTTCTCTCTCTTTGTCTCCCTCACTCTGAATGTGTGCGTGTGTCCGCTCATCCATGCGTCTTATTCTCCCAGATTTCTGTCGTCCCAGTTTAGCATTCACCATGTTGACCAGCCCCCAGAGATATCCATGGCTCGCTTTTTGTCTGTCTCCCCAATCCTCCTTCTGCACACACAGCTACACACATACACAATGTTTTCAAGTCAATTTTCACTAAATCTCGATACTCGTCATGCCCGTAATTCTAGCTCAGAAATGTCTGGGTTTGTTTTCCCTGCGTTTCTTTATGTTTTGTCCTTGCATGGCCCAGATCAATACTGCGGCAGTGGCCCAGTTTCGTGAGCCATCAACCGTTATCGTGTATTTAGGGCAGACTGTCTACGTCCGGCTTTAAAGTATTTATCTGTGCCACGCTTACATTCGATACTTGACTCCGTGATAATATCTGATTTCATTGTCTGGCATTTTACCCTCGCCGGCGCTCACTATCTCTCAGTTCATCACTGCGATCTGCGGCCTGTCATTGAAATTCTCCATTTTCTTTTTTAATTCATATCGTGAGAGAGATGTATAAAAAATCAGGCGCCAGGCATCCCCAAGTCTGAAGCTGGCCTATATAATAAATAAGTCCTCCTCAGGAAGTAATAAGAACGGACAATAAAGCCGGAACTTGGTTGTGAGTGATTTGTAATCCCTCCAGATGATGCCTTTAGAACAACATAACGCCCAAAGTAATTTCTGTCTTACATTCGTAGGTCTGATAGTATACTTGCCAGTCTGTCTGCTCATTTGTCTCACCCCACCCCCGGACCTTGTTTTTACTTTTTATATGATTTTCTTGTAAGAATGAGCAGTTTCTGTCAACAGTTTTGACATTATCCTCTTTGTCTTTCCCTAAGCCAATTTTTATTCCGTTTTTTTAATCTTTTTTTAAATTGTTACCATCTCTTCTTTTTTCGATTATGCATGGCCACGGGTGCGTCAAAGATGATAAACCAGTAGCAAACTTAAAACAGCTTCCACACGAGAGAGAGAGAGAGAGAGAATTCCTGACCATCTCATTTTTTAATGATAAATCCCTCAAAACAGTGTATTATCTTTTAGAAGCTTGGCAAAGGCACTCAGATACGTATGTTGCTGTGCAGAGTACTATTCTGTGCCCGCTGATGAGAGGGGAAAAGGGAAATCTTTGATATATATGCAATTTTTCGAAACCATTATTTATTGAACGTGGGGCTTGTGCAGCAACATTCCAGCCCGAGCTTTAATCGATACGATGGTTTATGGCGGTTTCTTTTCACATTTTTCCTTTGTTGTTGTTGTTGGCATTTCTTTCCCGTTAAATTCTGAGCCTGTCGAAGCTGTACTTCCTGTAGCGTTGTGTCCTGAGAACTAGTTGTTATCTCCTGTAAACGTGAGTGTAACATGTGCTGACAACGAACGACTTATCGCCACCGGGCCCAAACTGAAGAACGTTTTATCACATCTTAAGTGCAGGCTGTTGAACGTCGTGAATCATCCAGATCCTTGGAGTCTCTCCTTGTTCCTCGTCCCCCCCCCCCCCCCCCCCAAACCGACTCGACCCTCTCATTTTTTGTTTTTGTTTTGGATCTGCATCAGTTTACAAACAGTGATGCCTGCTGTTATCCGATACTGTGTTTCATTTTGCTGCTTGTGCAACCTTCTCATTTTTTGGTAGTGTTGGCTTATCTTTGGACACTCTGACGTGCACTATTGTTAAAGAAAAAAACTAATATTCTATAAAAAATAAAAGCGATTGTGTGTCTGTCTGTGTGTGTTCGCAACAAAAAAAAACGACAAAAAACTGGCTCATACAGCTCGGGATTTTCATGAAATTTTGAAAGTGCCTTCCTTTCACTGCGCTAAAGCTTCTTTTTTACATTTAGAGGCTCCAAATGATGGGGAAGTTTTTTTTTTTTTTTTCTGAGTTTGCTTTGTGTCGCTGACTGCTCGCCTCCAATTCTCCTTTTCACAGTCGCATGAGCCCGCGATGTCATCACTTCTTTCAGTTATGTTCACGATTACACAAACTACCCATTGATGAGTTCATTGTCATTTCATGACTGCTGACAAGGAATGTGGGGCTTTAACCTGAAAAGAAGGGACAGCAATACCAAAATGATACAGTGAGATGAGAGAGTCTAAGAAGGAACAAAGAACTAACGGCAAAAACGAACTAAATTTAAAGGAAGGAGCAACCTGAAGCAAATCCATTGTAATCACCCAGAACTGATACTAAAAAAACAAAACAATAGAATTATCCTGGGTCGCGCCGGGTACCTCAGTTAGTCTTGTATATAAAATAATATATATTATATATAAACTCAGACAACAGAGAAAAAAAAGTAAAGTGAATTAAAATAAAGCCTATAGCCATAAATTGCCATAAAGGTCAGACCAGATCTGTGTGATTGTGGTTGTTTAGATGTAATTAGTTTCTGATCTGATTAGAAACTAAACCCGTCTGAAACCGTGCCCGCGTCACCAACATCAAGTTGATTTCGCAGCGCCGATATCACAGAACATGAAACGAATATCAAAGCTATTAACTTTTATGGGTGATAACAGATATTCGAGAGATGAAATTAGGAAAAAACTGCTTTGAATGATGAAATGTGTGTAGTGCAATACACTTCAGATTGCACATGAAATTTATTCATTGCAAAAATAAACGGAAGAGATGATCAGCAAGGCATCGGCACCACTGTGAGATTGTTTTTCACAGCTATTTTCAGGCGCAACAAAGGCTTTGATATTTTGTGTTTGTGTGCATTTAACCCAATTTCCACGATCTGGAATTTCAAAACAAAATATCGGTAGTTCAAAGTTTGCTAATGAAACTAACGTGCAGCAGTTATTTCAAAGCAGGTCAGCCAGTGGTTGAAAGTGTTGATGTGATTATATGTGATTATATATGTGGGGACACGGTGGTTTAGGGGCAAGGTGCTGGCCTCTCATGCCGAAGGTATCGGGTTCTTATCCCGATCGGTGCAGACATTTGGACTTATTGGATTTTTGTCATATTTCCCTGTATGATCCAATATGGTAGGTAGCATCGAGCACCTAGTCTTCTCGGATAGGGACGAAAAACTCGGAGGGTCCGTGTGCACGTTAAAGATCCCCTTTGGCACTTGGAAATCGAGAAGAGCAGGCCGAACAGGGCGGTCCCCGGGCAAATTAAATAAAATGTCCCCCCCCCCCCACCCTACCGCCAAACAACAACAACAACAAAAAAAGAACTCTGACCGGCGTTGCACTGTGGCGACGACGTGTCTGCTCCAGTTATAACTGGGTTGCAGAGACACTAAGGCAAATTTCCCAAATGGGATTAAAGAAGTGTACAAAATAAAAAAAATGTTGTGGGCATGTGCCGTCTTGCACTTGAGTTTCTCATTTCAAATCTGAACTTGCTTTATTTCGAAAATAAAAACAACAAAAATGCACAAGACAAGACATCTCAAGATGTGCGTCAATTGGCTTTTGATCATCGTCCCGCAATACGTTCATGTATATCTCTGCAACAGTGTTGGGGTAGACTGTAACTATTAAGCCTAGACACCTCCCAGCTTGAGGATGGAAAACGTTGGGTCACGACAGAGCAACGATGACACCACGGAAAGTGCTCATCTCCATGTGCGTCTGTGTCGCAGTGTTCTCTTAGCCGGAGGCGAGGACGTGGACGTGTTTTGAGGCAGCCATACCTTTTTTTTTCCTGAAAAATAAAAACAATGCTGGCGTTGAGGAAAAGAAACAGCTTATCTCCTGAAATTGAACGCCCACTCAGCAAAGTTGATATTTCCAGAGTGTAAATTACGAGATAAGTGTTGCTGAGATGGTAACATTTTATGTTTAAAGCTCTATCGGAAACAGTTAGCATGTAATGTAGGAAATACATGGGGTCGAGCACAAGTATGGGGAAAGGTTGTATTTCCAAAAGATTACACGCCTTGCTTCGGCTGTGCGGTCTTTTGTCTTTGCACTCTTTTAAGCTACATTGTCATGAGCAACTTGGTATTTCCCCTTCTGTTTCATCTTTCTCGGTGTACTTCACTTTTTGCACCCTGAAATTATGGGAAGTTTAGATTTTCATTTTGGCTTCAAGACAAAATAACAGCAAAAAACCTGTTACTTAAAAAAAAAAAAAAAAACCACACTTGAAGTGTAAATGTCGGATACACTGCCGTACAGCGTGTTTTCAGACATATATACACCCATTGGGGTGCAGCAGTCACGATAACCTTGTGTTTTTTTTTTCTGTTTACCTCGTCACGCTGCTGTAAACAACTGGTGTTCAGAGTCCAGCACTGTTCATTTTGAAGGTCCCTCCCCTCCCCTCCCCCCAGGGCACCAGATTAGATGTAGTTACATTTCCTGATGAAGCCTCGTGAGGAACGGGCTGTCGCCATATTGTGGGTTTCTCTCTCCTGACACCCCGTCTTCCCCCCCCCCCCCCCCTTAACAAAAACGACTGTCTGCACCAGCAGGATACATTGGCCATTGTTACTCACTTTCGAATGACTCTTTATGTGCCCGCGCCAAGGACGCCGAAATTGCGTGCGGGATGGTCGGGGAACTTAACCTAGTGCGCTTATTTGAAATTAATACAGCCAGTCCATTGTTCATTGATTTTTGCAGCAGTTGGGACGCATTCTTTATGGTGATTCATGCTTACTTTAATCATGACTTGTTATCAGGGGTTATGATTTTGATTCATGGCTTTAGCCTCCCTTGATTGCCACAGCAGTGTGCATGCAGCATGGTATTCATGTCGCCGCTGCTGCACATCCTCGGTGAGTTGACCCCCCCCCCCTTCAATTTCCGTTCAAGTCCCGCCCATGTGTGCAGCTCTGATTTACCCCTAGGGACCATCAGCGAAGTACGTGCGCTTTGGAGAAGACGGGATGGTTTGCCGGGGAGGGGGGGGGGGAGAAGGGGGGAAAAGGAGTCTGAGCTAGGAGCATATTTGTGTATTTCAATAATGGTATTGAAACTGTTGTGTTGCTAGTTTTGTCATCTATTCAATCACAATTCACAGGACTCGAAGACTTGGTAGTGCAGACCAGATTAGTTCTACGTCTATTACATTACATGCAGACCAGTACAGTATTTAAGAACATGTACAATCTCAGGGGTGACAAACATATACATAATCAGTTACAAATATTGTCCAACATCAACATCACAACTTCTCAGCACACGGACATGCACATGCGACTCATCCGTGACAAATAGCCTGCCTCCATACGACACACACACGCCACCAACCCAAACACACACACAATTACATTATCAGCACTTTCAGACAAGGGAAACAACTGCAGAGGGTAACACTCATGCCAGGTCCCACAACAGAAATGAAGAAAAGGTGTAATTTTTATTAATATCAAAGTAAATCGTTGGATTATATTAAAAACAAAAAAGATCAAATATTTTTCTTCTGAAACGGCACTGTAGTCCATTCAAAATGCCACTTAGAACACGAAGGCATACGCACTTTATGGATGGTCCAACAGGTTCACCCGTTTACGTCACTGCTGAAATGGATGGACCCCCCCCCCCCCCAATTTGTCTGCACTGAAAGTTGCAACATTTTAAAGGGTCCGCGCGTGCTGGGGTCCCCATTATTTATATTAGCCAGACAAATTTCCATTTCTCTTCAGCAGTGTTAGGAATCCACAGCATCTCCTGGCAGGTGGGTAAAGCTGCCGTAATTATATGCATTGTTTACCTCACCATAACAAGAGTATTGCAATTACAGTTATCTCGTTATTTCCGATCCATCGGTTAGCTTCCAACCAGTGCACAAACTCTGGGGGAACACGCAGTGGAACCACTTGGCAAAAAACAAACAAAAAACAGCGCCCCCCCCCCCCCCCCAACAAAAAAAAAAACAACCCAACCCCAAACAAAACAAAAAATCAGAAGAGAAATTCTTCAACTAGCAATTCATCAAGTCCAGCTCTCTCCAGACTTTTCTGTTTTTCGGAATCATGCTCTTCTTGTTTTCTTCATTCTTCCCGGGAAAACCTCTCTCCTCCACCCCAACCCCGCCCGTCAGCTGTAATAGTAATAATATTTCTATTATTATTATTATTATTATTATTGTGTGTGCGTGTGTGTGTGCGTTCCTTGAGCTGACTTTGTCATACAATAAATTAAACCCATGTTTGGCGCTGACCTCCATTTCCCGCAGTTTGTGGAAGTCTGCCGCAGAACGTCAGGCCAAAGTGTAATTCTCACTATGTCTTTAACTCTCAAAGTAAAGTAAAATAGAAAAAGTCCATTCGGCAAACGTCAGATCCCCAGTCCCAACTCGTCTTTTCAATTTGTTTTTGTTTTTTAAACTTTAGTCTCAGCATCCTATTTATTCTCATCAAAAACTGATAATGTCCCATTCCTTGGGACTGGCTTCGCATGTTGCTGTGGTGTGATTGAGATAGCATAAATCGGCTTCCCAAAGCCCACAAATTCTGTGTTCTTCACATACACCCCGGTTATGGTGTCTTTAACATACAGACAGATGTCTGCGTGTATGCAATGAGCCTATGGTCTACGGCGCATTCCATATTATCCTCCCCCCCCCCCCCCCGTCTAAAACCTTATTTGGACTTTGCCTACCCGCACAGTCACAACCCAAAAGTTAATACGTCCCCAGTTGCCCTCTGGTCCACCCTACCCCCAGCCTTAAATTAATCATTTCTGTCTTCCATCATACTCATACGCTTTCCCACAGCTATCTTATCCGAAGAAATCTGGGCATCTGAGGCCTCGGCAGTTTGCTCTTCCTGCCTGCCTTTTATCCAGTCTTCTGACATCTTTCTTTATTTTGTCATCGTCTCTTACCATCTACTCTGTTGTCTGTCCCGCATTCCTGCCTATCCATTATTCGTTCGTTATCACCATCATTCACTACCCCCGCCCCTCCCCGTGCCCTCTGGGGTAGACATTTTCCCTTCATCACTCTTTGTCCTTCGCGTGCCGTTTGTACTTCCAGCGAACTACATACTGTTTCTTTTATTTAATGACCGTTCCCTCCTTCTACAAATCTCCTGGGTTTGTCTCTATCACTTTCTACCGCCGATCTCTGCCAAGGAGAGTCTTTCAGCCATCTGAGTACATCCGCAGCTGGCATGCTAGGGGCAGGTGACCCCATCGAGTCGCTGTATTTTAAAATCTGACGTAAATGTTGGTCTCACTTGCATTTTTGTCTGGCTAGCCCAGTATTATAGTAGCATATCTCTGGGCAAGCCTATTATTCTTGCCTGTATTCTCTTCTCAACATTTTGTGTGTGTCTAGAAGGACCCACCCCCCTTTCCTCCCAAGCCTTTCCAAAATCATCAATGTCCAGTCTGTTATTACTGCGGTTTTGATGTTGTCTGTCTGTCTATCTGTCTGTCTGCCTGTCTTTCTCTCCCTCTGAGTGTGGTTGTATTTATAGGTGTGTTTGTGTTTCTCTTTCTTGTTAAATGGAAAGACGGACAGAAAAACGGATGGAAAGATGGTGAGCTGAATAGTGACAAGCTCGGGATATCGACTGGCCTGCAGAATAAACGATGAAAAGAGGAAGAATGAAAGTGGATGTCTAGTGGCAGTCAGTGTCCAGAGTCAGTTTCAGGAATAACTGACCAGTGTAGATGGTGCAAGTAGCAGCGTTCACTAGTGTGTGTGGCATCCTTCCCGTCCATGAGTTATTTTCATTCTTTGTGGTCAGTTCTCTTTCCATGTTCCATTTGTCATTAGCCGAGACTGACAAGTGATGACGGGGGTAAATAGAAAAGTTATGATGAGAATGAATGAGTATTGATAAAGACACTTCATATCGTCGTCAGATTTATTGTTATGAATGTGTCATACAATTAGGTGTGCCATAATTTTGCTACCACTGCAATGCGGTAAAGCCTTTCGGGGTGTGCCTACATTATACCACTTCGACAACACAGCGTGCAGCTGGTACATGTGGTAAACATCATTCTGTATTAATGAATGCCTGTCACAAATAAAAAATCCAATTAGTTTTACTACAGTAGAGCCAGCGGGTGAAAGCACCTAACGCTTTGTAACTACGTGCTCAAAAGTTTGAACTTAAGTATACTGTCTCAATTTTTTTGACGATGAATTACATGGAGTCATCCATTTTTGATTATATCTGGTCTTTAATATTATGTATTTACGACCTTTTGAGCCGCGCGAAAGAAACAGCAGTTTCGTCGAGTAAAGTCAAAGGTACGATCGGATTTTCGCTTTTCCCCCTCTCTCTTTACACATTGCTGGTTAAAAATCAACTTTGTCACAAATCGTCTTTGCTGCATTCTGCACAGAATTTTTGTGTAATAGTAATCTCTGTTAGGGTTTACACTGAATCCCAGTGCCGTTGTTAATATGGCCTAGCTCTAGGTATAAGATTGGGCTCGATACAAAGAAATTTCAAGAATAGTGTGAGGGAAGTAAGAGCTCAAGAGGGTATTAGCAGACGGTGTCACCGTGTGATAAATAGAACATGATGTAAATCAAAAGCTGTATAGTATAATAAGAAACCATCCTAAAGTGCAAAGCAGCAAAAGACATGTGGATAAATTGTAAAATACAGGGAACAGAATGGTGTACGCACAAATGTTCAAATATCATTTTTAAGGACATGGAATTCGAAACATGTGTCTGCTGCCCGGAGTGCTTGTGTGTTTGCCTGTCTGTCTGACTACTTGTTTTTATCAGTCTGTGCATACCTTGTTGAGAGTAGTGGGTGTAAATGCTGTCTTGACTGATAAATGGTCGGTTTTGAAGGTAGATGTCCCTCCCAAAGCAGTTTTGAGAGAATTGAAGTATAAAGGTTTTTCACCCTTGGCAAATCCCTAGATCCCAATTTTCTGATGGATTTACCCATGCTTTGTAAAATTGATTGGACGCGAAACCACTCACAAAGGCAGGGCATCGCCTATTTTTTTTGCGTATAATTTTGGTGCAATCCGAAATTTTGAAAAATGTGGGTTGCCCACACATCTTTGAAACTGACCAGATAATCACATGCGATCTGACCAGTGCTATACGATCATAGTGGCGGCTGGCATTATCGCACAGTGGCGTTGACTACCCTTTTTTGTTCATTCCCCCCTCCCCCTCCACCCTCACAGTGTGTCCTAGAAAAGAATCATTGAGTGGGCATAGCACTGAGACTATTGGCTGTTCTTAGATCGTCTTTTGTCAGAGAGGCGCTCGAGAGACGCCGTCCATTTGTGTTGGCTGGGACACTGGACATATTGTTTATAAAAATACCAGTGTGATGTCTCGCAAGAGCGTACTGTATTGATTATATCCCTGCCGCCCTCAACATCCTAATATATATTCTGGTATAGAACTCAGACCCGATTTCTTGTCAGATATCTCTGTCTGCTTGTAAAATACAGTGTGTCTATTTCTCCGTCTTTATGTTTGCACCCAGGTTGATCTGACTTGGCAATTGCTCGTGATTATGTTTGTCTGTAGCTTGTCTGTACGCCTATCAGTCTGCGTGTCGGCCTGCTGGTTGCAAAATTTTCCTTAACGGCGTGCGGGAAGTTGAATACGCTGGGCTATTATTGTTTGTTAGTGTGCATGAATGTAATCAGCTGAAGTGCAAAAGGGTGTCAGCTTGCACTTCATTACATGCTTATGTCTGTGTGTTTATCATTCCCCCCTCCCATCTCTCTTTCTCCCCCCCCCTTCCCCTCCCCCTGAATCTTTGTTTTTGTTTGCATTCTGCCTGTCTGTGTTACTGCTCGCCTGAGTTCCCACATGTCCTTCGGAAAATCACCCCATAAATCTTGCTATCTGCATGTCTTGTGCACCCTTCCACAGCCTGTAACATGGCTCTCCTCTCACACACCTCCTCCCCTCCCCTCTTCCTTATTTTCTTGTTTTCCCCACTCCCCCACTTTTGCCTGTCCTTGTCTCCTCTATGAGCACCCCATTTTCTCGCCAGCAGTTCGTCTTTGGCACTGGCTCAGTGTTTATTATCTCTGTGTAACATGCCTAGATTACATCACTCTCCCAGCCCCATGGGAGCAAAGCAAAGAGAAAATGAGTACAGCCGGGCCAGGCGGATATCATCAGTTTACACGGTGCAGTAACTACTTACACTTCATATTTTGTGAGCATTCAAAGTGCTTTAAACCTTAGATTGAAGAGATTTGCCATTTCTGGGGATATAAAAAGAGAACTTCAGAATGCAGAATACCGGATTGATAGTTTTCATTTTATCTTCATTTGTCCCCTTCACCCTTCCATCTTCCCGTTTATTCTGTACACCCTGTTGCAGGTGAAGGTTAGGTCAGGATGATCTCAGCTTAAAAAAAGATAAGAGAGAGAAAGAGAGACGGCGTACTCGGTAGCTTGTGTTTATAATGTGTGTCTCCTTGAATTTTTCTTTCAACCCCGGTCTTTTCTTTCCCTCTCTCACTTGGCATCCAATACACCGGGGATTTTTTTGTTGTTGTATATATATATTTATTTTTTTTTGTCGTAGAAGAAATGGCATTTAAACACTGCTTTGCAGAGTCAGTGGTAGGAGGAGAGGTCTCATGATTCATTTCCTACTCTATTCTTACGGTGTTTTAAAAGACGGAGGTGTGACAATGACGTTTTAGTGGGCTCTTATTTGTATTCAAACTAGTTGGCCCGCTGACTCGGGGAATACACAGATGCGATTTTTAAAGCTTTTTCGATCACCATTGTGGAAATTGGGGCACAGAACGAAATTTCCCGTCATATTTTTTAATTCTACTCAAAAAAAAAAAATGCGTCTTTTTTCCGGCTCAAAATGTCGGAGCACTTTCTTCTGTTCAAATCAGTTGTGGCTCAGAATCAACGAAAGTATTAAGAACTAGATGACCTACCGGGCAAATTGCCCGGAATAAACAATCATGTGCTTCCACCCCCCCCCCCCTCTCTCTCTAGTATAATAAAAGTAATAAACTACGGTCTTGCTTCAGAGCTCATGCGCACCAGAACACTACGCACCAAACTGAACGCTTGATGCAGTTACTTTTTATGACATGCACGATACTATAATATATTACGAAACAAACATGCAGAAATACAGATGTTACATAGTATTCAACATTGTTATTTATTAAAAATACATGCTTGAAGTAAACAACTTTTAATTATAGCCATCATCTTCCTTATCTCAATTGTCACCTTCCTGCCAAATTTAAGACCTGAAGAGTGTATAGGTTGGCCAGTTAGTCATGCCAAAGGTTGCAAGTTACTGAAATATATAATAGATATAGTGAACGTCAATATCTTTTAAAATATGTCCTCGTACACCTTTGTCTTTCTGTGCATGATATGGCATTTTGTAGAATTTAAGTCTCAGCGGTTAAAAAGTCTTTCATGATTACATTAGAGACCTTACTTCCTTTATATCATGTTGATGATGATTAAAGAAAAAGTAGATCTAATCTGATAATAGCAATAGGGCTTGGCTTGGAGACTTCAGAACCTGAAGGTTGCTGTAGTCCTTGACTACAATTTTGTTGTTGTTGTGTCTTCTTTTGCACGGTGATTTCGTAGCAGCTGTTCCTTCATTACATAAATAGTTACCCAGTTTTTGTTAATTATTATTTATCTTTTTTTTCTTTTCTTAGCGAGAGGTGAAGGATGAAAAGTATTTAATCTCTGTTCTGAACGCAGCCGTGTTTTATTTATTTTCTCATTAAATTGCCTATCTGCACTTATCGTCGTACACGATAGCTGCGTCAGATACTGTGGCATTCAGATTGTTTACACCAATCAAGAATATGTTTGGGAATGAATGTACACACACTTCACTTGCGGAATTTCAGTGTTGTATACGATACGGGATGTGATCATTTAAAGATGTGAGTGGTGTATGTGCTGTTGATACGGCGATATCCTAACATTCCCGTTTCAAGGCTCCTCTTGTTTTCTTTCGTTTGTAATTTTTCTGGCGGTTGAAAGCGGTGTGTATGTGCGTGAAGGGTGAATAGGTAAATGTACGATTTGGAGACTGTATAATTAGTGTGCATCATTTATATACATACGAAGAGAGAGAAAGAAGTGCGCGCATAGAGACAGAGAGAGAGAGAGAGAGAGAGGGAGGGGGCGGGGAAGATTTGATTGATTCTGTTGTGGCACAATATCACTTCAGCCTTTCACATTCCTCTTCTTTCACTAAAATGCATATTACGTCATTCTTGCATAAGACCTTAAATCTATTCCTTGTCCAGTATGAGATGTAGATTGACTGTGTTGTGTGGAGTGGAAATACATTGAGCAACTTGTGCAAAAGTTATGCCAGAATAGTGTCTTTAAGATAATTTACAGCGTAATTTTACTGTACCTGTTCCATACATCACCTAGGCACATGCCTTTTCACCTGACGCTAAACTTTAATTTTTTAGAATATCGAATTTATCCGTGATGCATAACAGTGCACTTGCAAATACAGACATTGTAGTCCATTTGCAGAGGACCCTATTTTTTTTTTTTTAACCTTAAGTCTGTTAGTGTTCTCTGTGTGAGTATACGCACCTTCGTGCAAACAAATACAATCATGCGCGATACATCGTGCAGTACCCTTGGAGAAAGCCTCTGGCTATGTAAGCAGTGCGCTCACGGTTTTCCCATCCCTGAGTGATTCTCTCTTGCCGGCTCACCTCTCCTCGCCCTTTGGGCATGCATTTTTCCCCGGCGGCGTGACCCAAATTCCTGTCTACTGACTTTCATGTATGACCCGGTTTCTGGGCACGTCTGGCTGGTATGATTGACAGTCTGTCGGGAGTATTTTTTTTCCTTACAATTTATGTTTTTTCTTTTTATTTATGTTTTGTGTGTGTTTGGGGGGGGGGGGGCGGGGTTGCTTTGTTGGCACCCAGTGTAATTTGATATGATATCATATTGGGTGTAATAGTGACATTTATCCGTAGTTTTATGCTGGCTCGACACGCTGAATCATTGGTCACCTCCCAGGAAGAAGACTGTAAAGACAAGGATGCACATCGTATTTTACACAAGTGCAGTGGCCTTGCTGATATCTGGTGTGCTGTGTTGTGTTCTGTGGACTATACCAATTTTACGACATCCATATTATTTATTATTACATGCTGTGCGTATTTCAGTCTTCTTATGTGAGCTCTATCTCCACTTATGCCCACCCCCCCCCCCCTCCCCGAGATTATTTGGGCCACCGTGGCACATTTTCCGGTTTCCTGTGTAATCCACCTCTCATGGCTGAACCTAATTGTAATCGCATCTGTCTTACAGCAGACTTGAAGTGGCCCAAGGGTTTCCGAGTGTCAAATTTGCTAAAGTGTTAGGCGTAAATGTATGGGAATCAAATGTAACCCCTGTGTGGCTTACGTCAGGGTGGTTCTATGTGGGGTGAGATCTGGTGGCAGCAACGGATGAAGCAGAAAAATGGAAAAAGAGGAAACAAGGTTTTAAGTTTCTACATGCAATGAAAGGAATGGGAAAATGACTCTAATTGTAATCATTTATATATGCCGAATTACTGTGTTAGGCTCGGCCCAGACTTTCAGACTAACTGACATGTTTTCGGCCTGTTCTGGATACCCCTCGAGTTGTTTCAGGCGCTGATATTCCGAAACGTGGTAAAGGCATGGCAAAATATGGATAGCTTTATCATGGATATCACCGGGAGGACTAGCTTGCTTAAATGACAGATTTACAAGCTTGCTATCAGCTAAGAATGAGTGGATCAACTAGAACGGTTCGATGGGATCTTTACATGCGAATCCCCGTCTCAAGCAGTGAATAATGTATTCGAAAATACTTTGCTTTCATTGGAATAATCGCCCGATCTCAGCTGGCGTTGTTTGATTCTGTGCATCAAGTCCATGACATTAGCACCTCTACAAACATTGCATCCTGTCTTTCAGTTGAACACTCCAGATTGCAGTGTTTGTGCCATCAGGTCCAGTATCAGGGAGGACACTAAGCCCCGGCTAATGCCTGGCATCTCCGTATAAAGTTTTCTCGGGGTCAACACTGGAGATAACTGTAGACGGATGAATATAAAAATTGTACCTTTATATCTATGAATTTGACTGACACGAAAAGTGGAAATGGCAAGGAGAAGAAAGCGAAAATGCACAGTCCCAGTCTAGGCAAACGTGAGATCGCGTAGTTTTACTACCTTTTATTGGGTATAGCTGTGTAAAGGATGGTACTGGCAGGAGTTATACAATATGTGTGCGTTATTTAATCTGTTAGTTGATGAAACCATCAGAAAGTGTTGGAATGTGGTTAGGGCTGGAGTGTTGGAAGACCACAGTGTTGCTGGCAAGCGTTTTGGGTTATGCACACCTGATTACCATTCAGAAAGGATAGGTATTTTTTTGTCCTTGAAAAGTGGTTGGTCCCGTAACATCATTGCTTGTGGTGATCTTGCTTGTCGCTGTCACATCAACACGGCTTTAAATATGTGAGAAATGATCTGCTGCAACCCAGTGACCAATCTACCACAGGGCTTTATTATTTAGAAAAAAATAAGGGCTGGTGAACAGTCACGTTGCCTAAGCAGATTAGATGGGATATTTAAAAAAAAAAAAGAAGAAAAAATAGCTGTCTCCCTAGAAACAGAATGCTGATGGATCCACAACTTTGCAAATCTACAAATCTGCAAACTTGCATTCAAAATGGTGAGCCACAACAACAGTGAACACTTGACTGAAAAGTTAAAATTAGGGCAACATGACAAGACCGCAAACCACAAACAAAAAATTCGTGACAGTTTAGTCACCATTTTGAGAGAGGCAGTCAGTCAAGAGTGACAGAGACGTGTCTGCATGAATGTGCTCTGAAGATCATCATTAGTACACCAAATGCCCTGCTGTTACTGCTATAGTGCACTAAGGCTACAAATTACTTTAACGGTGATTGAATCTGTACGTATTACACACTCATTCATCACTTGAATTTGACGTTAACGATGGTCGTCAACAGAGTCAGCACAGGGTCACAGCACTGCAAGTTTTGAGTTGTTACTGTGGTAAAGACTGTTCTGAATGCATAGATATTGTTAATAATTGCCTTGCCTGTCAACGGTAGAATACAGCAAATCTACAGTGAATCTTTGCAACTCTTTCATTGATCGTACTAATTCAACTCAACTACATAATATTGTATTGTTGTTTAACCTGCTGAAGAAGTTGCACCGTGTCTTCGTTTGTCTCGGGAAATCCTCGGATTGCAGACAAATTCAACATGAAGTAGTGTGGATTGTAATTGCTTTTCCTTGTCCTCTTTTTTAAATTTTTTATTATTTTCGTTGATGTTGTACCACCAGGAGTCCAACAGTGTTGTAAAACTAGAAGTGCGACAGCTCAGTGAATTAGCAGATCTGATAATGATTTATCACTATGTCTGGAAGTAACTCTCCATGCCCCCCCCCCCCCCTCTACTAGATGTGTGTTACATACAGCACTGTGTAAACCCCAGTAAACTAAATTTAATAGGGAAAAGGAACAAAAGAGGTGTATTTAAGAAAGAGAAATGGTGGGGACTGCAATGACTTCTTAAATGCAGGATGTTCGGACATGGTAAAATAAACCAAATATAGAAAAACAAAAACTAGAACAGAGGGACTAAAAAAACAACAGGAACCAAAAAAAAAAAAAAACGGAGGGGAAAAGAAAGCCTGAGGTTGCAAGAAATCTCCCCTCCCCCCAAAGAGTTATCGTATGTCCAGCTTCGTCAGCAAGGTTTACTGACATGGTGCAGTAGTTTGCTGGATACTGCATGCATGGATACCATATTCACAAAGCCTTTAGGCATTGAAGTATTTTCGTTTTGGGCAGTAGAGACTTGCTGGCTTCAGGAATCGCTCGGGCTTTGTTCCAGTACTAACTTAACCCCGGCATTGTTTACACATATATATGGACTCCATTATTCTGGGCGTGGACATGGGTTACTTTGGCCTCGCCTGTGGCGAAGTTGCCGAAAGGCAGGCAAGTGCTTTCTACATTTTCAAGGCCTGTTTTGCTTCTGTTAGTTTTACATGCATGATCATAACACAAACACGGTGTGCAGCTGCAGAAGTTGATGAATAGGGTCTTGGTGTTTCGTCATCTCAACCGTGAAGCTAGGTGTGTGGACCCAGTTTTTTTTTTTTTTTTAATTGAATACGTGACTCCCTTTCAGTACCGGAAACTGGAGACTGGTTGCATTTCATTCAGTATTGTCAAAATCCTGGAGAGTATGGGCACGCCTACCATAACATTAGTCACCGAGGCCGATTGCCTCACCATAAGGCGAGAGAAAACCTTGGCCTGCCTCAGCAGAAGGCGAGAGAAAAAACTGCTATCAGTATCATCACGGTATGGGCTGGAGAAGCACGGGACCGAAAGTTGTCCAGGGAGGGGAAGACGAAAATGACCGAAAGTTGTCCAGGGAGGGGAAGACGAAAATGACCGAAAGTTATCCAGGGAGGGGAAGACGAAAATGACCGAAAGTTGTCCAGGGAGGGGAAGACGAAAATGACCGAAAGTTGTCCAGAGAGGGGAAGACGAAAATGACCGAAAGTTGTCCAGAGAGGGGAAGACGAAAATGACCGAGGTTGTCCAGGGAGGGGAAGACGAAAATGACCGAAAGTTGTCCAGATAGGGGAAGACGAAAATGACCGGAAGTTGTCCAGGGAGGGGAAGACGAAAATGACCGAAAGTTGTCCAGATAGGGGAAGACGAAAATGACCGGAAGTTGTCCGGAGAGGGGAAGACGAAAATGACCGAAAATTGTCCAGGGAGGGGAAGGCGAAAATGACCGAAAGTTGTCCAGGGAGGGGAAGACGAAGTTGCCGTCCCGATTCCTAGTAGCTCCGTCTACTCTGAAATGCACCGCCACTGACATTTCCTTTATATTTTCCAACTAACAGATCTGTGTTACACAAAGGAACAAAAGTGCTTCTTGACGGGCTTGTCACGTTTTCATGTCGAGGACCTCCTATAAGAGATGCATCACGTTGATAATGGAGCGTATTTTCCCCCAAGCTATCATTTTCTTTACTGGAGAGAGAAACTCAAAATGATTTTGGATTAACATTCACAAGATGATTTTGTTTTTCATTAGTGACTAAAGTCGCCGTGGTTTTAAAACAGTTTACTGTGTTTATTTCCCGTGATACGTTTCTTTTTTAGGAGAGAGAGAGAGAGAGAGAGAGAGAGAGAGAGAGAGAGAGAGAGAGAGAGAGAATTATGACTGGATTTTTTGCTTTTTTATTTTTTTCAGTCTGGTCTGGTGATATTGAAAACCGAGATTTTATGTGTATGTCGCGACGGGCATGGATATTACCACTTTGTCTTTTATGAGAGACACAAATAAAAAGATGCGCCATTCGACGAAATGGTCCATGACTGTAGCTTTAGGTGATTACCACGACGTCTATTGTTATATGTGTTGGGGCCCCAATGAGACGTTACAAAGACACTCTCAAGCAATCACTGAAGGCCTTTGCCATTGATGTGAGTGAGTGGGAAAAGCTCTCGCTTGATCGTGCAAATTGGAGGGCGGCCCTTACCAGAGGCAGCAAAGCATGGGAAGCTGACAGAGTCCAGCAGGCTATCAAAAAAAGAGAACGGCGCAAGAAAAGGCCCAGTGGTACTGAACCAACGGAGCACTCTTGTCATTTATGCGGAAGGGTCTGCAGGGCAAAAATAGGACTTATCAGTCACATGAGAAGCCATAAGTCATGAAAGAACAGTCTTTCCATTCTGTCCTCTGTGTCCTTTAGTTCTCTTTATTGTCCATGTGTTGAAATTCTCAACAATTTCTGTTCTTTATTCCTCTGGTGTTGTTAAGGTCATCATCATACCTGATGGACGAACTATTATTATTATTGTTATATAACTGCCTGCAGTGCCTATCTCGGGGAGGAACATTACAAGTCTCGAATTAGAGCAAATCCGAACTATTGATTTCTGATCTCGAGGTTTTTGAGTGTCCAGCACCCCTGGCCCCACCCTCACCCTTCGTCCTTTCTTGTTAAGATGCTAATTCTTTCCCCCAAATGTCAGTTTAGGGATTCCTGATTTATTGTGTAGACCACAAAGCTTTCTCTTGAGATGGCCATGAAAGGGACACTATGTTTTGAAGAATGTGGAAATTTTACGTTTTTCTGGGAAAGATTCTCTCTCTCTCTCTCTCTCTCTCTCTCTCGTGCGCGCTCTGCTTTTTAAACAAGACTGCAGACGCTAAAACTCCTTACGTTATGTTCTGTGATGATGAAAGTTACGCAAAGGCTTGTGGAGACACAACGTGGAAAGGCAGAACAAGTTATCCAGAGAATGCGAGAAACGCACGTCGAAGTGTCCGTGGAGGGAATTGAAAAGAGGCCAAAGTTCACAGATACGACAAAGTGTCATTATTTTAAAAAGTACCTCAGCTCCACTTGAAAAATCTGCTGCATCACGCACCCACTTTCCCGTGACAGAAAATGAGCAACGTTACTGTCTGACAATACAGAAGACCTGTGACATTTTGCAACATTACTCTGTTGCAAGGACTATAACTTGACAGTGAACGGTTAACTAGCACCGAGTCTGAACATTGGGACTTCATAACAAAAGGTCATTTCAACGCTTATCTGTCAGCGGGCTGGCTTTATTGCTCTCTCCACTCTGGGAAGTTCATAATATACTGCAGATACCTCGAGAATGTTTAATTTGCGTTGGCAAGAAGCAACGCCTTTATGCACGTCATGTCATGGAAGTCAACTTTGATCCTCAATTACTATCGTCAGACTCGATGTCGTCATAAAGAACAAATGAGTCACCACATCTGTGTAACAGAGCATCGCTTTGTGATCGGCTATCTGCAGTTTAAGGCTGTTATAGTATTTATTTGAACAAGTAACTGGCTGGGGAAGGGGGGGGGGGCGATATTGGTAGGGTTGTCCTTTTCTGATCACTGTCCTCTATCTGATAATCTCTGCATAATGAGTCTT
>OZ007580.1:10620000-11020000 GCA_963931925.1 Onchidella celtica | reverse complement strand
CTTCCTTCCTTCCTTCCTTCCTTCCTTCCTTCCTTCCTTCCTTCCTCCTTTCCTTCTTTTCCCCCTTCTTTCCAACCACTTGGCCTTTATATCTTTTCAGTTTACTGTGAATTTTACACCCAGGTAAATTTGTTCACATTCCAATCTTTAGTGGCGTCTTTGGCTTAGGCGTGAAAACAACCATTTTTGACAAATTAATTTGCTTTCTTTCCCAGGGTCGGCACACAAAGACAGGACAATTGGCTGCCATCAAGGTTATGACAGTCACAGAAGTAAGTAAAACTGCAGCATGCTCTTTACGAAGAAAATAACAAAATAAGGGACAGCCAGTCATTTTAAGTCCATGCATCTGAATCTTGCATTGCTCTTTTGTGGGCAGGGTAAGTGACATATACCAGATATTTAGGTCCAAATAATAATGATAGGCTAGCCAGTAGATTTATCCATAGCCTTCACTGACATTTAATTTTCTTGGTACTTCTGTACTGTAAAAATTGACAATAAATCAGGTTGCACTCATGATCGGTCATACATTCTGCATTCTGTTTAGCCTAATGAAGAATGCACCGCAACATTCCTGACTCAAAGTGACATGGAAGAATTTGTCATTGCTTCAAATTGATAGTTATTTGCCTTTTTTATCTTTTCTTCCAGGATGAGGAGGAGGAAATCAAATTGGAGATTAATGTTTTGAAAAAGGTAAGGAAACAGTTTTCAGGAGAGGGTGTCTTCGTTCTTCAGAGAAGCTGTTTCTTTCTGGCCTGTCGTCCTGATTTATTCTGTCTGTCTGTCCTCTTGCTTCTTCTTAGCACAGTGTGACCGTTAATGTATCCATGTGTTTTCTCCAAACACAAACTCAAACTCTTTACATAAATTAGTATGCAGCGGTGCTTTACTGCTGGGACATTCCACGGTAACTGGCGGGGCGTTCAGACAATACTTTTTAAGATAGAAAAGGCCACTAAATAAATAACCAACCATTTATTTCGAAATGGATTGATCAGATCTTCAGAAAAATGGTACATAAATGATAAAAACGTGTTTTAAATCAGAAAATATAAGATTAGTCAACCCAATTGCCTTCACTTTGGTTGGTAACTGATGGGACTGAAAAAATACCATGATTTTTTACATAGCAAAATGAAACTGCAAAATTTGTGAAACCAAACCAACAGGATTAGTGAACAATGTTTTTCTACATTCAAAAAAATGCATTTGAGCATACAGAAAAAAACTTAAATAATCAGGTTTTACTTTTAAGCACACTGGAATATTTAGTTTGAGCAACTGATGGGACATAATCTTGGCAACTGATGTTTTTTGTAAACGGGTGCTCTTTTCCAAGATGGTCGTCAGGTCATACGATCATGAAAGTAAGATAATGCTAACCATAAATTTTAATTTTATTACAACTTTTTACAACACAAACATTAATTTTTTCCCCAGGCAAGGTTTGAAAAATGACTCTTAGGTAACATATTGCGTGGAATGTCCCTGCCCTAGCAAGGCAGTAAAATCGGGTAATTTTCATAAGAAAACAGGCTGCATTTCCGCATTCCCACAGATGGTGCAGAATGTATTAAGTTTCTAAAACCCACTCCTAAGGCTTTGTATGTAAAATAAGTATGAATGACACAGTAGGAAAATATGCCTCAAAATTCAAGCTATTTACAAACAAGTTGTGGGCAAGTTTCTACAAGTTTTGAATAAACCTACTGGTGGAACAGCAAGTTCTCCAGATTGTAGACATGATAGTAAAAAAAAAAAGACACGCTTTTTTAAAAACTCATCATGGTAATACTGGAGCCCTTGTCATTCTACAGAAATGACAGGTATATGGTCTCCGTGTTTCCTTTATGTCAAGGTGAATATTATTTCAGTAGAACCTGAAGTCATGAACACAGCTAGTGACCAGACAAGGACAAAAGAGAGAACATTGGGTAGGAGCTAGTGACCAGATTAGCTTAAAGGAGAAATATTGGGTAGGAGCTAGTGACCAGATTAGCATAAAGAACAGACATTGGGAAGGAGCTGGTGACCAGATTAGCATTTAAAGACATCGGGTAGAAGCTAGTGACCAGATTAGCTTAAAGGAGAAATATTGGATAGGAGCTAGTGACCAGATTAGCATAAAGGAGAAATATTGGATAGGAGCTAGTGACCAGATTAGCATAAAGAAGAGACATTGGGTATGAGCTGGTGTCCAGATTAGCATAAAGAAAAGACATTGGGTAGGAGCTGGTGTCCAGATTAGCATGAAGGAGAGACACTGGGTAGGAGCTAGTGACCAGATTAGCATAAAGAAAAGACATTGGGTAGGAGCTGGTGTCCAGATTAGCATAAAGAAAAGACATTGGGTAGGAGCTGGTGACCAGATTAGCATAAAGAAAAGACATTGGGTAGGAGCTGGTGACCAGATTAGCATAAAGAAAAGACATTGGGTAGGAGCTGGTGACCAGATTAGCATAAAGAAAAGACATTGGGTAGGAGCTGGTGACCAGATTAGCATGAAGAAGAGACACTGGGTAGGAGCTAGTGACCAGATTAGCATGAAAGAGAGACACTGGGTAGGAGCTAGTGACCAGATTAGCATGAAGGAGAGACACTGGGTAGGAGCTAGTGACCAGATTAGCATGAAGGAGAGACACTGGGTAGGAGCTAGTGACCAGATTAGCATGAAGGAGAGACACTGGGTAGGAGCTAGTGACCAGATTAGCATGAAGGAGAGACACTGAGTAGGAGCTAGTGACCAGATTAGCCCAGTTGGCATTGTTTACCTTTTGGCTGTTGTTAAAGGTACATACGCACCCCAAGTGTTTTGCGTCAGGGGTGCATACGTATACATACCTATCACTAACCCCGTCCTTATTCTCAACCCTACATCTTATCGAATTCCTCACCCTGCCCCCCACCCTTTCAACCAAAAACACAAAAAGAAAATCTGAAAGAATAATTAATTAAGGCTGTTGTTAGGAGTGTTTTGGGAGCAGCTCTCTAGCTGTACCCCTTGTGAAAAAATTTGAGAGATCTACGTACTTGTAAGAACATTCTTACCTTTTAGAATCAGTAAAACCGTTGCAGTAACAGTTCATGACAGCATTCAGTTTAGTTGGAGGCTGTTTTATTTTTCTATTGTTTGAATATATAAACATGGATGGTAAAAATGGCTCTTGTTTTTATATCATTATTCTGCACTTTCTTTTGTGAATTGCCTCATAATTATTATCATTTTTATCATTGTTATAATTATTTGTGCTTCCCAGTTTTCCAACCATAGAAACATTGCCACATACTATGGTGCTTTCATCAAGAAGGGGCCAGCAGGCAAGGACGACCAGCTATGGGTAAGTGATGGGAATGGCAGGAGTAACAGTGGACAAAAGGTTAAATTTGATTGATGTCAACAACAAAAACAATGTTCATGGAATGCAGAAATGCTAGTCAAAATAGGATGCATTTTTAAAATTTTTTTTTAGAGCGTAATCATGGCGCCATATCTTTCAGTGCTATATTTGTAGGTAGACAGCTTTATTAGATTCATGTGTCTTAATTTGAGTCAGTCAAAATGATTTACCTTATGTAGAGAAAGAAATACATGCAAACCAATGTAAGGAGGTCGGAAATGTCTGGAAATGAGGTCCATATGTGCTTACTAAGAATGGAGGCAAAGACAGGGTAGGTAATGGACATTGTTTGCAATCCCGAATCCTGGTCAGGGCACTCATGTTGGAATTTTGGGATTTTTCTCATATTTTCCTGTCTCTGATCCTATGGGAGGTAGGTTTGAGCACCTAGTCTTCTCGGATAAGGACGAAAAACTCGCAGGGCCTGTGTGCACGTTGGGCACATTAAACAAGCCTTGGCAGTTGGAAATCAAAAAAGAACAGGTCGAACAGGGCGTTGCTAGGATTGCACGAAGGCAAATTTCCCAATGAGAATTAAAGAAGTATTCAAAATGCAATACAAATACAAAATATTCTTGTACTTTATGTTTGTTTGTTTGTTTATTTGGTTCTAATAATAAAGCCCTGTCAAGGTGTGTCTGTATGCTGTCACAAGAAAATTAAGCAGGACTAATAAAAGAAATCACAGACTGGTTTAATGTTTGCTTGATCCATGTTTGGTATGTTCCCTATATTGGTGAATTGAATGTGAGTTCAAGAATGACTGTAAAGTGTTTAGAGCTTGCATTTGACAAAGTGCTAATACATGTTATTTCTTAATTATTATTATATTAATTTTGTAAAGGGATAATGCAGACATTTTTTTCAGGTCCATGATATTTTTATACCTCTTTTCCAAAGCTTGTCATGGAGTTTTGTGGAGCTGGTTCTATCACAGATTTAGTCAAAGGTGAGTTGACAGTTTCTGTGTTGTAGCTGAGGCATCAAGGAAGCCATCAGTATGAGTGATGCATCTTCCCTTTTCATGGTTGATAATTGTTTATGTTAGCTAGCTATGCCTGGCATGTATACAGCTTCTGTATATTTAACAGCATCATTTAGATCTGGCTTGTAATCATTTAGTTTAATTGCTGTTTTTGTTATGTTTTAGTTTACTTGCTGTTTTTCATTTTATTTGTCATTTAAGTTACAGAAAATATCACCGAAGTTCTTGTATGAGCTTTTAAATTTTTTTTTTGCTCGTTTTATTGCATGAATGCAGCATCTAGTTAATTGTTCATACATGACTGGGCTACAGGTTTCTAATTTTTCAAATCGGACAATTATTGATGTGTTTTTGGCTCGTCAATTTAAAGACGGGTTTGCTTCCCAGCAATCTCTTATGTGATGCCAAATTTGGCAATGGGAGACGATCGTGAAGATATTACACAACTACAAAGTGTGAATATTTTGTGGCAGTGTCACATACTTTTCATTTAAACTATCCATCCGTTCCATATTCTTGACAACTGCTTTTCATCAACAGTTCATTAAATGATCAGGGCAATATGGACTGACATTTACGTCCTTAATTAAAGTCTATTTGTTAGTTATCACCAATATCAGCGTAATTCACTTGCTGCCATTTTAGGTTTATTGTAGAAGTTTTTGTTGGATAGAGGGTCACTACTTGTAGAGCAGTACAAACGGCAGCTGCTTTTCATCAATAATTGATTAAATGATCAGGACAATATGGATTGACATTTACGTCTATTTGTTAGTTATCAGTGTAATTCACTTGCTGTCATTTCAAGATTGTTGTAGAAGTTTTTTTTTTTGGATAGAGAGTCACTACTCGTAGAGCAGTACAAACGCCAAATAGGATTGATGTGCGAAGGAAAACAAGAGTGTAGAGTCATTGCCAGCATAACCGTAGGGGGTCTTGAACCAATGTAATATTACACTTTTGTGAGGTGAGAATATAAAAAGGAATAAAAAATTAGACAGCAGATGCCCCTGTTTTTAGAAATATCTTTGACATTTATATGATGAAAAGCCCCCTTTGTTGATGATAACTAATTTAAGGCAATTTTGACATTGACTTTGACATGAGGCTCATTTTTCCCTCATTTGTAAGAAAGAGTACGTGTTCAATGTATAATTATTACATGTATTATTGTAATATTACAGGATGGGGGGGGGGGGGGCAAATGTAAGAAAAGTGTAAGGGGGGGGGGGTCAAAAAGTCCCAAAAAAGGTGTAAGATTATATTTGAACGTCCCCTTGCTCGGACCTTTTCCCGTTAGATCTTTAACTTCACTTTTATTTGATCTTACCTATCGGCAGGGCTGAAAACTAGCCCAAAGAGAGATGGCGAAAAAAAAAAAAACGCGAGAGGCGCAAATTGGCCGCTATCGTGCCGACGCTCCGTTAAACCCAAGCTCAAAACTCAAACTCAGATCTTTTACTCGGGCAGAGTCTTTGAAAACAGTTTGTGGGTATATTCCATTTAATACGTGGGAAATTTTCCACCTAGCACATGGGTATTTTCCATATAGTGTGGGAGAGAACATATTACTTAATACCAGCGGGTGTTTACACGAAGGGTATAGTTTCATCTTGAGGGCAGTTTCGTTGTTATTTGTCATTTTGTTGCTCCCTCAACCCCATCGACTTTAAAGTTCACGGCGTTTCAGTCGCCATTGATGGTCCAATTTCAGCACTGAGGAATCCTTTTCCGTCGTTGATAAAACTGCCCATCTCAGTTTCTTAGCATCATGACTGTATGTTGTCCATAATAGTGTTATATGTTCATATAATTATGCACTATGTGTTGATACTTTTATCCAGTCAGAGGTAACGATGACGTCTTATCGAGCTTTAAGCATAGAATTGATGAACCTTTTATTTGCCTCAAATTGTTTCACAAATCTAGCCTGTAGTACGGATACCTGGAGAAAAGGTAATTTCACACAACACAGCCGGTAGTCGTAGTGTGTGTGTCACATCCTGTGTGTTTTGTCATCATTTGGAGCACCAGTGAAAGTCTCTGTGGTAAAAGCAGCTGTGAGACAACTTGTATGTCACATAAACTGGTAAAATAATTTAAAGCCTTCGTGGGCAGTTTCCAAAAAATTATATAATGTAAAAACGATAATAACTTAAAATGCCCTTGTCACACAGAAGAGGTAAAGTCAGTTGTGGATTTATTTTCTGAGAAAATACCTGAATTGGGAGACGGAATAAAATCACACAATTAAAATATGCGACAAGAAAATGGACAGTTTACATTCTTTTCCATTAAAGTTGTTGTTGTCTTAAATTGAGAACACAAGTTTGATTTATACGGGAGAGGGGGTGGGGGCGGGGTAGGAAAAGAGAAGACTCATACAGTTGCTTCCTACTTAAAATACGTTCTCGTTCGTGTCACTTTGTACAAGTAACCGTCCCTGAAGAGTACTTTCAAGAAGATCGTGTACTCTACATGAGTATACCGCAGCTTTGGCTCAATACAGTGAAAAGCTTATAATTATCCCACCATCACGAGAGACTCAGAAATGTCTCACAGCTGCTTCAGAGTATAACTTGCTAAGATTTAACTTTGTCTCCTTCAGAGAAATTTTCTCCTCGGAGATTAACACGTTTTCTTCATGTAATTTTTTTTTCTTTTACATAGTCTTCCAGATTCTGTTGTTGTGTTGTTTGTGCATCTTTAGATTTGATCTGCACGTTAACATTGCCTTGTGTTCTTTTCCATTGCTTCAACAACATGACCATGTGTGTCTGTCATTTGAATATTGGAACCCAGCTTTTAGAATATTACTTGAAACTCTGTGTTGCACCAGAAAATATGTCTTTGCACTCAACCTATTAACTACTGCACGGTCTGGCTCATGGTAATTTTAATACAAAATCTGGGGATCAAACGGTTGGTATTTTTCGGGCAGAATTTGAAATTGTTCCGGTGGGCGCCTTTCATCAATTCAAAAACTTGACACCCTCTGGGCACTGGTATCACATTCAGGGGAGTAGCATCTTTTCGGAGCAGACATGCGCAGACTTTTATTATGGGGGCGCTACATTTGTTATTTGCGTCCTTATTGAATTGCATTAATAGGGAGTAGTTGAATTGAATTTTATCATCAGATTTCCAAATATGTGTTCTCTTGATGTGCAATAGTTGCGCAGCTTCCGCACAAAAGTGGAGCCCATTAGTGCGAACAGAAAATGACGTCAAAGCCAGTAAATGGTAAACACAAACCTCGCACTAAATGACCATCAAAAGCTGCGGTTTCAACAATAAGGTAAAATTGATGGTGACTGACGTTTTTAATAGAACTTTTTGTATGTGTAAGTAATGGGAGGAGTACCTTCTTCGAGCGCCACTTTGTCAGATTGTCAGATTGATAAGTAACGACGTGGGGGTCTAGACAGTTTGTATCATCGAGGTCGTAGGCCGATGTTCGTCTGGGCAGTACCGAAGACAAACAGACTTAATATACTTTGTTGGATGCGCTTGGGATCGCAAAGACAGTATAAATGTAAGTATATGTAATGAAATCTGCACCAAAAAGAACTAATGATCGTGAGCTAGTAACACAGTTTTTGTAGGTAATGGTGTTTTGGAATACGTCCTTTCTTTTGAAGCACGAAATATTCAGTCAGAGAAGTAGTCATTTTTAAGCAAAGTATGCACCTAGCAGCAGTATTGGGTTTGCATATCATACATTGTAATATCGTGGCAGTCAGTGACAAAAAAAAAAACAACACAAAAAACTATCCCACTTGCCTGTATAATAGAATCTAATGCGTTAAAAGAAAAAAAGTGAACATGTTTCATAAAGATCATTTGAGACAGCCACTCTTGCACCCCCATCGCTTCGGGATTGAATCACAATTATATACTGTTAAAATCATCTCCGAATGCCCGTTCATTGCGATAGGCAAATTCTTTAAGCAGTCCGTGGTGGATTTCTTTTTCTTACAGTTCACGCCAGTCAGACAATCATAACATTTAAAACTTTTAACATGTTAATTTTAGGCGCCCAATATACTGACAAATAACATGTGCAATGATGTAACATTAATTGTCAATGAGATTTTGGATTGGATTGCCCCCATACAATTGGCTAATGTACTAACCCACTGGAAAAGATCATGGTAAATGATGAGGAAAGAAAAGAAGAAATTTCTGCATGAGAACAGTTGATTTATTATTCCATAAGCATTTACCACCGGTCATGGTTTCACAGCAGCACCAAGTAGTAAAATATGCAACAACCATGTTTCATCTATTGTCAAAGTAGTATTATATATTTTTTTAAAAGGACAGAAATTGTGTGGGGTCGCAGGAAAGACTTGAGCACAGTCAGAGTGGCAAAACTCGCAACATCAAAGTTTATCTATTTGCAACATTTTTAAATTCATTTATTGACATGTTCCGTATTAAATTGACTGAAAGATGAAGAATATGATATGGGGAAATGAGAGTGTGCCCAAATAGTGTTTTACACCTCATCATCTCCTTGTATGTGTAACAGAAATGGTGGGCGCATACGTGACATGTTTGCGCTTTTATTTTCTCTGGGTAATCAGTGAAAATTGGTAAATCTTCTGACTGTGCACATTTCTCGTCTTTGTCTTTGGATACTAAAAGTGAATCTTTCCAGTTCAGGACAGCATCTACATTTCACTTTGAGCCGTCGCTACGTCGTTCTTCTAATGGAAACATGCCTTAACATTCTGAATATTTTTTTTTTTTGTTAGTTAATAGTTGTACATACATTAATTCATTTACTACAGGCATTGACAAATAAAATGATAATAATAAAAGAAAAAACTACATGTATTCAGTGGCCAAGGCTCGTCTTAACGACCCAAGCACACAAATAAATTTAATAATATACTTTGACTTTATCATGCCACTCTTAGCTGGGCAAAGATGTAATTGTTCTTATATATATACTGCTTTTAATGTGTACATGTCATTGTCTTTTTTATATAGTCGGCACAATAATGTGAAATTGCAACTTTCAAGATTGTGGAAGCCGACGGGAATGAAGCGGAAAGAAAGATGAGAAATGAAAAAGAATGGAAATAGTAGTCATGCTGTAGAAATAGTAGTCATGCTGTAGAAATAGTAGTCATGCTGTAACTATGTAATCCATCGTTGGGAGGTAATGAGGGCACGAATGTTGTAGCGCTAATAAAAATCGGTTGATCTGGGCCGCTCTTGACCTTTGTCGCGACGGCATGCTGTATCCCGGTAGTAATCGGAAATTGTTGGAAAGAATTGCTTCCTATTCGTGCATTAACATTTCCCTTCATATTTTATAGCAAAATATCACAGAATAAAGGCGTTTTTGACTTCTTTTTTTTTTTTGTTCTGTTGTTCATAAGCATAAAAGAAATCTCCCCTATAATGCCAAGGATATACGTTGATAGCATACGTAGACCACGAAGCTTACTAAGTTCGTAGCCCTTCATGCAAGTCTAATATTATAGGCTGGTATTTGAAGCAAATCATTCATTTCTAGCTGATGGTGCCACTGGGGCCCCACTTACTTCCACCTTTTTTGATATTGATGCCATTCAGTAATATTGGCCATTTCCCCATTTTTCCACAGCAACCAAGGGAAATTTCCTCAAAGAAGAATGGATAGCCTATGTCTGCAGGGAAATCTTGCGGGTAAGATTAAAATTTAATGTTTGTAGTGGTCGAAGGCATAATATTATTATGTCTGGTTCTTTATTGGTATGGCTGTTTTTGAAATTTCAGACTAAAGTATTATACATGGAATGTATGGTTTTTCAGACTAGTATCTCTTGTGTTCGCTTGGTTATGAGTCTGTCATGTTTCCTGTCGCTATGAAATTACATTCTGTCTTTCAGCACTCTTGTCTAATATTTAGCGCTTACTTTTTATCTCTGTGTAGATCCTCGGATTTGAGATCTGTACCTGTTCTCCTTCTCTCCTCCTATCCCCCTACTCCTACACCAAGGAGAATTTAGGTCCAGTTGTCATTGGTCAGATTTGGGGGGGGGGGGGGGGGAAGAAATGCAAGAGATTCATAATATTCAAACACATAAGGGACTTGTATCTCCCGGAGTTATGAATCCTTTTTATGATATTATGTGGGTTTAGTTAGTACACACATGCCTGGGCTGTTTATGCTTGCCTTGCACTTACTATGCAGAAGATGGGAGATCCTATCACCTTTTAGTGATTCGAAAATGCAGAAAAGTGTTTTACAGCGTGCTGGCTTTGAAGCGCTATCGAGGCATTTACTTTCTGTGCAGTTGTCTTTCTGCAGTGGAATATGAACGCTGATAATTAGGAAAAACCTATAGGGATTGAAAACTTGATCGCAACAGCTTCTTCCAAAGGTAGCGAATCTTTGAAGCAGCAATACTCTTCTGCCTCGGTAAGACGCGAAATGCTAACAGGGGCAAAAACAGCACGGCTAATCTGGAGCTGATGTGGTTTGTGCTCTCTGAAGTTTAAAAAAAAAACAGCAAATGAGAACGTGCACTTTTAATTATTCAAACGACCAAGCTGCCTGTCTTCTTGTCGTCCCAACAGGATGGCATATGGAAGAGCGAGGGGAAGGGTCAGAAAAGCCCTGGGGGGGGGGGGGGACGACAATTTTTCAGAAGCAGCAAAATCAATGATGGGGTGATAAAGGGTCCTTCTTCTAGGCCGAGAGTCTTCAGGTCCCTAATTGTTTGACCCTTTGCCAGGAAAGATTTGAAAGGCAATAACTGGCGGCAGAGCAGTGTGTCCCGGTATAGAAGTTTTGTAATATCTGAATTCGCATTTTCCCCCATCTTTTTAGTTGTGATTATAGATACAAAAAATAAAGACAAAAACAAAACAAAACGGAAGTGAGATTCATCTGGTGAAAAGGCAGGCACTATACCGGTACTTTGTTTCCTTCCAGTCGAATAATGGGATTTGCTGGATTCTCATGAATGTACAGCGGAGAATCTGGAGTGTAAGGCTATATTTCTAGAATTGCGGTAAAACTATATTCCTAGAATTGCGGTAATGCGTGAGATAAGGTGAGAAGGAGTAAATATATTGACAGCAGCACTGGATCGTGAGATATTCAATTTCGTTTTAACTTAAACACGAGCAAACTGTTTCCTGCAGACACAATGTACAAGGCATGTCGGGATAATCAGTTTTTTGCTCAGAGTGGGAAGGTGTCAGTCTCGTCATCATGTGACTCTAAGACACAAATTGAATTAATGACACAGCTGAAACACTTTGGTCTCCCCATGCACTCGGCTCGTATCCGTCACGCGGACATGGGGGAGCAGCCGGTAATAGAATTTAGTGAATATGCACAGCTTTTCCCCATTCCTTTCATGGAAAGGGCGGAGGAGAGAGATGGCCCGATCAGAATGTTAGTAGTCTTTCTTAGTCATCAGAGAGAATGTCAACGCGTGGGCATGTAAGGAAAGATGGTAAGTTCTGACTGAGAAAATAAACCAAAGCGCAGAACACACTGAAAGATAACTAGAATTATAATCGATACGGTTGTAAGAGAGAAGAACAGCGTGATTCCAAAACGGCCGGTCTGGCCATTTCAAGCGGTTAATGAATTGGGGACAAGGCTATCGAGAATGGACTCTGAGAAACTAGAAACTACGAAATGACTACAATTTACAGTGAGGAGTCAGGAAATATAATTATAGGTGAAGTAGAGGGGATGTGGACAGGAAATCGAAAGAGATTTGTTGGTTGCCATCACTTGCCAAATTTAGCGAATCATTTTCTTCTTTAGCATTGATTTTGATTTCCTCATCCCCATCCTGTCTAAAGACCTCCCGGATTCTGTTTGCTCTGTTGTCTTTCAATATGTTGGCCACTCTCAGTTGTTCGCTGTCCAAGCTCAATACAGATTACTTGTGTTCCAGGGATTTCCACCTGGCGTCGCATATTTTCTGCGACCATCAACGCAGCTCATTTCTCGCACTCTTTGCTTTTCTTTTCTCGCATTATCTATCCTCATAATGTAAAGCATTATTAATATGTGGTGTTTTTCGTCCTCACTCCAACCCCAAACATTATTTGTATGCTTTCATATTCATTGAAAACATGCACACATCTTACCTTTCTTTTAGGACAATTTAATTAGACAGAGTGTTCAGTGGACCCAGGCAATTTGTGTTTTTTGGTTCTGAAAAATAAATGGTAACGCAGATCAAGATTGTGATACTGAATTATGAAAAAGTATATTTTATTGTGAATTGAACGCTTTAATGGACCAGATCCATTTTGGGTCAGCTGCTTAAGCTTCGGGAATTGGTCATTAAGATTGCTCACAGCGTACGGTTCCCGTTCGATGGAGACATGTGGATGCTCACAGCGTACGGTTCCCGTTCGATGGAGACATGTGGAGGCGTCGGGAAACTCCGAACACCGGTCACTCGATTTATCGAATGAGATAGTTTGGTCCTTCGTTGGGAAATGTGTCGAGTTGTGAGTTGAGGGTTGGCCCAGTGGGGGAGGAGAGGGAGCAACTTGATTGAGTCTCCGTTGTTGATATAGCAGTTTCCACTATTGTCATTTCATTGATCTGGCATCCAGATTTCGCCTTTGGCATGGATTTGTGCTCCAGGCTGCAGGCAAAGGCGACGGAATTCTGTGTCAAATTAAAAAAAAAAAAAGTCAAAGAGATGGCAATTTTTTTTAAAGGGGGGGGGGGGGGGAGATATGGGATATTGAAATAAAGAGAAAACCCTTTCTTATGTTAGTAAACAGTTTCAACAGGGGCAGTGGGGCACGCAAATTGGCATTTGAAAGGCATTAAAAAAAAACAACAACATATAAAGCGGTGTGTCTTCGCATGGCCTGGTCCAGCCTTTCATATTGTTACACGCAGCGCTGTTGGAAATTAAGCAGTGATCCATTGGGCCGCTGCATAGGCAGGGCAAAAAATGGAATCTTGTCGTTTGTGGAATTATCCGGGGCTTTTTGTAGCAAGTTTATGTATTATGATATGAAGAGAAGAAATGGGACATTGTCAGACTGGGGCTATAGGCTGAGGCGGCCGAGAAACAAAGATCTCAACCGTGGGAAGTGGCGCGGTAGAGTACCTTTAGGAAAGTTGAATAAGCTCGCACTTTTCTTCTCCAAGTCTTTCGTTCTTTTGCGGTCATTATCATTAAAAAAGATATTTTTCAGTAGACGTTTATGTAATGATAAAGTAAACAAAAACAAAGGAAAAAAAAAATTGTGCATCTCTTAAAGAACAAAGCTAAGGAAAGTATTATTATGAAAACGCAAAGGACCTCACTGGATTTAATTCATCCGCGACGAATACTGAAGTCCCATTTGCTTTTAGTTAGCTGACCCGTTTTCCTGCTTGACATTATATCCTCATTTATTCTTCACGCGCTAATCACTGCTATTCTGTTCGTCCAGCTTACGCTTATGGCAGCAGAGAGCGGACTCGGGGGTCCAGAAACACCCTTTTCACATCCCACATTACTAGTCCTCAAGGAAACATCCTCCATAACCTCATTATCAGTTCAACCCATTAGTAAACTTTTCTGCGAAAACAAAAACAGAGCTGGAGTGGCTTGTACACATGGGCCAGAGAGAAAGACAAAGAGTGTTTACCAAAGAGTGGCATAGTCGTAAGGACTAAAGAGATTGTCGCAGAAACCAAGAAAATGGTTTGGTTTTAAGTTAGTGTCTTATACAGAATAAGTAAGTTGCTGCCACAGCATTGCAAAGGGACTTTTTCAGGTCATTATCCTTTCTTCTCTTTCACCACCTTTTTGTACTTAATTTCCATCCATTTACGTACCCTGTTGTCCCCATCTCCTTGAGACCCCAAATGATCCGACTGTATTTCAACTGCAGACTCCTTATCCCTGGGGACTACTTGTTTTCACTCAGTCTCCGCACTGGATACGTCTCGGTAATTGTTGCTATATCAGGTCCCAAGCTTGGTATTTTACCCAGTCTCGCGGGGGCTAGGAAAAGGAGCCAGCAAGTTTAACAAAAGGGGGGAAGCTTGAGTGAAAGGATATTGACGAGAGTTGAGCCTTGGGGAGCAAAGTTTGTGAAAATCAGTGGGAAAGAGATGGACAGCGTAGGCCAAAGAGAGACGGAGATGGCAAGAAGATACCACGCGTTTACTACCTTGCAAGGAAAGAATCCTATCCATGGAGATTCACTGAATAAAAAGAGAAATTTTTTTTTTGATAAAAAGATAGGGATTTAGGGAGTGAGATTGAAATTATTTTGTCTGAATTGACCAGCTACTGGTAGAGATAGAAAATTTGGAAGTATAGAAAATGTGGAAGTTGACAAGGTATCTTAGCAAGTAGGGGTGGCGAAATAGTATCGACAAGGGTCAGTCAGAAAAAAGCCACCTCCTGTCTTTGCATTCAGAATGATTATCATAAACTTTTTTGCATTCACTTGTGATTTGCTCCTGGAACCAAGAAAATTTACGTAAGCGCCATTTCAACACCTTAAATGTACTTTGTATGAGACGAAAACGGAGCAACGTGTTTGGGAGTGACGAAAAAATACCAATCCACTGTATAGAAAATTTGGAAGTTGACAAGGTGTCTAAGCAAGTAATTGGGTCCCACAAATGGACAGCTGTGAAGACAGGTGTAAGTTATGAAAATAGTTGGCACAGGTTCGTTGGTACCTTGATGCACAGGCATGATGTACATGCAAGAAGTGAATGTTGGTGTAAGCAAAGATACTAGAAACGATAAGATGAGAGACACTCCTTTCTTCGCACCTCTAAAAAAATCGTACACACACTTTGGGCGCTGATCGGTGGCGGGGCCCATGATGATTACAATTAATGATTCAGTTCAGGGAAATTGATAACCCGACCATTGGATTGGTAATTGAAACTATGAAAACTTTTGTGTGGACCATCCTGTCGACAACAACAAAAAAAGATGGGAAGCTGTGATTTTTTTCTTTTTATAAGAGCAGTCAGGCTGTGAAAGTCAGATATATCTTGTCTGTCATGGAAATTGAGGGACGAGTTTGGACTAGTTTGCTGCCACAGTAATTTCCTGCCACTGTGGAAATCTGTTGTTTCTTTGTTTCGTTAAAGGCCGATGTTATAAATACGTGCACACCCCAAGCGTTTTGCGCTAGGGGAGCATACATATTATGTACTATCCCTAACGCCTTCATTAGCCTCAACCCTAAATCTGATCGAATCTCTAACCCTGCCCCATATCCTTTCAACAAAAAAAAAACAACAACAGGGTTTTTAGTCATCTCTTATATCCTGAGTATCGATTCTCCGTGTCTGCAGTGATATTGATTGAAGGAGTACTGTTTTATCTATCAGAATTTCATAACATCATGTCATATTTGTTTCCTTTGGTCTTTGGCCTACATTTCTTTATTTTCACATCATCCTAATCACATGTAACACCCATTCTGCTTCCTCAGTAGTCCACTCTGTCTTAACTTACCTCGTTATCTTGTAAAAGAACCTTTGCTTCTCACTTTATTAATCGCTTGCTTGCTCTTGCTCTCTTTCTTTCTTTCTTTCTTTCTTTCTTTCTTTCTTTCTTTCTTTCTTTCTTTCTTTCTTTCTTTCTTTCTTTCTTTCTGTCTTTCAAATAAACTGTCCATATCCCACTGACACTGACGCCAAAGACATACATTGGGTATGTGAAAGACATAACATTGTGTATCTCTCTGTCTGTCTCAGCATTGATTGATACCAACTCTTCCCGTTCCTCATCATTCTGTCTATCTGGGGCTTTTTACTCCCATTCAGCTTCTCAAGTAATATGAGCGGACAGCCACCATCATGGCCCAATTAGTGGACTTGTTAGTCATGATGCCCTTAGGGTTAGGTTACAGCCATTTGCCTATCTTCCTTAGTGGAGCAACTCTTGGTGGCCTTGATAGTGGAATTATTGAATATATGGGGACATTTTCTAGAAGCTCCGCTGTCCCAGTTTTATATTTCTGTCTTTTCACAAATTTTATCCATTCCTACCACATCATTTGTTGTGCTCCTTGTCTGTTTGCTGTGTTTTAACTAGTTTATACAACAATGTACCCTGCACTGATAAGACAAGAATATAGAGAGAAGTTTATCCTTGATTTGGATTTGTTTGTGGCAGTGAGATTGAAGTTAATGAAGGGATTCCTTTTATCAGACCCACATTTTGTGATGAAATGTGTAGCTGCCCAACAAAATGAGGCACATTTCGGCACTGTCTGACTCGAGAAAATCGTTAAAAGGCATCATAGGGTCAAGTTTATCGATTTTGCGTTTTCAGTACTTTTGAAATTTTTACCTCTTTACTCTTCCTTTTCCAAATGATAATTTTGTTTGTGAAATGTAAATGCCTGAAAACTGACTCTGAATCGAGTCATCATCAATATAATTTTGACTGAAAGAAAGTAGAAACTTTAAAAATCGTTTAAAAACTGTGGTTCTATCACTTCCTGTCTTCGAGAGGCCGTATCTTCTGTGCTAATTAAATTACAGCCAACTTTTTATCACCGAATGAAAGGACTTTGAATAACCTATTTGGCGATACAAATCTGTTTCAATGTTAAAACATCCCAAGTTTCTTCATAATTGGACTCTCCCCCTCTCCCACCCCCCCCCCCCCCCCCCCCCCCCGGTGCATACATGAGTACCTTAGACCCATACGATTATCATTCAGCACTCTGCAATTTCTTCATCTCTTTTTCTTGCCTCCATCATTTGTAATTCCATTATTAAACACCATTTCATTCTGTGGTTGGTTGTGACCAAATGATCTGTCAATCAACCTTATAAAAATAAAAAATAAAAAAGTAAGTGTGACATTTTCTCTATTTTCTCTTGAAATGTTGAACCACCTACCTGCTAGATACCAAGCAGTTGTGCCATGTAATGTCAGTGCAGTTGGAATACGTTGGTATCTTCAAAAATTTCAAAAAAAGTAAAAAACCTAGGGGTTTACATTGATTCAAATCTTTCTATGTCATCTCAGGTTAGTCACCTCATTCGTATTCTGTACATGGAAATCTGGAAAATTGGTAAAATCAGACATCTTATTTCAACTGAAACTGCGGCTGTTTTAGTAAATTCTTTTGTACTTTCAAAGCTTGACTATTGCAACTCCCTTTTGGCTGGAATTTCACAAAAAAATATTAGAAAACTCCAAATTGCTCAAAACAATGCAGCGAGACTTGTTTTGAAGAAAAAGAAAAGAGATTCAGCACTGCCACTTCTGCAGAGTTTGCACTGGCTGCCAGTCGAGAAAAGAATAATGTACAAATTGTCATCCATTTGTCACAAATGTGTCAATAATACTGCTCCATCGTACCTAGTTGATTTAACTGATTACTATGTTCCATCTCGTCAACTAAGATCATCATCTGACACTACAAAATTGAAAGTACCTAAAATGAATCTGTCCACTGTAGGAGAAAAGTCCTTTTCATTTCTTGGCCCTACCATCTGGAACACTCTTCCAAAGACAACCAGGGAAATTAATGACATTGGTTCTTTCAAACGCCATCTGAAGACCCATTTCTTTCAGACAAACTAGGCTAGGTGTTTTTCGGCAGCAACAATAGTAAATATTTTGGAATTTCTTTTGTGTATGCGTGTGTGTGTGTGTGTGTAAGAGTTTGTTAAAGCGCCCAGAGCTTGTCATCGACGGGGTTGGGCGCTATATAAATGCAATATATTATTATTATTATTATTATTATCTTTGAATTACGTTCAGCAATATTAGGTCATGTTAACTGTTGCTTAAAGTTAAAGGTATAGATTTACACAACTTCTCTGGAAGATGAGTAGAATATTTATTAGATGTGGAGATACATTATATTTTTTTTACCTTCTTAAATTTGCAGGGTCTGGCTCACCTTCACTCCAACAGAGTTATCCACAGAGACATCAAGGGACAGAATGTTCTACTCACAGACAATGCGGAAGTCAAGCTAGGTGAGACAGCTAGATATACCTGTAGCTTAATGGTCAAGTTTGGAGTGAGGCAGAAAGATTTCGTACATGGATTGACCATCTGCCCTGCCCTGAGGCCAAAGAAAATGCTATAGTCATTATATGCTTGTAACCAAAATAATCTCATGCCATGGGGGAGAAATCTTTATAACCAGAAGCTGAATCCTAGGTAAAGAGGAATAAAGCCTATCTGTAGACACTTTTCAGGACAGTGAAAAAAGCATTTTTAAAAAAAATTTCGCATGAATATGAAACTTTCTTTCTGTTATAAATACAGAAATTTTGGCAGCTATTTAGAGCGACAATAATTTTGACCCATGATGGGCCCTTTTGATTTATGTAATGCATCAGCATACCCATGCATTTTGAGTTGGACCTTGTTTTCAGTGAAAAGACTTCACAGCATTGTGAATTACACGATCGATTGTGCTTTTGTTGCAGTGCTATCAGTTTATCAAGCTTATTTTGTGCCATTTTCAAAATGCAGACTTTATTGAAGAATAAGCAGTTCCCAGGAGTTCAAAGGATGATTTTCATTTATATTTCCATTGCAGTGGACTTTGGTGTGAGTGCTCAGCTAGACAAAACCATTGGAAGAAGGAACACTTTTATAGGAACACCATACTGGTGAGTATTCTTAATAATTAAGCTCATGTAACTTTTCAGATAGTACAGAAAACAATATTGTGCTGAATTGATAGAAAATTATCTGTGATCATATGAATTGCTGGATTTTGAATAGATTTAACTCATTGCCCACACATCCTTTAGGCCCAGCCAGCCTTCTGTATACTCAGCTTTTATACCATTTTTAAAAAATGCCATTTACTGTCCAGATTTACATTTGTTCAACCCTCTAAAGACCCCATGTATCACCAGTGATACACAGAAGTTTATCACTTGGCTGCAGTTCCCACAGGAACTGAAAGCGAGAAAAGTTTAAAAAAAAAAAAATTTCAACAATGTACACGAAATCGCCCAAACGATCATGAAAATCCCATAATTAGGCCTCTAAGAACAAATTCTCACATCAGGATTATCATGTACTATACGAAATGAAAGGTGATTCTTCCATCTCTTCATTCGCACTCGAACTCAAATTTATTGTTTGAAGGGGGTTTCCATAATAAGTTTGTCAGAGTCACCCTCCCTGTCTGCCAAACATAATATTCTCACTTCGGTCATTTTCAGTTTCATCTGCGTCAAATAAACATTCATTTTCCTCATCTGAACCTTCACATACTGCCATTTCTAACAACTCTACAGAAACGTAAAGTTGTAAAAGTTCAAGGTGGTCGTCTCCAACATTTTGACAGCTCTCTTCACTCGAACCATCACTCTCCTAAAAAACAAAGCTATGAATTCATCTAAATTTTCTAATGTGGTCAGAAGTAAATAACTTAATATAAAAATGGTTGAGGAATATGCTAACCCCAAGTTTGTTCCCTTCCTCTGCTGTGTAAAGGCTGTAAAGTCATGATGGCGACACATAGTCAGTGAGTTAATTGGTGTCAGTCATAACACATTAATGGCAAAGATGAACTTCAATAGGTTTATTGATAATAAACGACTAGAAGAAAGAGATCTTTATGGACTCAGCAGCAGATTGCTTCCTTTGTTCTGAAAGACTTATGATCAGCCTTGTTAAGTTTTAAATGCCCTTTTTCCTTTAGGATGGCGCCTGAAGTTATAGCTTGTGATGAAAATCCAGATGCTACTTACGACAAACGGGTAAGTTCTGCCTAACGTTTGTACTCAAACCCTTTCTTTTAATCCTTTGGGTGTCACAGCCCTGGGACACAGTGGCAAATTATATTACCCAAAAATCACTCCTGAAACTCATGGAAAAGAAATTATAACACCTTGGTTCATATTTGCATAATACTTTATCATAGATCCAACCTACCCCCCAAATCGACTGTCATAGGGGTCTCGGTGTCGGTGTACATATTTAGGAAAATGCCGGCAACCGCTATGGAGATCTGTGACACTGAAAGGGTTAAAGGAGTTTTGAGTCTTTGAAGTGAAACAAGCAGTTCGTATGGTTTGTCTTGAGAGAAGAATCAGATGTAGACAGGCACAGATTTACCCCATATATTACATCTGTTACATTTGTCTGTTGTTTTGTCTTTTACCAGGCACATAATATATGAACATCAGTCAATGTGGTTGTGATTTTTCTTTGTGAACTCTGTAACCAGGAGCAACAGTTTGACCATAATGTGATGTAAATATACTGCAAAACAATGGTGATGAATATATTTTGTGAACAGCTACAGTGTATACTGTATAACATTAAGATTATTGCATTAACAATGCATGTGTCTATCAGAGTGCGAGCTACAATTGTTCATATTCCTTTTTGTGTAGCCTACTTGCTCTCGCCCTTCATGACATTGTAAATGTACTGATGAAATTCATGCCTGTATAACTCAGGTATGTTATTGCTTGCAATTTGTGGTGTATAAACGTTGATTCAAATTGTAGTGTACAAGTTAAAAAATTGAAACATCAGCTTTGATTAGTTTTTAAATAATAATTTACACTCTTGTTTCAGAGTGACTTATGGTCTTTGGGTATCACTGCTATTGAAATGGCAGAAGGAAAGCCACGTAAGTAGTCCTTTCATTATTTTTATTGTTGGAGAATGAAGAGCAAAATCTTCTTCTCCCTGCTCAGTCAAATGAATTATAAGGTGTTGTCATAAGTACGTACATACCCTAAGTGTTTTGCGCTAGGGGCCTGTACGTATATGTACCTATCCTTAACTCCGTCCTTATCGTCAACCCTAAATCTTATCGAATTCCTAACTCTGCCCCTGCCCTTTCAACCAAAATACAGGAGTAAAACAAAAAGGGAAAGGCTGTTGTTAGGAGTATTTTGGGAGGAGCTCTCAAGCTGTGGAGTCACAAACAGCTTTAAAATACGTAACCCTAGTGCAGAAAACTTGGGGGACGTTCCTACTTGTAACAAGATTCAAGTTGTGATTATCTTTGCCTGTGGTTATCTTTTCTTGAGAGTTTAGCAATGAGTGGATCAGAGAAAAAAAATGTTAACTTACATTGTGGAAACAGGAATATGTACCTCAAGAACATTCTGATAATAGGAATAGAAATATTGTAATTTTTTAATTTTTTTTTAAAAGTCCATTTGCACTATTAATATATTGTCTGATATATTTGCAACTTGAAATTAGTTACTTAGGCAGGACTGATTTACTATTGTCTACTTGAATTTTTACCATAGTGTTTACTGTTTAGATCAGTGGTTCTCAGTGTGGGCGATATTGGCTCCTCGGGGACAATTTTGATTTCTAGGGAGGCGAAAACGAAGAAAAGGGCGACAAAAGGATGAAAATATGAATGGAGGATGATTTAGGGCATAAAAAGGGCAGCTGCTGTCTTGTTCAACAGCATGCGTAGATGGGTTCAATGGTTTTTCATACATTTGATAAAGAATGCTTTGTTTAATACTGAGTCATCAAAATGCCTGTTATCATTAAAAAGAAAGGCTTAACATCATAACTTGTGTGTGGTCAGTCTTCTTGTGTAGTCTTTTAGGGGGAGGGAGGGAGGGGGGGGGGATGCGATGAAGGAAAATTTGGAGCCTAAGGGGGCAATTGTCTGAAAAAGTTGGAGAACCACTGGTCCAGACTGAATATCAAATATGGCTCGCTTATCATGTACATTTGACAACACTCAAGACATAAGGGGTTTTTACTGGTTTTGACATAGTTTCATTGTTTAAGTAAGCAAATGTCTATCAGTGATTTGTTTCAGTCTTTGTGCATTCATATACGCTCGTATTTTCTTTTTTTTGCTATATCTTCAGCCTTGTGTGATATGCATCCCATGAGAGCACTGTTTTTAATTCCAAGAAACCCACCGCCCCGCCTGAAAAACCCAAACAAGTGGTGAGTGCTTGCGGTAACACAGTGATTACATAATTAACTCCCAACAGTTCGTTCCATGTCACCACATGCTAACAGAGGTCAGTGGCAGGTTGATGCTCTGAAGAAAGACAACGTGGTATTTTCAAAGGCTTGAGAGTTCTCAACTCAAAAATTATTTGAAAGGTGATAAAAAAAATCAATTATAACGTCAAGACTAGATAAAATACAGATGGTGTGCTAACAAGATGTGAACTGTTGGGGGTTGGTAGGAGTAAATTAGGAAGGACATAAGTGACATCACTTTGGGAAAGTAAGTTGCAGCTCAGGTTGAAGTAATTTAATCTTACATCCTACAGTAATTATATAATATATTCAGATCAAGTGTTTCTACCTTCTGACATAATGTTATAAAAAAGGCAGCAAAAATCTGTAGGGTTTACAGCAAGGCTTGAAGCAGAGTCAAAATGCTGCATACAGCTGTTTCTTTTTGCCATATTTTGGCGTATGTTTTTGACATGCACTTCATCAGCATGGTTTTCCAGGAGAGGAAATATTCCTCATCTATCTGCCTTCAAATTTTGATGATGGTATTGCTCTTTTCTAGCAGTTTATGTTTAATAGCTAACGGGAGATTCATTTCATCGCTCTAATTCTAGTGTTAATTAATCAGCTTAGATCACTGGGTGTAAAAATGTCAGGTAAAACACTAATATGCCATTTCCACGAATGTTGGAAGGAGATGAATAGCTCATTCTCTGTGCTTGGTAACTTGTCATATATTAAATATACATCTATTCATAACAGGTCCAGTAAATTTCACAACTTTGTGGAGTCCTGCCTGATCAAAGACTATCAGCAGCGTCACTCTACGGAGCAACTTCTGAAACACCCTTTCATCAAAGACCAACCCACAGAGAGGCAAGTCAGGATACAGCTCAAGGACCATATAGACAGGCATAAAAAGAATCGCAAAGGTCAGACTTCACTGTTTGACAAACAGTTATTTTGTTTTGTATCTTAAGATTGTCAGTTATTTGGATTTATGTTGGGTGATATTAGGCACCTAAAATTAGAATACCGAGCTAAGGAGGACCCGCCAGAACCGCGTGCGTGGGAGGAATGTTGTTGCGGCCCTGTGTTCCTCAAGGAATCAAGAGGCTTAAAGAAGAAGAAGAAAATTATAATAATTTAGTTTTGTCAACTGCCCAGTACAGCATCACCGTGTTCGAATTTTTATATTCCTTTTCTTTCAACAAACTAATTTAGTAACACAGACTTTTGTGGGGTTTGCTTTTTCCCTTAAAAAACTAGGTGTGAAGGGAATACATTCACCACTTTGATAGAGGATGATGATGAGTTTGTACCTTCCACTTCTTAGCTGTTTGAAAGGAAAAACTACATAGGTTCTTGAGCATGGTAGTGACACAGAAAGAAGTTTACACAGTCGTAGAATTTATTTTCCGTGCTACTGCCAAGTATCGCTGGATTTGAACTGACAAAATTAAATTTTATTAAAATTCTGTAGTGAATTTTCATCTTTTCAGGGCCTGTATGTTGTCACGTTCGCTTATTAAATTTGTAATTTGTCTTTATGATGGGACGGTAAAGATCGTGATGATAATAACACTGTGGCTGCTGTTAATTCAATCCAAATTCATGTGCCTTTCTTTGACAGGAGAGGATCATGAAACAGAATATGAGTATGAGGGAAGTGATAATGAAGAAGAGGATGAAAACACCATGCCTGGAGATCCAAGGTAATTTTAAAGAAAGAGACAGAGAATTGCAACCAATGACTGCAAATTTATCCTACTGGTATCAGTCGTAAAACTTCAGTATCCAAAGCAGAAATGGGCTAGTATAAAATTTTGCTGTTACAATGTTTATAAATCATTCTACATCTTAACAGTTATTTAATATGAACAGTGCCGGGTTTAATTCTAAATTCCATCTTCTTGTGAAATAAATTTCTGCTGAATCTTAAAAGTAGATGGGCGAACTAGAAATCATTTTTGAAAAAATGTTTCATAACCATGGTCCCCCGTCACCTAATCAACATTGTTCAGTATTAAAATTTAGTAATGCAATTGATTGTTTCTTACAAATGAAAATGAAAACTGATTTGAGATAATGAGATAGCAGGACGGGAATAACTTCAATCCCTGAAACATTTCTGCATTGCTGAAATCCTCCCCTGGCATTTGCCATAGAATGTTGTTTGTCATTAAATATGATTGACCAATTTACACAGAGTTTCTTACTTATTATATTTATTCCTTTTCTGCAGCTCCATTCTTCAGATCCCAGGTGAGAGCACTCTCAAGAGAAACTTTCAGCAGATACAGGAACGGGAAGCTCGACGCCAGGAACCGTCTCCCAGGCAGGCAGGTGGTGGTCAGCAACAACGCCATGGAGCTCCCAGGCCACTTTCATCCCATCAGGTATGTAAATCTGCTCATCAGCTGCCACTGGGTTTTGTGTTAACCCATTGAATGCCAACAGCACATTGTACGAAATAACCTTTTGCATGTCACCTGTGAATTTGATGCCTTTGTTAAATACAGTGAAGGATTTTTAGACATTTGATAAGGTTCTTATTAACCTCCTGGGGTTGTCCTCAATAATCAATTCTGGAAATGACAAGGACTATGAAACCATAGATGTCTGGCTTTGGCTTCTCAAGGGTTAAAGCAGTGGTACCCAGGGTCCCAGGCCACATTCCTTCCCCTTGTGACCCCGGGTTTCCTCAATTCCTCCCATGTTTCGTATCGTCACCTGCCAATTTTTTTCAGTTTTAATACTTTCAAGTGGTGATTACTGAAACAATTTCAGAAGCTAAATATTTTTTTTACTAATTGCAGTCGAATGAAGAAAGACACCCTGGGATTCCTTATTTCAGTGGATCATAAAACTTTTATTTAGTTTAATGCCCAAAAAGTATACAGAGTATATCGTCAGGGATTTTCCATATTGTTGTATGTGCATTTTTGTCTTTTGAGAAAATGTGGATCGAAACTTTGAAGAGTTGTATAAAATCAGAGGACAGCGTTACGTCACAAACCCATACCTCGTTGAGTTTTTGGCTGATTGGGAGGACATTTACACATAATGAATTGGAAGTGAGAGAACCACTTTCATGACAAATCTGCAAAATGTTGCATACAACAATATGGCAAATATCCCCATGATATCTTCCCCAGTTTGGAGTTCCTCCTCTAACTGAAATTCTTTCCCAATTCTTCTTCTAAGATTTGAAATTCCTTCTTTGAGAGCCAGATGCCTCCACCTTGAGAATAAGTGTCAGTTAAAGCATCGATCACATGAGTTTGTCAGTGAAATGAAATGGTGGGATTTCAGTTCAACTGTCTTCTACTTCAAATGTATCGCCTTTTGAGTGTCTTCTAAATTATTACAATTATTCATAACAATTCCATTTCTCTTTGTCTGATGATTGTTCTTCTTCTCTACTTGTCTGAGGAATAAGGATCTCATAATCTAGTTACAGTATTGTTTACATGAAAGATATTAACATAAAGAAAAGTAAAATTTTAAAATAATTTTGTTGCTTAGCAGTTATGGTTTTATTTATCCATCCTCACCAGCAACCTCAACAAATACCACCTTACCACCCACCGCCCCAGCCACAACCGCAACAGCATTTCCCGCACCACCAGCACCTGCAGCAGCAACAACAGCAGCAGCAGAGGCCGTCGTCTAGTCACTTTCAACACAAGCCCATCACAGTGCCACAGGATCACCCGGGACAGAAGCCTTATCAAATGCAACAACCCCGCCTTATAGGTAAGCTCTCAATCTGAGAACATACCTGGTAAAATCTGACATTTGACAGCTGGTCTTATCACCCTTTAACCGCCCCTGTATCTCAAAAGCAGCCTGTAGGTCATCCGACGGGTTTTCCTGGAGCTTCACATATATTACGGTCTTTGAATCAGGTGGCAAACATGATTTTCAGGCATAATTTACCCAGTGTCACATATTGTCACCATTCCCTAAAACTGTAGTTATCGGTTTTTGGCTTGTTTTAAGGAGAAGCAAAAAACTGTTTTGTTTCAGCACAACTGGTCTAGTTATGATGAATTTTTAAAAGTGTGCCATTCGATTGTTTTTCGGCCTAGGCGTCTACAACCAAGATCATTCGATGTGGCTTTTAATGTAGTAGATAATAATAAGGTATATAAAGATGTGTTTTGAAAATTCATTGGACTGACAGAAGAACAAATGAAAGCATTTTATCAAATCTATCAATCAAACGATAACTGCTCAAGTTCATCAACAAAAGAAGGCTTAAATATGTAGGCCATGCAATGAGAAATAAGAAAACCAATCTCATGAAAACCATCCTGCAAGGAAAAATAGAATCAAAGAGAAAAAGAGGAAATAACATACGACAGCAACATCAAGGATGTCAGCAACTTATCGGTGCAGGAAATAAGTCAGAAAAGAGAAGATTGCGTTTGGTCCTCACGCGCAAAGGCTAACTCGAAAACGGAGATGCACACAGATGACAGATGAATGTATATAAACATCAATTTCTCAAATTTTTGAGTGGCAACAGTGTTAGGGAATGGTGACAGTCTAAAGTATATGGAAATCTGGTGTCTGGCAAAACTGCTGTACTCCCTTTGTAAGTGAGAATTGTCTTAGATTAACCAGGGGAAAGGAAGGAATTTGTAATTGTTGTTTCATAATTTTTATTTGTATTCCTACTTTTCAGCCCTGTCAGATCAAAAGCCATCTAGTGCCAGTGGAAGTAGTCCAGCTATGCAGCATCAACCTGGTGCCAAGTCTGCGTTTGCCGCTCCGGCTAATAAAGCTGAAGTATGGGAAAAAGCATGGGAAAGAGAGAGAGGGAAAGAGAGAGAGAAAGAAAGGGGACTACTTGCAGAGTGCCTTAAATGCTTGGGAAGAGTATCAGAAAGATAGGGATTAGAAAAGGGGGATAGTTGCAGAGTGCCTAAAATGGTTTGAAAGAACACTGGAAAGAGAAAGGGTGGGTAAGAGAGAGAGAAAAAGAAATGGGACGAGTCGCAGAGTGCCTTAAATGCTTGGGAAGAGTATCAGAAAGGGGGGGGGGGGGGTAGTTGCAGAGTGCCTAAAATAATTGGGAAGAGCACTGGAAAGAGAGAGGGAGAGAACAGGGACTAGTGGCAGAGTGCCTGAAATGGTTGGGAAGAGCATTGGAAAGAGAGAGAGAGAGAAATGGGACTAGTTGCAGAGTGCCTAAAATGGTTGGGAAGAGTATCAGGAAGAGAGAGAGAGAGAGAAAGAAAAGGGACTAGTTGCAGGGTGTCTAATGGTTGGGAAAGAATTCTAGAAAGAGAGTGAGTGAGAAAGAGAAAGAAATTAAATTAGTCTCCGAGTGCCAAAATATTTTGCAAAACTTTTTTGGGTCATTATCACTTTCAGGTCCCCAGCATTTTATCAATCAGTATTATATTCTGCAATTTGAACATAAATCCTGTAACTTTTGATAGATGATTTATCTGTGCTATGCCAACATTTGATAAAAATGACCTTTTGTCTTATTTGTAGGATCTAGAGCGTCTTGCCCTGCATCTCAGCAAGATGGGAGCAGAGGAGAGAGTGGCCAAGACCATGGTGTTGGAGGAAGAGGATGAAGATGAAGAGGATGATGATGAAGAAGAAGATGAGGATGAGGGTAACAGAGACGGAACCCTGCCGGCCTCTGAACCAGCCAGGCCATTGTAAGTGTTGTAGCTGATGTTGTTCCTGCAGTGATGTCTCATTGTAATCGTTGTGGCTCATCAAATTGTCCGTTATCTGCTGTTATCCCGAAATGCTTACAAACATTGTAAACCATAGCCTGCAAGAAACATCGACATGAAAGAATGACTGAAACTGTTATGTATTTGGATGTTGCAAATTTCTTTGTGGGTTCCATGGAGTTATTAACATTGATTTGAAACCAATTTCGTTGAGGGGTAATTTGGGAGAGGCCAAATATAAGTGACGAGAGGAAAAGTAGGAACTAATTAAAAGGAGAAAAAAAATGATGGTTGAGGAAATAATATCTGGAAGAGCTTACATGTTCGTTTTTAGTATTGTTTAAAAAGAGTACATTGTGTTATCTCTGTTTAATAAACTTTGCAAGTGGCTATTAATTTTAAGTGCACTTTGATTATGGTGACTGGTAACTCAGTGGTGCATCATTATGTTGTCTATGTTATGACCTTCAGCCATTTGCATTTAATATCCATAGTAGTATGGTTTCAGCCAGCTTGTTCAGAGGATTGGCATGTGTATTTAGGCTTTCTAGTCGTTGAGCAGAGGGGAGCATTTTTAAATGTAAAAATAAAAAAATGCGCTGAATACAAGGCTACCTGTGGGGGCAAGTGAAGGAATCAACAGAATTGGGAACTTTTCTGTAGTAGAGGGTCTTGGCTGATGGCCACTTACTTGGAACTGGAAGTCGGAGCAGAAATCATTTACTCCTAGGATTAGAGAGCACATGTGAAGAGGATTCTAAATGGGACATTTATTCTAGTCACCTGACCTTGACACTTTTCATCTTTGTTCCCCTTTTGTAGTGCATTTTGTGAATTGCTATAGCTTGTGTGCAGTGGTTTTGTTTGTTTTATCCCATCATTTTTTTTTTTTTTGTGCTCCGTGTTCAGTTTTTCATTACTTAAATAATTTGACCTGGTAGTTTCTAACAGTGTCCACCACAGTATTGTCGCATGCTTTGTTTTTGTTTTTGTGTTTTTATTATTTCAAAATTCCTGCCTTGTTAACAGTTTAGTACAGCTGCATAATTTTTTTTGTTTCCTTTTATTTGTTCACAAGTACTTTCTAATCAAAAGTTTCAAATAGATAGCTACCACATATTCATTTTATTTTGTAGCTAGAAGATGATCATTAAACTATTTTTTATAGCATTTGCAATTAAACAGCTTCTACTTATACAAGCAGACATTTTAATTTTACATCTGCTTGTGAGTTGTTAATCCCAACTGTAGTAGCCATCGTTGAAGGTGTGGTGGCAATTGCTGTCTTCCACATTTATTATTTTAAAAATGCAGAATCCGTATCATTTCATTTGCAGATTGGACAATTTGTAGCTGCCCAAATTCATTTTGTTAATCTTTGCTTTGCCTTTGAGTGTGGAGTTTCTGTTAAAAATTCGGCCTCAAATTTTTACCATCAAATTTAATCATTCCAATGCCAGTTTTTTTTTTGTTTCTTTTCTCCTGAAATGAGTAGGTAACATTTTTTTAGCCATATGCACAGTGGCTATACTTTCACTTAAACTGATGATTATGTCAGTTTTCAAGTGTAAACCTATTTGTTACGTAAGTTTCTACAATGTTATACACTTATGAGTATGTTTGTATCACCATAAAATATCATAAAAACCACAGAAAAACTGTGGGGTCGCAGCAGGGCTATAAGCAAAGTCAAAATTGAGCAAAAAGAAAAGGTTGTATGTTGCGAAGCCCCGCGTGAGAAATAAAACCCAAACAGTACAAAGCAAACTAAAGAGAAGACAGAAAATGCATAAATTTTCGGCTTTCGCCTTTGTCAAGTGAAAAAAAACTAACAATAAAAGACTTCAACAGGAACGAAGTGAAACAGTTTACTTAGCTGCGAGTTCTTGCTTCGTTAGCAGCACCAAAGCACGTCCGTCCGCCAAAAGCATTGAAGCTTAGTTTGCTTTACAGCAAGTATTGTTTGGGTTTTATTTCTCACGCGGGGTTTTGCAACATACAACCTTTTCTTTTTGCCCAATTTTGACTAACAAACAAACTAACCCGTGCGCAAATCATAGCCATTTGAGTGACGGGTGCTGGCGGGACGTGCAGGACGTCAACACGCAAAGGGAGAGCAGTAAAACGTTGCTCAATTTTGACCTTGTATCACCATAGTCTCAGCTGGACCAGGAAATAAAAGTGTAGGATAATTGATCACATCAAATGAATTTCACTTACTCTGTTGATGCGAAAAGGTTAGAGATCAATATAATACTGCATTAAATATACAATATTTGTGTGTGCGCCTAAAGAAAGGTCCCAGTTGTCGGTACAGTTATTTTTGAGCTAGGGGGTGAAAAGGTAGAAAAAGTCGTGACTAGTCGAAATGTACTTCTAGCAGAAAACACAAGTTTAAGCATTTCTAAACAGGATATGAAAAGGATTTTGGAATATTTTATGTTTAAATATTATTTTATTAATTATTTGTACAACATGTGACTCTTCAAGAAGTAATATTGAAGTGATTGTTGCTAGGGGACTGTGGACTAATTACAAAGCCGTTATAGAGATAATACTGAGCAGTGTTCACTGCTCATCTATAGTTTACCATGTAACATGCCACGGTCCCCTAAAAACCGCCAAGTCGGAAGTTTTTTGGATCTTGTTAGGAGAGCGCAGTATTTTACATAGAAAGCTAGAGCTCAGCAGCGAACACAACTCAGTAGTTTCCCTATTTACCTTTATAATAAAACTACGCTCCCCCAACAATATCCAAAAAGTCTGTCATGGGAGTGAGCTGTTAAAGCTGTTTTTCTCAAAAGTTTGTTTTTGCCCCGTCTTACAAAATGTGCCATATCTTCAAAACTACTTAAGATATTGTTAAAATTTTAAAAGCAGCGTGTTCAGCATTGAATTTTCTAGGAGAATGTGCCCTTATCTCAAAATCCAAAATTTGCGACAACTGGTACCTTTCTCCAGGCACACACACATTTTATGATTTTGGTCGTGCCATGTCCACAAATAGCTAGAGCGCCATGGCAATGATTACAAGAGAAACGCCGACACTGAAAATATCATGACATTAATTGACTTAACAGCAAGTTATTCTCACTGATTGAATACCATAATACCATGATCTATGTGTTTCTGTTCATATGTAAACCTCAAGTAGCTGATTTAATTGAACTGACACAGATTGTGCTGCTTGTGATGTAAGATATTAGAGTGGGAAGTTAGAAAAGGGATATGATCATATTGTCAGGAATATTCAATTCTCATCCCCATACCACATGTAGGAGTAAGAATTTCATGCTGACTGTCCTTTTGGACTTTTCCATGATGAAAGGCCTTAAATGTCTTTCTTCCAGAAAGCTGTAATTCAAGATCCAGACTTGAGAGTTTTTATTTATTGAGATTCTGTTGCTTTGCACAATTACTGGCTTATCCAATGGTGATCAGGTTGTTTTACTTTGGTGATAGATAGAGTGTAAATATTCACATTGGTCATAATTCTGGCAGTATAAATTGAGTCAGTGGGTGAAGTCTTTGTTTTGCGGAGGACTCAGACTAAGGCTGTTGGCTCCAGAATACGAAGTATGGATCGGATATAGAGTGATGATGTTTTTTCATCAGACTAACTTTGTAACCAGAATTTAAAAAAAAAATATTGTTAATTAAAATAATAGCATTATAGAGGATAAAGAATCTTTAACCTATTATACCTGTCTAAATTTGTGCCGGGACAAGTCAGCTCATTAGACACATTCCTCATCATAACCATCGTGTTTAAGATTGCTTAACTTTGCTGATACCAGATGGAATTCTTATGTTGGTTATGTTCCAACAGACACGGGAAGAAAAAAGGTGATAAAAAATCAAGAAAGTGAGTATGGCTGATGCATTAACGATGAGATTCGTTCTGCTGCCTTCATGTCTTTTCTGGAGAGAAAATGCATTCATTCTTTCTCAGAATCTCTCTTGTGTTTCAGGGTTTTATCTAGGCCAAAAATGAGGTTGGTTTTTTTTTGCAAACCAGGAAGTTCATTGTTTTCAACAAGCCCAGCAACAACATAAATTCCTGCCAGTGACAGTATTGTCAAAATATATTTTCTATGTGTAATTTCAGCTTACCTTATGAGTTTTTAAAATCTGTGGCAATGGGATTTTAATCAGCTTGTGGTTATAGTAGGTGTGTTGATGATCTTGGTTTTTGGAGGATGTTGCCCTGAGCAATTACTAGACATAGACATAAAATTCAAATTTGGCTTTACAATATCCCTAAAAAATGAAATGGTAGCCTCAAGGCACAATGTCCTTGAATGTGATATGAAATGAAAAGAGTACTTTCAAGTCAATCACTACTTCAGACCGAGATTTTCATCAAAACTATCAAGACACATGCTATTTGTCAGTTGGGATACGCTGATACCAGGCCATTCTGTTTAATTCTGGACAACACAGGGTTCTCGTTTTGAAGCTATTAAAAAGCCTAGATAAAATCTTGATATCTATTCCCTTCTTTCCTTATTTTTTATTTTGAAATTTTGTTTTTAAATACACATGGCACTTTTGTTTTTCAGCAAAGCAGTCTTGGTCTTACTCAAGGGCTTGGCTTATTCATTTCCTGTAGATATTTAATTAATTTTCCTGCCCATTGATTTTCTATAGATAATTAATTTTCCTCGTTATATCAAAATAAACATTCTCTTCTTACCTGTGAGTGGCATGCCACCTGTCTCTTTTCAGGAAACAAAAACGAGTTTAGCTTTAGAAGTGTGGCCAGGAATGAGTGGTTTAATTACATTTTAATGCTTCAAAATAAATAGAGTTTGCTATGTAAGCACTGTGGCAATGTTAAATTACGTCAAAGTAGTATGCTGACGGTTAATTTTCTGTGATGTGACAAATTCTACATTGAAAGCCCCATGATTTTGAAGTCCATATAAATTTGACAGCAAAGTTTTAGTGGAGGCATTGCTCTCTTACTTTCACAGCCCGTTTGTCTATACCTTTTTGATGCTGCCTAATCTCCAGAGTCTTGAGTAATCAAACTTGTCTAAATCCTGACAATTGTTACAGTAGATAATTGTTTTCAGACTACTGTGGGAATTAAAAAAAATGTACAGGAGATCCTGCTTTAAGATCTCAGAATGTTTAAGGTAGATAAAACAGAATATTGTATCTGTAGTACCTGCTGTCCATTGTGAAAGGAATTTCTTGTATTTTTACTTGCAGTGCTATGCTTGGACATACAATTCTATAGAACTGTTTTTTGTTTGGAAAATATGTTTCTTTGTGTGCTGCTTCTGTTTTCAGATCTGTTCAATTATTTCTGATGATTTGTAGAATTTAAAAGTGCAGATTGTCAGTGACAAAGCCCAGGCTTATATCATTATTAACATTCTTTGGTTTTCTGAAAGTTCAAACTTTTCAAACTTTTCTTGTGAAAGAAATTGCCGTTTATGTTAAATTAAAATACTGTATGTATGGTCAGTAGGGTAGTGTAGGTTGCCAGGGCATAGGGCAAGGCAAGTATTGTGTCCCTTATTATTACTACTTTATTTTTTTTTCTTTGAAATTTTGCGCCCAGGCAAGGCAATCGCCCATGCTCTGCCACTGTGCACGATGTAATTGTGCAGCCAGTTGCATTAAGCTTATTTCTGACAAGTTTGGCCTCAGATAGTGCCTTCAGTAAATCAGTCATGCAAATTAAGGCACAAGAGTTTTCTTGGCTCTCAAAATCACTCTTTTTGTGATGTGTAAATAATGCAAATTTGCTCAATAGATTATTCTTCTAATTTCATATCTCTTCGTCAGAATATCTACCTAACACAGATAATGAATTTATCCTTAATTTCTCTTGACAGAATAAAAGAGTTCCTTAAAAACATGAAATGAAATGGCAAACAGATGTTAACATTTATCTGAACTTGCCTTTAATGGTGGAGTATTGCATAGCAAGGATATATTTTTCATTTGTTATCAACATGAATGTAGATATATTGGAAACCTGTGTGCTGGACATCCACAATTTGTAGTTTTTGAATCACCCCCAGCTGTTTATAATGATCATAATGATCAGATACCAGTTTGCACATGCAATCCCAGTGTGTTCCTTGTGGTGAACTTTGATAAGAGACCCTGGAAAGCATGATAAACACACAGAATTGTAGTACAGAACAACATGTGGTTTGAGAGAAAAATACTTTTAAATGTTACTGTGCTTGTAAAGAGCCCAGCTGTATGTGATATTTTATGGATATCATAATTAGAAAACTAAAGGGATTGAGAAGTCGGCTTGATTCAAATTCATTGTTTCAAATGCACATGGAAAATTATTTCAATTACCACGTGCAACAGTTTGATATTGCTTTTCTTTCAATTTTTTGTTTATCTTTCCATATTAATACAGGGTCAAATGCAGCTGAAATTGTTTCTCTGGTGAAGAATAATAGTTCGTTGAGTTCAAGAGTTAATAAATGACATTTTTAAAAGTCAAAGCAAATCAAGTAGGGACCTGGATGACCAGAATTTAGTACACATTTCCTCTCTAATTTTAACCCACTCCTGAGAAACAAAAAGCATTTATTACTTTGTAATCTTATGTTACTGGTAATTATATTGTTAGATGTCAATGGAGAGAACTGGTACTTTAAAGAATCATCTAATGTACTCAGAATTTAACTAGTGAGGACACTATTTCTCATTCAGATAGTTGCTTGCTCAGATGCTTGGTCTTTTCATACTATTGTCCTTCACAAAGCTATCTTTGCCAGTATGAAATATGCTCCACCTGCCACAACATCTTTTGATTCACATGATCTCAAGTTTCTGTCTTCGATTTCTTTAAAAATAAAACTGGTATAATTTTGATTAAACTATTGAAGGTTTCCAGCAAAGCTGAAAATTTTCAGTGATATTGCAAAAGAGGATCTTTCAGAGTGCAACACACTGAGATAGATTTAACCCATCTATTCCCCTTGCTTTAAGAAATGATTGAAACTTGTTGACTTATTCTTCCAAGCATTAAACATGCATTGTTATTTAATTTTCTTCAGCCACTGTTAAACAGTTATTCAAGACTTATGCTTGCACTTTCTTTAAACAGCAAGTCTAATTGTTGTTTTATGAACTTAAATTTGTATTTATGCATTATTTACAGCATGTCACTTCAGTATATTGTTCCATGAAAAAGTAAATTCTTTCTAACTAGATGTCCTACCGGGCATTGCCGGGAATAAACAATCATGTGCTTCACCTCTCTCTCTCTCTCTCTCTCTCTCTCTCTCTCTCTCTCTCTCTCTCATATAATAAAAGTATTAAACTACAGTCTTGCTTCAGAACTCATGCGCACCACAACACTACGCACCAAACTGAACGCTTGATACGGTTACTTTTTATGACATGCACAGTACTATTATGTATTACGAAACAAACATGCAAAAATACAGATATTACATAGCAATAAACATTGTTATTTTTAAAAAATACATGCTTGAAGTAAACAACGTTTAATTATAGCCATCATCTTCCTTATCTCAATTGCCACCTTCCTGCCAAATTTAAGGTCTGAAGAGTGTATAGTATGGTCAGTTAGTCGTGCCAAAGGTTGCAAGTTACTGAAATATATAATAGATTGTGGCACTGGGAACTTAAAATTTCACAAAGCTAATGTTTGTTTGTCTATGGTGCTTTCAGGCCAGGTGGAAATTTCAACAAAGACACGCTGGAGACTTTGTCTTCCATGGTTATTCATGAAGGTGAGTGACTTTACACATAAAGCTCTGGATTGCCAGTTGTCATTTCTCTGTGTGGCAATTATGATTTAGATGGAAAATTCGTACCAAAGGATCACTTCGATAGGGGAATAAGATACAATGTTATCAGATTAATTCTCATCTTGGCAGGCTTCCATTGCTTACCGGTTTCCTATAAATCCATAAATGTTTCGCATGTATCATCTCGGAATAAATTTTCGACTATGCATAGTCTGATTGTAAATGATTTTCCACTGCTTAAAATTGAGTAAACATTTGGAGCATTGGGTAAAGCTTTCTCTCTAGCAGGCATATCTCGTTGACTTAACACTAGTTGTACTTCATGTTAAAAAGTATCTCAAAGCTTTCAGGTACAAAGAAGGTCGATCACATAATGGATAAAGATAAAATTAACCAGTTTTTCTGTTTCTCTAAAATTCCACAGACGTACCCCATCAAACTCCCCAGTTGGACTTGGCGATGACAAAACTCAATGACAACGATGGGGAGGGAACTCTGGTGGCCAGACGAGTGAGTACAAACTGTATTGTCCCCCTTTATCTTACTTTCTTTCTAAAATCTTATATCTGTCCTGTGTGTTTGTAGTAGCTTTTCTTTTGACCGATCATTTTGTCATATATTTAATCTGTCTTTGGAACTGCTCTGTTGCTTAAATGTCTCTGTTTGTTTTCCAACCCAACTAGTATACCTCATTCATCATTTCATGTGCCTGTGCTGCCATTACCTGTCACTACCCATCCATATAGTGGCCTGTTTATCACTGACATTTACTTTGCAATTTCCTGTTTGCCTCTGTGTCATTTGCATATCCATCCATCTCTCCCTACCCATTCATCTATATGTCATCCACTCACCCCAATCCACACATCCCTTCCATCTGCACAAATGCTCCAATGCCCAAGAGCGTGCAATAAACATATAAGACAATGAAATTGGAACATCACTAATGGACACTCAGAATAGAACAGAACACTTTATGCATGTCTGTCCTGTCCATACCTTCTGAAATATTTGACTTTTCTGAGCTTCAACCCTCACCACAAGCTGAAGATTTCCTCACAAGTCATCATTCCTTATCTTTTCCCCACTTACTGGAACTGTTCAGCTTCCCAGACTTTAATCCAGATCGTAATGGAATAGGCTGCTAGGGGCCCCAGCAGTGCTGTAGAAATGTCCACCCATACCACGCTGAACGGATATTCGAAGAAATGTGGCCGTAGTTTTTTATTGTTTTGTTTTGTTTTCTGTCGTTACTTTGCTGACTTTAGCGTGAAATAATGAAAAGAGATTATAAACGAAATTCTGTGAAAAGAGAGTAGAGCACTTCAGGCTTCAGGTCCTGAACATTTATCGTATTATCCAACAAACGTGTACTTTTCTGCTGTCAAGAATCTGGATACTGTACTGTCGGCAAGGGTAAAATTTTCTTCATATCATAGTATTCTGTTTCATTCACTAGATTCGCACAGTTGTGTGGACCCTTTTTTAATTTTTAATTTTTATTTTGAAAGATTACATCCACAAATTTAAAACAACATCCATCATTATAGCCACGCGTCTCTGAACGATAAGTTTGCTCGACGGCACCAGTAATGCCAGCCTCTGTCAAGACGTCTCCGTTTTCAGGAACTGTTTCACCCTGTCATCCCGTGTGAACCAATAGTTGTGACACCCAACACTACTTCAAACGGAAGACGGCTTTAACGGTGTATTTGTTTTGATGATTTAAATGGCGCCGGATTGTTGCAGTGAAATAACGCCAAGTGCTGGCGGGCACATCATGGACATTGTTCTGACTTTCAGGGGTGGGAAGGGCAAGTTTTCTGGAAAAAGTATCGTTTGTGCTGAAGGGGTTTAAATCTGCAATGATATTATGATCTTTTCTTCATCCATCATTTTGAATAAAATCGAGCGGTCTTAAGAGATGTCATGTTTTAGACAAAGTATGTGGTCGTTGTTCTTTATTACTTTCTGAACGAATGGAGATGTTTTGCAAAGGCGTTACGGGAAGTAAGAACTTTCTTTCATTATAGTTCCATCATTAAAATACATACTGCAAGTCTTTATGTAATTCAGTCCTCTGCTGGTATAATTTCCTTCATCAGTATTGCTACAACAAATAGATTTACAGTCGCATATAGCCTACATTAGCTGCAGCTTCAGCTACAACTTCAGCGCCCCGCAATCGAATATTCCCAATTATGTAATGTAATGTTATGCCTATTATTGTCGAGTGAATGACATGACCATTATTACAGCATTATTACTGCCCATATTATATTTCCTCTGTCACGAATGGTATATTTTTCATCATTATTGCTATTATTATTTAAACAAACCTCCCAAGACTACACCACCAATACCACCAACGGTGCCAATACCAGCATACTCAGCCTTGTAACCAGAACCAATCCCAGACTTTTTTATGACTTAACCGGACGTGCAACATCAGAGCAACATCAAAGGATGCACCCTACCCGTTCTCCACGCTGTAAACATTTCACCCTTCAGTGTAATCCAACAGTCCTCCCCCGCACGTGTACATCGTTCTGACATTCATAGGATAATTGGAATATCACTACACCCCATTCACGCGTGGCTCTTTGAAGAGGGCACTTCTATTGCACTCTAAGAAAAATCATAATGGTCGGTCATGATGGGAACCAAAACCGTAAAGTTAAAACAAGTTGATAGATCTGTTGGCATCTACACTTTGTCTGAAGATCGGGTCATAATTACCTTGTACAGATAAAAAAGTTATAATGAAGGTCGCGTTAGCTAATCACATTAAGTAGAGTTTGCGTAGCACGTGTATGTCCGAAGAGGAACCATTTTCTCAGCTCTGTTATCTGCTACTGTGTTTGTTATGCGGAAACTGTCAAAACATCAGTAGATCTGGATACGACGCCAGGCGCTGTACAACTTATTGGGAGCGGATGCCGACTTAAACCTGTAACCCCGGAGGTCGGGTGCTTGAAGCGGAGGATTACTTGTTTTTTTTTTTTCTAAAATTTATTTGGGGGGGGGGAGGTGGGGGAAAAAGGTATTTACCCAGCGAAGAACACAATTTTTTTAGGGTGATCGTAAATTACAAAAATTGTACAGCAGAATTGGTCTGTGGGTTTGAATTATCAGTGTCCAAAATGATCAGTGGCGTTACATAGTATTGTCCATCTACTGTAAACTCTTTCTGTCCATGCCGTCATCAATTGTGTTCAGCGTTATAAGATCCGACATTCACCCAGTAGCCATTAAATCACCATGGGCGCGAGAAGACAGGTTATTGCTTCTCGGCGTCCTCGATGGTAATTTTTCTTGTAGGAGGTTCCAGTGAAGCGTTGTGAACATTCCCAGAACTGCTGTGTGGCGACATGGAAACGGCGTAGAATTGGCCGTTTGTCTTTCTCTTTTGACCGGTGTAGAATTAGTTCTCGCTTCAGAAGTCATGAAAACTGCTGTTTCATCATGGGCAAATGATTTTATGGTAAGGGCCAAAGAAACCCGAAGAAAATAATCGATTGTTTATGATTTGATGAGATGGTGTTGCAGAGCTGAGACTTACATTGTGAATTCTTTTGCTCTTAACTGTACAGGCTTGTTTTTGTTGTATGGGAAATGCTACTAACTCATTTCAGCAGAAAAGAAACGAAACAACTGGCATTGGAATGATAAAAAATCTGGTGATACAAATTTGAAGTTTAATTTTGAACAGAAACTCCACACGCAAAGGCAAAGTAAAGATCAACAAAATAAATTCGGGCAGCTACAAAATTGTCCAATCTGCAAATGAAAAGATAAGGATTCTGCATTTTTAAAATAATATTAGATGTGGAAGACTGCAATTGCCACACTTTCAGCGACAGCTAATACAGTTTGGATTAACAGGTCACAAGAAAAAGTAAAACTAAAATGCTTGTGTAAGTAAAAGCTGTTTCCGTGCAGATGCAATCATCTTCCTTGCTACAAAATAAAAGAAGACATTGTAGCTACCTATTTGAATCTTCAGTGAAATAACTGCGAGCGAGTTCTTGTTCATAGTTCATGTATTTACCATGTAATTCGTTTGTTAGACAGTAGATCTAGATACGAATGATTGATTGATGTGTCACGCGCAATCACGCCTAATATAGCCAATAGGTTAATACTGTTGTTGTTTTTTTTAGGTGTACACACGATGTAACTATGCCTAAATGCTTAATGTGATGCTGCGTAGTTCCGCTAGCTTGTTTTGCTTCCCAGTTACTTTAGTTTGAATAGCATGTGGAGGAGATTGTGATTTTGCTTTCTCCAATTCTGGTCGATTACCACTGGTATCATAGCATATGAAGGCTTGCACTGAATCTGTTTATGAGATGAACGAACTGGATGTTTGCGTTGCAATTATATCTCCCCGTACATGTTTTTTTAATGCAGCGCGCATAAGGGTTGTCTCTTTTTTTTATTTTTAATCTCTTTCCCCAGTAAAGCGGCTGAAATAGCAACGGGGTGACATTCGGTTCTTGATATTCGATTTATACACAGGTGCTCGTTTACATTCAGCTAGCAGTTTGCTCGGATTATCGATGTGGAACCTGAGTTTGCTTAGTACTCTAACAAATCGTACTTGGCAGTGTTTTGACATCCAACAGTTCCTTTCATTTGTACACTCACACCCCCCCCCCCCCACCCCGAAGAAAAAAAATCCACGTGGAATAGACAAACAAAAGAATTTTTTTTTTTTTTGCATGGAATTAATAAATACCGTACACATATCGCTGTCAATTGGAATTAGATGCAAAATTATAACTGCTCGTCTGGCACAGGATCAAACAAAAAGTGCCTTAGGATAGCTGCATTTTTTTGTACGATTGCCCCAGGATAATGTTATAATAATTTTAAGATAAAAGATAACAATAATAATGGACATCATTATTACACACAGCCGCCATTTATTGTCGGCTCTAATTTGGAAAATGCCAGGATATCTTTACTTGTTTTGCCTGAAATCGTGGTCAGCAGCGCATCGCAAGGTCTACCATAGAAACCGGCGCCGCGGCGTTCAGATCAATCCGTAAGTCTTACAAGTCAGAACCACACCAACAATGTTTATGGAAAGAAACAGTACGAATGAACTTCTAAATTATTACAGTATAATGCATTTGGCTTTCGTCGTTTCCCTTTGACACAAAGCAACCTTAGAACGAAATGGAACGGCTATTGGATGCATGCAATGTGTGCTTGCATTGTTATATCATTCTACAGTAGCATTGTGCGCTGTTTCAGTAGTTTCATATGTCTGAGCGTTGATGTGCCGTGGGGAGATATTTTGTAACGTGCTTGCCTCGTAGTCGCTTGCGCCGCATTTAAACAAGAAAAAAAGGCAACAAAATAATTATTCAGGTTGTTTCATTGGAGCATAATGTCGATCACTCAATGAAGTAACTTCGTTCAAGTGACATTCATTCTGGAACCCAATGCACGCTCAGTCTATCGTCAGTGGTTTTCATGGAGGGGTGACGAAGGGAACATTTTTTTAATGGGTAGATACTTGTATCATTGTAGAAATTCTTTGTCCGAATTCGCATGATATCTCTACAGTGCGTTTCTACGAAGATAATATTTAAGTATTGTCAGATATTTTGATTCTGTTAGATATCGGATGATATGATGGGAACGTTATTCGTTGATCTTGTGCATACAGAATGCAAAATCGGCCTGAGCTGTTCAAAGCTGTATTATTTTTTTTTTCTTTTCCACCACTTCCCAAACATTTCATTTCTCTGGAAGTGGCTTTTCCCACGGCTGCAGAGCTGCGCAGCGACCACCGCCTCTAATCGACACGAATTCACGCCCGCTCACGCAGCTTTTCACAGCTCCGGGCCAGTTCAAAGACATTTGAAATCTTGCCTCAAGCCGCCTTTTCTCTCACGTGCCAATCGTCAATAGAAGGTCCGTGAGCGGGCATGATTTTTTTTTTTTTTTATCTGGCGAAGTTGTTAAAAAAAATAAAAAAATCATCAACTGAATGCTAGTTGATTTTGCGCATGCCTTCGCGTGTGTGGATGCTGGGTCGATATTTTTCGTGTTCAGATCATGTTAGAATTATTGTTTTAAACTCCGTTGTCCAATATTTACATTTGCTTTTCTCTCCATTCACGTTCTTCTCCTAGACAACAAACGGGCCTACATTAACATCGGTGAACGTCAACTCGTGTCCTCTTCCCTATTTTCCTTTGTTTGGTTGGACATTACCAGTTTATGTAACAATTGCATCGCCTGCATCAACCGCAGATGTATCTATACGTTTTCAAACAGTTGGACCGAAAACCTGTGCCAGGCGTGGTGTCGCTTAGTTAGGCCTGTAGGTCTTTATTTTGGGAGAATAGCTGCTGGAGGCATTTACACCTCACTTGTTCTTGTTCTTGTTGTTCTTGTTCTTGTTTGTTCTTTTCTTGTGTGTTTGTTGTTGCTGTCGTCTTTCTGCCTTTCTTGGATCTTTGTCCCCAAAAGTGCTCCCTAGTTGGTTGCCTTTATCCTGGGCTTGACCATGTTTTCTTTCTGTCACTGTGCAATCATCGTTAATGTATACTCACAACTCTCCACCGCTCTTGTACTGTCCTTTTATGAACAAACACAAAGGATTGTATACTGTGGACCCCTCGAACACTTCAGTTCCCTAAGGTTGCAAAACAGCAACGACAGCAACAAAACGTTGAATAACATTCGTCCAATTTGATATGAATGAACGACAACAACAGCAACAAAACGTTAAATAACATTCGTCCAATTTGATATGAATGAACGACAGCAACAGCAACAAAACGTTAAATAACATTCGTCCAATTTGATATGAATGAACGACAAAAGCAGCAACAATATTAACAATAGAACTGAACTCCCTCTGCCCTGTCTGTCTCGCTTAAGAACCCCATGGATTTTTTTGTAGGAGAGACTGATCATCCAATTAGTAATGATAAGGATATCGCTTGCTTAAAATTAATCTTAAAATGTATTTAAAATGCATCGAAATGGATTAGAGTTGAGAATTGTGACTTAACCTCTGACATGGGTGGCGAAACCAGAGACTTTTCCCAGGACAATTAGGGCATTAATAATCCTCTCATCTCCATTAATTTGGAGCTCCTCAGGTCGGAATCTCACATGGAATCTGTCAGGATAGAGATGGGGGGGGGGGGGGTGCAGAATTCCTTGCTCTTCCAGCATCTTGGATTGATAGCCCAGGATTTATTAATTTTGTGAATAAACATTCCAAGTCTCCGTTTTGTTGCTGCATATCGTGAAATTTGAGAGGACGCCAAGACCATCCGCTCAGGTCCTGAATCTTCTGCCGGGTTATTACGTACAGTGGGACTTAATCATGTTATAAACGTGCTGGCCAGCCGCAAACTTAATTATAATTTGACATGATTATATCTTCAAAGGAACCCGTAATCATTCATGTCTACTGAAATTATCATAATTTGTGTGATATCTCACATAGCTGGTATTTTTCTCTCCCGCTCCAATCCGCCCCCTCACGTCCCGATTCTGCTTCTCCCCCCCCCCCCCCAATTGCCGGCGACGCTTAAGAGACCATCCTGTCTCGGCTTTGTCCCCTTGTGTACTCTCACAGCTTTGAAAAGCTTCCCTCTCAGTCCGTGTGTGTCCTAAGTGCGCATCAAGTATCTCCGTCTTCCGCCCACCATTTTTTTTTCCCCGTCATCTCCCCTGGACTATAAGATAAGATAAAGAAATATAAGAAATGAAACCAGAGATCTTCACCGCATTGGCCGGCCATGAAATGTAATGTAAAGATAGAATGATAGGTTCCGAAATTTGAAGAAATACCACCAGCTGAAACATTGGATGTCGCAACCATACAACGGCATGACTTACTGACTTAGGCCATCAAACCAAGTTAAGACTCTTTCCCCATTTTCAGGAAACGTACTGATCTTTCTCGAGTGGGAGAAAGAAAAGTGTACGCTTTTTTTGGGGAGAGTACGAAGGATTAAGGGCGGACTTTCTTACTAGGCAGTCTATTTATATAATTTATTATTATGATAAGCACATTACCGGGTGGAAATGAACGCATCGATGGGTGAGGAAACCAGGCCGTGGAAGATTGGTTAGGGAATCATGATCAGGTAAAACAGATTTTAATTTCATCTCACCCACCAGGAGACTTGGCTAATTTGCCATCAGGAGTAGATTGGCCAGCGTTTTTTCCCGTAAGGCGGAGTTCCTGTTGGCAAATCAGGCCAACGAGCCATGCTTACCAAAGCACGAGAGAGGAAAAACCACTGACTAAATGTCTTTAGCAGCCTGGTCTGTCAAGGTCACGAGTTCTGTCCGTTCATGGGTCGAAAAGAGCAGTTTGTCCGGCCATGTTGTATTCTTATCATAACTCGAAAAGAAATTTTATCTTTTTTCGGTTGTAATATCTCCTCATAATAGATGTTGAGACCATTGCGGAGAGCGGTGCAATATAACATGTGTACTTGTAAAATAGTTGCAGCCGGTCTTCGCCATAGGGATGCCAAAAGTCAGGTTTTTCCGGCTTTTCCGTCAGTCCCGATTTTTCGTTTTTTTCGTTATTGCTGTTGTTCTCGAGCCTTTTCGATGCATCATAGCGTTAAAACTGTTATTTAAAAAATGTTTGTTTTGGTACAAACACGATGACACATTCATTTTTCATTTTTTTTTTTTTTTTCAAAAATCATTTGGCATCCCTGTTACTATGTTTATAATTATTTCATCAGTGTGAAATTTCAGTGTCGTATTTGCGTTTCTAAATTCAGAAGAGTATGGAAATTCCTTATCTTGGTTTCTGGATTTACAATTTCCGTCAGAAAGTACCACACGGACGATTTCATGCCGTTAGGTTTCAAAGCTGGAAGTCTGAAGCATACCACTGAAAGACCACCAGCATTCTTATGGTTAAAGAATTGAACCGAACTGAATGAAATTACATCCATTCACTCTTTCTTCAGAATTAGGTTGAGACAGAAGTCAAAGGGGCTAGGAAATTTGGGGAGAATTGTTTTACAAGCTTCGGGAGTTTGTGTCAGTAGTTATGAGCTTGTTATATTCAGCACAAACAGACATAGATTTCTGAAAGTAGGTCTATTGCATGCCACTCGACGTGCTAACCATGATGGGATGGGGAATGCAGATGTGTTTATCTATCCTGGGCGATGTGTTTACCGAACGGACCAAAGGATAAAGGATTTCCACCTGTAAACATGTACGGCGATAAGATTTGGGGGAAATTATGATGGGAATTATGATAATGTCACAGGTTCCATAGAAGTATTCTTTGGGTTTTCTGATGTTCATCCAAGTTGGAGGTGGGGGCGGCGAATGCAGCAATTACTGGGCGATCTTCTTTTATCATTTGTCAGTCTGTGAATGTATTTACTTTGTCGATGTACGTGCTTCCCAAAGTCCGCACGTTAGTTTATCTGTGTGATACACGGAATTTGGATAATTAGGAGAAAAAAAACAAGCTTTTCCTAATACTCATCATTTAGTCGGCATATCGCTCGATACCAGTCGACCTCCCGGTCTTATTAAGCATTGGTAGATCCACGACCCGTCTTTCTACTTACCGGCATCTACCGGCTTACCTCATCATCTTACCTGCCTAAGCGTCGGTATAATTATGCTCGCTGCGTAACGTTGAACCCACCTGTTGTGCTTTTCACCCACCGAAGTACCATCTGCCAATATACCCTTCAGTCTGTCAACTAGTTCATTTGTCTTTTAGTCATAACCATCATTTGAACTGACAGCTTTCACGAGCGTCTCCGTCGGAAACAAGTCTTGGTTAAACTCCTGGTCTGGCGTCGAGCAGCAGGAAGTGGAAGGGGAGGGTGAGGCTTCATAAGAAACAGATGGCGGGCGGCCCGAGTGATTAGTTACGTTTACATCAACGGAGTCACTGCACAGCAGCAACATACAAAACGGCGGAACCACCTTGTTTAATCACCAGAGAAACAATAACAAAGATAAGGAGGCACGCGCCAGTGTAGTTAATTCCCCGGGTATTTAGCATTATTAGTGTTGATTTATCCCGTGTTATGGTTTGTGTAGTGTTAGATTGGCATCAAATGTGGCATCGAGTTTCTGTAGCTGGACATAATTAATAATAATATGCTTTTTATCCTTTTTTGTAGATGAAATGTTTCCACATGCAGTCAGTCCTGCTATTTGTTAGATTCATATTCGGGTAGAAAAAAAATTCTAATTAAAAGATGAGTTGAGTTTTTTCTTTTTATTCGTTTTCAGATACAGTCACTGGTTCACTTCTATCCATGTCTCTCTCTCTCTCTCTCTCTCTCTCTCTCTCTCTCTCTCTCTCTCTCTCTCTCTCTCTCTGTCGCCCTGTTTGCCCCCCCCCCCACCAAAGGTTTGTTGGTTTTTTTTTTGGGGGGGGGGGGGGTCCTTTACAAAGTTACACATTCAGTATCATTCTGATCATCGGACGGCCGGCTCTTTTTCTGTAAATGCCACTCGTGTCTTTCATGAATGATCACTTTTTTTTTTCTCTCCCAACGAAATTACAAAAGTAAGGGCATGATGCCCAGCAACTTGCGGCGTCCACAGCCACACCTGGTCCCCATGGCTCAAATTACGCAGTGGAAGATGCTTTCATTACTGGGAGAATTTAAAACGATTTTACAGTCTATTTTGACAGATAATCATAGTATGTTGTTTATCTTGATTTGGTCCCAACACCTGGCCTTCGCTTTTTGTACATCGTAATCGTCTGGCTTACATGGAAAAGTTCATTTACCCAGCGATCGTTCATAATTGAAGCTTTTCAACATTCCTCACTGCTGCCTCTGACATCTTACTCAACGCCAAAGTTCCTCATCTCAATAGATTTTAAACATTGAATCTGAAATTTTCAACTATTCAGTGGGGTTTAATGTTATGTGCTTTTACACCAGGATGTGCCATTTTGTGAAAGAATATTATTTGTACCATGAGTGAGTCCAAAGTGGTTTTCTTAGGAAGCGCAGTGATTGGGCGTAGACTTTGTCGCTCAAGTAGATTTGTTACACACTTAAGATGTAGTGAATCATGTCATAATTGTATGTGTATTATCGCAATTGGATCGTATGGCGTGACTTGACTAACTTTGACAGCTCATGTGCACAGGAAAGAGAGGTGTAGCAACAATGAGTGGATTATGATCTTATCTCCTTCTTGTTTTCTCTCTCTCTCTCTCTCTTTCTCTCTCACACATCTTACACACATCCACAGAGTGAGAGAGAGAGAGAGAGAGAGAGAGAGAGAGAGAGAGAGAGAGAGAGAGAGAGAGAGAGAGAGAGAGAGAGAGAGAGAGAGAGAGAGAGAGAGTTGCTTGTATGTGACATTATAGTTTACGTGATTGTATGATTATAACGGACAGGATGAAGAGAAGATGGGGAAGATTAGAAGAAAAACCATCATGTCGAAAGTGAAATTAGGAAGCTGGGCTCTCCAGCTCCAGTTTGTTACCTGCGAGATTACCCTGACCTTAATTAGAGCGCTGACATTATGTTATGATGCCCGGACAATTATAGCAAAGCTTTTAGAGGAAAAATAATCAACAAGGAAGTTTTTTTTTTTTTTAGCAAAAGACACGTTCCACGCAGTTTGGCAATCAGGACCAGCCTCCGTTCGTGCGGCTGGATATTCCACGTTTAACTAGCGGAGATCTGAAGCTAGAGTGAGCTTTGATCATATCGTGGCGTAGAGCATTGATTTGATACAGAGCGTAATAATGTCGTTTTGTGGATTAGAGCTCAGGGTCAGAGTAAAGCTGTGGCGTAAAAGCAACATTAAACACATTGCTTTGATTGAACACACTGTGTGATGCCTATACAAAGGCAGGAGGCTTGACGAAATGCATGAGAATTAAACTACCAGCTATTTCAGTTCTTAACGAAATAATGATGTGTTTTTCTTTCCCGCATCCAATCTCTCTCTCGCTCTCTCTCTCTCATCCTCTCTCCCCCCCCCCTCTCTCTCTCTGCTTATACGTACAATTCTATTCTTTTTAATCACAGTATCCCTTGACTGAAATTTATTATTGCCAGTGTAGGATCGTCATCGGTCGCCATTATCATCGTCACTATGGTAGCATCTTAATGATGTTGAGACGCACGGTTAACGCCGCTGTTGTCGTAAATTCTTTCCATATTCCTGCAGCTCAAAACTTTAGAACCGTTGTTGGTCTGATCATGTTTGCTTTCTGTGATGAAACGCCCTAATACTGTCAAAATTGGGCAAAATTGGCCTAAATGTTGGTAGTCATTGAGGAAGTCAGAAATGACAAACAGAAATCGCAGCAGTAGCACTAATAACCACCCTCATAGCCATGCTCATCACTGAAGAACATCAAGACCCTCTTGGATTTTAGGAGAACAGAAGACTTTATAGTATTCCATTTTGTGAAGTAGTGCTTCGTCCAAGTTGTCTTTAGACCAGATCAAAGAGCAGCTTTGCCATTTCCAAGCCCTGATGGTCAAACGAGCCATTTCTTCAGCGGTTATGAATGGGCAGCGATGGCCTAAGCTTTACTCCACCGTTCGTGTGTCTTTTCTGAATGCCATTTGCCTGGGTACCACTGTGAAGACCGTATGTACAGCTTATGGCATTGTGTCGAACTCTTGCAAGGTCTTCACCCCGTGGGAGGTTAGTTTATGAATACTGCTTTTCCACTGCATTGTCGACTGCCTCTTGGGTTGGTTATTTTTCGTTTCTGTTAAGGCAACAACATTGGAAACAAAAACGATCATTGACGGAAACATTAAAAAAAAAAGAAAAGAATAAGAAGGCCCTATGCAACATCGCTATGCTACGACGTTCTTAAAAAGACACGGCAAAAAGCCTTGTTCCTTATTTGTTTACCCCCTGGGTCGGTAGGTAGCAAGAGCTCTTAATTCGGGTGCCAGAGGTCCCAGATTTGGATCCCTGTCGGGGCGAGACTCCGTCTGATTTCTCACGTTGTTTTTTAAGACACTCGTTCGTCGGGAGAGGGGGGGGGGGGCTGACGATGGCCAAAGCCGCATACGAATTTTGCTGAAAATGGACAATCTTTCTCAGAAAAACAAAACCAAAATCCGTAATGCCAATCAAAAACGGTATGGCATTTTTACGTATTTATTCAAATGACAGTCAAGCCCCACCTCATTCGCTCGTTTCCTGATGCTTCATTTTTATTTTTTGTACCCTTGTCTGTCTCGTCGTGGATCTGTGAGGATCGGGGTTAGTTTGCCGACTTATGCAACTCGCAGCGTCCAATTTCGTGGTTTTTATTAATCTCGGAATGTCTGGCCGTTTGTTTTCTGTCGATTTATCATCCGGGGCTTCTTTCCAGCGGTGCATGTTCCTAGTGTTTTAGGACCACATAATCACTGAGCCCAGACCCTGAGTTGATTGAAAACAACTGGTTTGTGACAGATCGCAGAGTAACGAGAGCTGGTCCTGAATGTTTTGCTGTGTTTTATTGGCGGGAGATATTTTGTCAATACATACGTAGCTCAGTAGACAAATATTCCCTTTGTGGGTACGTTTTATTGGGGGGTGGGGGGTGGGGTGGGAATACATTTCTTTGTTGTTTTGAGTCCGAAAACAAAAATGAAATAAATGGATTGAGGCTTGTAGAAAAAGAAGACGAAGAAGTTATTGACACTTTCAACAATTTGAAGAGTTTAGAATAAGCATGCATGACTGAAAAGGTTCTAACACAAAAGACGTTTCTTTTTTGGCAGGGAGAAAGAAATTTCACTGACTGCGGCTATAATGAGAAAAGTGGAGAATTGGAACTGAAAATTGAACACATTCAAGCACTTAAGCTCTTCTCAGATCACTCAACGTTATGTTAAGGGGACACTTCAAATAAATAAAACCGACCGGATTATTATGTGCATGAGCGCAGCTTAAGAAGCGGCCAGACTCAGTGGTCAACTTCTTTCTTTTCGTGAAGAATGGTAAGGAACCTAACCAACAGTTAATGTGCACGGCCGTGGGAATAGATAATGTTCTTCCTGTAAAGTTTTGGATAGTTAGTGTTCACCACGCCGTCAACAACAGATGGTCATCGAGCAGCAATAAACGTCCGTGGCCAAAAACCGATGCGGATTCATGCTTCAGCAAACTCATTACAGTCGCCTAATTAGCATATTCATCAGCACTCATTAACCGGCTCGGCCGGCTGGACTCATCAGCATAAATTCATTATCATGGTCGCGTGCATCGTTTGACATGCCCACGCTTCAGTTGGCCGACATTTGCATACTGAGATAGTCATTTGCGGCCCCAAATCTGGAAACTTGAGGCTGACTTGAGGAAATAATGTGTAAGATCCATTTTGGCAACACTTCAAACTCGTGGCGCACGTTTCCTTTTCTGGCTGCTGAATGTTTAGTGAGGGAAAGAATGGGGAGAGGGCGTAGATGCAGTTTGCTGTGATGTTGTACGTTATGCTTGATTAAAAAAACAATGAGCAAAGAGGGGACTGCATTCTTCTAATGTAGCAAACAAAATTCATACATTTGTTAAGTCTGTGACAGTCTTTAGCAATAATGTCGTTGTGCAAAGTACCATTGGTGTTGTCAGAGAAACGAGGGGAGCAGTTTGATGTGTCGCAGTGCTAAATTGAATGGTGGAAATGCTTACTAATTTTCATTTTACACGACACGAGTTGTATTTAATCAGATGCCCGCGACCATTAAAATTTATTTCTCATTATGTGTGAATTTTTATCACGAAAGTGAAACGTTACTACAGTTTACTGCTCAGAGTGATTAGGGGGGGGGGGGCAGTTATTGTAAATGCCCGTTGTGTATGCCAAGCATTTTTTGTCTCAGATTAACTTTTCAGATTTTCATCACAAAACTAAAACTACGTGTTTCAACCCATCTAGAAATTTCCAGAAATTAAGCATCAGTCCTTGACAATGTATTTCTTTACCTCCTAAACTGTGGTACAGCCGGTTTACACGCTATCCCTATCACCACCCTTCATCCTCAAGAGGAATAGACAAGGAAAAGAAACAGAGAGACGCCCCCCAGTGGAGGAGGTGGAGTCGAGATAATCAGAAAGTCAAGACTGCGTGAGTGTGTTGGGGTCGACGAGAGGTAATTTCATTTTCCAATTTCCGTGAAGGAATCGATGGCAGGTCCAATCTGGTCCGACAGCCACATTCAGACGGATGTAAGAGTAGAAATGGGGGAGATCGCCTATCGGGTTGTCATTTTTGGGGGGCTAAGTTTTGTTTGGTAACCAGCTTGATGCAGTCATTGTACTGTAGGTCGTTTTAAAGGACAAGCTCGTTGTCTAATGGTTAGCACTGAGCAATACATCTATTGACGCCCACAGTTTCCCGTTCCCACGTTTCTTGTTGGGTTTTTGCACAATTTACTAGAATATTTGGATTTGCGTGGCAGTAAATTTCGTGTGAATATTTGGGTGTGGAAGAAGAGAGGATTAAGGCTCTGTCTCATGGGAACTCCCACCTGTCATGAGGGATGTTGCCCGCGGGAGAAAACCCGGATTTGATCATGCCAAGAAAGAAGTCGAGGGTGGAACAAAAACTGTTTTGAAATTCTGGTCAACTCCGATATCAGAGCTTCAAAAGGCATATTCCTTGCACACAACGATTTTGTATTGATAGACTGGAGATCTGGAGGGAAGCGCTGCAAGATAAAGATTGAGCCCGTCGCTGCATGCTGTGCATTATAGCGCAGTTGATAAGCTTGTATAAAGACGTCTGTCGACATTGGGAAGCATGTCATGATTTTGGAAGTTGAGCAGAGTGAAGTTTGAGATTATGTTGTGAAAAGTTTAAGATTTTTTTCTTTTTCTTCGGTAATTCCTCCCCTTTCCTTCCTTCCTCCCCATTCATTTTTATTTTTGTAAATCTCTGTGCTTTGCTGTTGTGGGGAATCTTTCAAACGGGGACTTCCGCAATTCACCAGAGCGTTAAATGCAGCAGGTTTACAATTGCATGGATGTTGTTACACGAGTGTAATGTGTCGCTTCTTGCGTGATGGAAACATGAGATTTCAACATTACACGGTTTTTAATTCAAAGTGGTTTTGATTTACCGGTTGTTCATTTTGTTTCTGTATTAACATTTACTACTGTGCAATGCGCCCCCCCCCCTCCCCCTCCCCCCCTTATCTTTTACGGTTACAGATTCTTCGGTATATGTGAATTTTAAAGAGCCTCCTTGCTTCTTTTTCTCAGATGTAGATACACATGATTTTCTTATCAGTTTTCCGTTCCTTTTTTAGAGCTCAGATTGAAATGCGATTTTGAATGTATTCATTCAGTGCATGACTCAGTGATCACTCAATAAAGAAATAATAGGTACCTAATTAAGCGAACAGAGGTGAACAAATTCAATTTTTATAAATATATAGATGCCTATAGAGGTGTGTTTGTACATAGATTCTTGAAGGAATTAAAAATGAAGAACTAGGTAAATAAATAAATGAGTAAGAGAAAACATAAATAACCAAGTAAATGAACACACAGCTGTCTATGGGGACTATCCTGGAGATCGGACCCAACTGGAATCTTTTATATCCCAGAATTGTCAACTACTGAATTCTATGTTGTCGGCCGTTCTCGAACCCTCGAGGTCTTTAACATTATGAGGTGATCAGTTTTAAAGTTCAGTTTCAGCAGTTTTCTTTTCCATGTTGCCATTGTCACTGTCCAGTTCTGACGCCTTCTATTTCGTGCTGCCCCTGTGATCTGGTTTCTAGATGTTGTACAGTTGTCTGTGCCCATTTACAGTAACGTTCTCTCATTTACAGTCTCGTTCTCTCTGAGAGGCTGAAGGTTTATATACCGAAAGCTTGGTTTGTCTTCCCTATCCCTTTTGTGTTTTATTATATCGTTTTGGTATTATTTGTTTCGCGTGGCTTTGCTGAATATAACTTTTTCTTTTTTCTCATACTTGACTTTGTTTGAAACCTCGGTGCGACCCCATTTTTTTTATTTTGTTTTATTTTTATTTATTTTTTTTACATTTCGTCATTTCAGTGAAGCTTGTCATGGAGTCTTATCTAAATTTCAAAGTCAAAATATTGGGGTGGGGGCTTAAGAAGAGGTGGTGCGTGGCTGCACGGACCATTTGGGCAGTTTATTTGTATCTAATTGATAGTGTCTGACATTTGGAATTATATGAAATTTCCACGCGATTAATGCCAGTCCCTCTTCAATTTTCCAGGCTTAGGGGTGAAACATTTTTTTGACGGGGTGTGGGGGGGGGGTGTGTGTGTGTGTGTGTGTGTATGTGTTACTTTTTCATAATATCGTAAGCAGTGCTCTCAATGATTAACCGAAGCGTAACAGTTAATAGCCTTTCTGTTTTGTAATGCCCCACCGTGTTTCCATCCCCTACCTCCCTCTTGTAACCCATCATTCTCTCTCCTCCCCCCCCCCCCCCCCACCGGGCCCGCACGGACTACCGAGGCATAAAATTGGACCTGGCGCCGATCCCGGTCATTTGTTTTGTCCCTTGTGATGTCTAAGTAGTCGCTGATTATCTCCCTTTCGCCTTTATTTGCATACCGGATGCAGCATGGGGGCTGATGCTCCTCTGTTTACCTCCACCGGCGACCATAAAGTATAAAACCCAAACATTTCCCGTGCAATTCTCCCTGTGAAAGCGGGATATCTCAAAAAGGAAATAGGAAATTGGGAAATGAGTTTTCCCTTCAGCAAGTGGAAATGAGAACTATTGGGGGTTTATTGAAAACAACGGAAATGAAATAGTCGTGAAGATGTTTATCGAAGCTTTGGTGCAAGCACATTTGGCATAGCAGTGGTGGGTGGGATCATAAACTTGTAGAGGAATTGGGTTTTATTGGCGGTAATTAAACTCTGATGTAGGCCAGTGTTTGTTTCATTCTTCGTTTGTTAGGTGTGTTTGGTTAAACATGTTCCTCCACGGCCGGCTAATTGTGTCACTTCACCAAGTAGTCGAATCTTGTAACCAGGGAGGGGGGGGGGGGGGAAACGGTGATTTTCTGTTGTTGTGTTTTTTTTTTTAATACAGCCCTTCTCCTACTCCCAGCGAGTTGTATGTTGTGTCAATAGGCCATTGTCTTATTTTTTTTTCTGTCTTTCTCCTCGCTCTGGGGCCCCCTTTACTCATCTTCTTATTTTCGACTTCTGTCGCTTGCTCTTTGTGTCACTTGTGGGTGTGTCTCTCGCACGACTCATTTAACCTTCCTTTTTTCCCTGATGTTTACCCCGCACTCGTTCTCAGTGAGTTTCCCACGTTTAATTTCCAGAACAATAAATATGCATTGGATCTTTTGGCTCTGTTATTGAGAAAAACAAACACAGTGTTTCTGCTCCATAACCTTTAATAAAACCGGTCGAACGTAACGGGCCCGGAAGTGTAACAGATCGCGGGAAGCGGCGAGTGGTGGTTTGCGTAAAGAGGAGAGTAGAGAAATGGGGTATTTGTATCACGAACAACATTATTTAGACATATTTTGTGCAAATGTTTTTGTATGGCATGAGGAAAAAAAAAAAATACCTGTGTGACCTCACATGGTGCAGTTTTATTGTTATTTTTCTTCCTTTTTTTTTTTTTTTTTGAAAGCTCCTGGGGAAAGGACAATGGTAAATATTTATTCACAATATGTATTGCTGCAGTGGAGTGGTTGGAACGGTTTGAGCTGAAGGCCATATGGACATGCGAACAGGTGCTGTACATTGGCCAAATGTCAGTGACTGGTCCATTCTGTTTAGATGGCGGGAATGAGTTTGTTCTGCTTTGATGAATTGAATGAGGATAAGCGCATGGTTTTCCAGACCCTCGACGGGGACTTCAGAGAAAGAGACGGTCATCAGCAGCACCATTAGCAAAACCAATCATTAACAGTAACAGCCTGAAGGGAAGAACAAGGGGCAAATTCGGAAGATTTAACTTGGAACGGCAGCAGAAGGAACCCCTTTAGTACCTGGGGTCCACGCCTCATCTGGTAAATCAGGCGTGACCATCTACTCGGACTTTCAGAAACCATTAATGTCTCAACGTTGCTCCAAGCTTTTAGATCTACTGTAGTCAGGTGCTTGTGATGTTAACTACTTAATGCCACATGTCTGTCTGTGTGTGAAAAACCGACTGCAATTTAAAACACTGATACGTAACTGTGGTAATGCATGACGAAAAAATGGAAATTAACAAAATGCAGTATTACACCATCGCTGTGCAGATAGTTAAAAGAAAGACAAAGTTGCACGGGTTAAAACAGAAAAGCCAAGACCTTGTGTTTTTTGCAGGTCTTGGTGTGTAAAAGCTGGGGGGGGGGGGGGGGGAGGAGTTGGCAAAGTCAGAAAAAGCAAATGTCCTTTTGTTTTTCTTTCGTGGCAGGAGCGATACGATAGCGTTTGAGAAGGTTTGCTACTTTCAGACACGTACATCAACCTTCTGTGGTTGCTATCGTTCCACTGTGAATCAGTCCGATTTTTTTTTCTTTTTTTTTTTTTGGGTGGACAAATTCTGATGTCTGATGGATTTCAGAAAATAGCGATTTCAAATCAGCTTTGCCTTTCCTCATTTCAAGAGAAGTAATATAAAGTTACGCCCAGTCTGTGTTGATAGGATCTTCACTCTAGGATGTAGGGTACCATCTGTCTGTAGAGCACTTCTTAATCCTTGATATCATGAGTCGGAATCTCAATCAACTGCTAAACTTGGCCCTGAACTACAGGAGACCAGTTACGAGTAGACACTTTTTCCTGGCATTTACTACCTTCTAGGCCCGAAGCTCGGGCTTTATTAAAATAGCAAGCCTATTTCAGTTAGTTTTATAAGTGCAAGGCTAGAGCTGACAGTGAACTTTCCAGGATTTCCTTCATTGTCATCATTGCGTCTTCTATTAGAAAAACAAATATCATGAAATTTATAATTCGACAGAGGATGGAAAGGAAAAGGCGCTTTCAAACACATTTGTATACTCCAATACACGTTCAGTCATGGGGACATATCAGGAGGCATCCGCAAGGAGAAGTCATTGGCACCACCGGAAAAAAAGACAAAAGAGCAGACCCGAGCTGTCTATCACTCACCCCTCACACCTGCGTTATATTAGTAAGGAAACAATTACTGTGCATCTTCTTATTTTACTTGTGCCGCCAGTGCCACTAATTGTTTTGAGAGAAAACTACTCACTCGGGTATCAGTGTCGGGGCTGCTCACACTTGGTCCTGCGGAATGTGGTCATCAAACTGCCAGAGATTAAAGCGAGTAAAAAAAAAATCGTCATTGTCCAGAAGAAATTCAGCCTGGCCTTGCTGTAAGGTGTCGATCTCCTGCTTTCTCTGATTTGTGGAAGCGACAAGAAAATAATATAGACAGGAAAAGTAACAGAATTTAAAATGCTTATCAGCTACCTGCTTGATTTGATCTTCAGTTGGGTCACACATGATTTAATATTAAAATTGTACACACATGGTCCACCACGGTAAAAGACATGGACTCCCAAAAAAACCACCACAGCACACATAAATGACATGAGCAGAACTCGCACTTACTCATAGACTGGCTGACCCACCCACTTACAAATTTGCGAGAGAAAGAGAGAATGTTCAGGTTTTTCTTTTTATTTAGATATATCAGTAAAAAGAAACAAGCATGTTTCATCATTGACTAAGCATTTAAGTGAACTATAGGCCAGTGGTTGGAAATGCTCATACATCCCATAACGTAAGCTTGCAGAATGCGTCTCATGTTGTAAAGCCCAGTTCTTGCATTAAGCACTGCCCCATTCCTTCACTGTCTTTATTTGTCCCGCCGAAGAAATGTGGAAATGAATTTCAGTGTGGTGGTGTGGAGGAGGGGGAGGGGAGGGGGGGGGGCTGTTCAGCTTTAGTGTATCGCATCCATCCTATTATCAAATAAAGTTTCCCGATATTTATGTCGGAAATGGGTAAAGCTCTTCAAATTAAAGAGAGTAATTAATGCGAATCTGTTCGGAAGAATCAGACGTAGCAAAACCGCCCGTAAAGAGATCTACCATAACACTGAAGGCTAAATTGTCTGTTTGGGTTTCACGGTAACAAACTTCGCCTATTTTCTATTGGAACTCGGTACCTGTTGCAGTAATTGAAACACTTTCTTGCTCATGGGTAAACCCCTGAACTTGGTTGGGGTTTAATAATGACCCGGTTTATATTAGAGTTTGTTTATGTTGTCATTCCCTTTTCTCACGTCTTGCATCTTCGTTGCTCTCTCTCTCTCTCTCTCTCTCTCTCTCTCTCTCTCTCTCTCTCTCTCTCTCTCTATCTCTATCTCTCCCCTCCCCCCTTTATTTTCAAGACCCTCCTCAGTTTGTTTTTTTCCCTCCATGTCACTCGGTTGTAGACTTCATATTCATTCTGCTATGTTCTGATTTTCGCCTTGCCTCATCTAAGCACAGTATAGCCATTATCGTGTCGATTTGCTGTCTCCAAACTCAAACTCAGTGTCTGAATATTTCCAACAAACACACAAACATACGCATTTTTCACTCACTCTTCTCTCGCTCATTGTCAGTTGATCTGCTCTTATATGTGCATTCTTGATCTTGTGTCCTATTTTAGCTAGTTGTACATTTTATATTCACTCAGCCGCTCATTCCGTCCCCTATTTATTCAATCAAATGCAAACTCATTCTCTCCTCTCGACCTGTCTTTCTTAACTACAGTCTCAACAATCTGGCATTCTGTAATGCATGGATCTTCTACTTTCCTTACCCACCAGTCCCACCTCGGCTCTCTGATAAAATTCCACCGGCCAGATTGCAGTGTCTACCCGTAGTTCAAACCCCATATCTCCTGTCAATAACCACATTACAAAAACACGCGCATCGCCTCCCCTAAAAGCGTGAAAATTGCCTGGAACCGTTCTGGTTTACTTCAAAACGTCAGCACATTGTCAGGTTTGTGAAAAGAAATATCGTTGGCGTCAATTGAGACTGGAATGCCTCCCTTCTGAACATCGCTGGCGAGGAAGTATCGGGGGGGGGGGGGGAAGAGGGGGGCGAGTGCGGAGATGGCACATAAACCGATGAGTTCCAGGGAAAAATTCGGCTTTCGATATGGGAATAAACTAACTAAGAGCTTTCGATGGTAGAAATAGATCAGCTCTTTATATTCGCAGATAAATCGTACATTCCTGCGATGGCATCTTTGTTGTCTTGCCAAGAAAAAAAAAAAAAAGACATCCATCCCTCATCCCCACCTCCCACCTTTTTTAAATTATATAAAGCACGTGCATTTTTTCTTTTTTAACTCACGCATACAACACTGAGTTAGTGCCTCCATTTATTGCAGATTTCATTTTAATGACGAAATTGCCATTATTTCTTTTTTTCCTTGAATGTGGAAAGTTGATAACTTCATTATCCCGCTAGTCACTTCCACATGGAGTACAGCAAACTTTGTTATTGCGGTATCTGTAATTCTTGATGTTGTCTGTTTGAAATAAAGTAGAGTTAATAATTATTATCTCATAGAATCACTGTAATGAATTTAGAGATGTGAGCAGATGGTAATTTCAGGGACACACATTAATTTGTATCGAAAAGAAAACTTGATTTATCGATAGTTATGTAACGAAAGCAGTGAGAAATTCATAAGCATTTCATGCCCCACAATGGATTTAGTCCAAGCGTTTTCTTTATTGCTTTGATCTAATTCGTATCTCTGGCTTCTGGCTGGATGTAGCAAGAAACACCATTTGCTTGTCATTGCCCTGTCATCTGTTCATTTCCTGTACATGCTCTGGAAAAGAACTGGAAGAGGTCAGCGACCAGCCAGGTTCGTTTCTGCCCGTTGGTCTGTTGAAATTCCCTTTGCCAGCGTCGACTAACGACTCAGTACTTAAGGGGCGGTTATTTCTGAGTTGGTTTTTGTTAGAAAAATTGTCTGAAAAGGAAAAATTAGTGATTAGATAATATAATAATTATGATTTTATTGTGCCTATTTTACCGTTAGTTGCTGACCGGAGGCACGCGATCGTTCCGTTGTTTTAACCCAGCATAAGTTTAGGCATAATGGCGCTATAGCTCATTTTGATAACCCAACATTTTCGTTAAATAACTTCGATCTTTTTGTGTATGTTTGAGCGCGATGTTAGGTATGGGCAGTGACATTCCGATCAGACTATATTATTATGGAAAAGAATCCTTTCCAGTGTCAGAAAACAATGATTTCACAAATAATATTCTGATTTGTCATGGTTATCCAGCGTCATCTCTGCCGACAATCAAGCCTCGTAAATGTTATATAATTAATTATTTCACAGAGAGCCGCTATTTATCCACCAGCATCCTGTAAAAGATTTAAAATATTAGCATTAAAAATTAATGTCACCATTATACTGAAGCCCCATGTGAACGTTCCATTACTTCAGAATGATTTGCCGTTGCTGTCTATATAATGCTAGAATCAGCCAGTTACTAGTATAATAACAGCTACAGCAATTACAAGGAACTTGAACTGATTTAGTCCACCCCCTTTTTTTTAAATGTAGGGTAGTAGTAGTCTTGAAAGAAAGACGTATAGGCCTATACAATATATTATTGAAAGGCTGAAATTGATAAAGAACGGTTGGGGATGAGGGCGGGGGGAGTAGAAAAGATCACCATATCTTCCTGTAAATGAACCAGCGATTGTGTACCTATTTATCAGGTTGAGTACCTTGAGTGTGACATGTCAGAATGTGGTAATTTAATCCCTTCAATGGTTGACAATGGCTTGAAAGGGGGGTGGCCCACCGTGACAGTAACTGCAGTGGGCGGGGTCCAGCTCATCAAAGTGGCATTTGTCTGGTGGCAAGACCAGAGCTCAAACCGTCATTCTGTCACGTCGCTACGTGATCACGGACCGGCCTCAGGTCGTGTCATCGGGCGGCGCCCTGGCTGCAAGAATGTCAGGTATGAATGATGTATGGATAAGTGAATGTGGAAAGTAATAAGAGAAGGAGAGGAAAAGGCGGTGGTAGGGCACCCACACTAATGACGTAATAGTGCTTATTGATCAATCGTGGGAATGCAAGAATACAAACTCAGGATATAAATATAGTCAAGAGTAAAACAGAATGCTGAGTCCTGTGTGAAAAGAATACAAAACATGCAGAATAATGAGGAGGAAAAAGTACAGGTCTATTAACCAGTCCGTTCGTATCAGCACAGTGCAATGTGGTTATTGAATTTGTGGAATTTATCCGTTCGACTTCAATTTGCTAATGGAAGACAAAATGGCACGTTACAGGAAATGTATCTGCGAGTGGTAGTATAGGAATGTAGACATCATTGGAAACTGGTGACTATAGACAAACACTTTAACGTTGGAACAGCGAATGTTGAGAAAGTAGACACCGGGGGCGGTTGGGGAATTCTAAAAGTATTTTGACTGAATCGATAAGAGTAAACAGCGTTTACTTACAAATAATTTATTATGTCTGGTGAAGTAAGTTTATCTTCTCAGTCTTATCAGATTCTTCTTACTTTGGCCTATAGTGTGACATCATTAGTAATGTCTGTCGGTTCTGCACCTAATATACAGTATTCTTATCTGGCTTCTATCATTACTTGTAGGGGCTGCTCTTATCATCCACTGTTTCCCTTGGTTGGGCGGCAGAGTAAATAGGAAGCAAATTGCATAGGCTTATCTTGACAAGGAATCAGCACTGCAAGTCGACCAGTGCAGGATGACGTAGCAGTTGCTTTCAAGAGAACAATAGAACGTAATGAAGAAACATTATGGACAGTATAACATTAAGATCAAAAGGAGAATTGTAAAATTGTAATCTACGATGAATGGTTAGAGTCTTACTGATTATCGAACAGTGATATTAACGGAAACCAAAAGTCAGCAGTGAAACACTACTGTAAGAAATGATGAGACAAAATGGCGAAAATAAACATAATATTAGCCAGAAGACAAACTCTGTCATCCGTGTGAAAGGTTAAAAACGTGTTCATTATAGTGAATAAAATTAATGGGAAAATATTGGATAGTTACTTTGAAGTGGCACCATGATCTTGATTGGGAAGTAGCAACTGCATGAGGAAGTCAGAGACAGGAGCTGACATTAGTCAAATTTGATTGAGAGAATTCGTTCAGTAAATTCTGTAATTACCGCAGCGCTGTTTTCGGGGATTCTTTTGTCGCATTTATGGTGGAATTTTGATGGCACAATTTATTATCTTATGGGATAAAACAAGCATGAAGGAATTCCTTTCTTCTGCGACTAATGCTAATGAGTGACAGTATACAAGGCCAGGTATAAGATAGGTCCCGCAAACGCTGTATAACGGGATCGGCTCGGTGTGGTCTGAACAGCATTATAATTATTGAAACTTGAACATAGCATTTTTGGTCAGTGCCAAGTATAGTGGACAGTAACAGTTGTAAATCCTTACCCGATATTGCAGTGCTTTAGTCGCACTCATTGATCCCAGATGCAACTTCTTGTGAGAACTGCTCAGGCTCAGTGCAGTAGCGTCCAGGGTATCTTCATAGCATGTCCCCGAGATAGTACACTTTCGTCCAAAGTGGCCGTCATCCGCCGGCTAAGCATCCATCATTTCAACAGGTGAAGAGAAAGTGTCAGTCCCGGTCAGACGCATCAGTGGCTGATGATATCTATGTGGCGAAGGCGTCTTCACGCCATCGATAAGAAAATTGATTTAATAGAGTGTCGGCCTGTAGCTTCTGATGTAGTCAGATGCCTTTGGAGATTTGGACCGTCAGTTTTTTTTTTTCTTCCGCAAATTTTGATCCCTGCCATTTTCAAAAAAATCCACCTTTAGTCCACAGCCACAGCCCTACTTTAGATTTCTACTTCTTTGATTTCAATTTGATGGCCGTACCAGCTTATCTCAGGTAAAGAATATCTTTTGAAGTTTGAATCCCGCCCCCAGCAATTATTTTATTTGTCATACAATACCATTCACCCACCACGCACACCTCCCATCTACTCACGCACACACTAGCTGAACTATTGGGGAGGGGGGGGGGGGGTTGATGAATATTTGTTATTGTACCATTTCTGGTTTTGACATCCGGCTCATGCAGTTTGAGGTTGGTTTATGAGATCAAAATGTATCAATTGGGTGTGATTGTTGTTTGTTGTTGATGCTTAGTATGCCCTCATGAAGGACGAAAGGAGCTAAAAAAACAACAACAACAACAGCAACAAAAGTCCATAAAAGTCACGGAAAACAAGACTTATTAGTGCAGTAGAGATGGGGGTAGTCATTCGAAGTAATTGCTTTCCCAGTGTGATGTACCAAATTGATAGACATGGTAGTTCTCAGAAAGTGATGATATACAGCAAGATGCGAGTTACTTTTGGCACATCAAATAGATTTATAATATCTCTCTGTAATTACCAGTTGGCGTGATGGAAAGGGGGAAACTCGTGTTACCAAATCATATAGGCCATCACGTTAATCTTTCCTAGGCTTTTGACAGTACCATGTGATGATCACTCTGTACCCATGTACAACTCTTCGCCTCTGTAGATAGGATCTAGGAAAACTCATGCTTCCTTCTGATAATAATATGCTCTTTTCAGGTGGGAAACTTGTCATTTGTTCTTGGCTTCTCCATTATTTTCATCTTCCTTCTGTCTTCTTCCACCCCCACCTCCCTCCAAAAGAAAGAAAGAAAGAAAACACGACAGAAATGGTGCCATGGTTTTGGCAACCTGGATCACAAAGTGACGGATGATGCTCTCAGATAACTCCAGTGCGGGACTATTTGACAGGGCCGATGTCTTATCTCGCAAGATAAACTTTCGCCACCATTGCTGCGGATGAGCCCTAATGAGCCAGTGTATTTATCAGATGACCTGCCATGAATAGGAGAGACCAGGTTATTGTAGGTCATCCCATCGATAAATGGGGGTCGCTTAGTAGCCTTTATAAGTCGATCCATGTAGAGCCGTGTGCTATATTGACAGAAAGGAAAGGTGAACAGTTTACGGTACATTGTTGCTAGTCGTTTAAAGGCGCTGTGTTGCAGTATAACAAGGGGGATTGAAACAATTTAGGTTTTGTTTCCTCCTTTTTTATTATTATTTTGTGTGTGTGTGTGTGTGTGTGTGTGTGTGTGTTTTTCTTAATTACGGACAATACCTGGTGCAACGTGACATGGATTTATCTTGCTTCTAAATCGACACTGTTGAATCAGTTACGCAGCAGTTTTAGAAAAAAATTATGGATGGTTTGAGATGTTATCCCTTTGTAAGAATAATCCAAGTTTGGCTTTTCGAGTGTTTGTAAGTGCCTTAAGATTTATGCGTTGAACAAGATGTTTTGACTCAGAATTTCACATCTGATGAGCTCTGTCATGAAAAGGCTGGCATAGTAAAGGATTTTTAAAAAAATATGTTTTTACCCCCCTCCTCCTGAAGATCTGCTGTTGTCTAGTTCTCTGAGGAATCTCATTTTCTTTTTATGTGTATTTTTCATCGTCCCAGGAGGCTGCTTTCATCTTGTTGATGATGTGCTGAAAAACATTTTCTTAGTTTGCCTTGTGAATACTTTCGACAGTGTTGTCATGTTTTGTCTGCATTTTCATTTTCTTTTGTTATGCAGATCCATTATTTGTAAATTGCTCTTTTCCTTCTTCTCAAAAGCCTCAAACAAGGAGATCCCCTTACAAACAAACCACTTTGTGGGTAGTTATGCAAAAAAGCTTTTACTTCCTTTTGACGTGATGTCCAGCCCGATAGCAGTTGTTTGTTCCGGGTCTATTCAGAGGCTAATGGAAGCCGTCCAAAAGAGCCAGTGAAATCAATTTGTAGCTCAGAGGCCAGATGTAGGGCTTTGGGAAAAATGTCCGGTCATAATCCCCCGTGTCTGAGGTTCTTTTGGTCAAAGGAGCTGGGAGGCTGCAGCATTGGAAAAGTCACTGACTTTGGTCCCGCTATTATTAGTGCCATGTGATTAGAAAAGCACAACTTTCGACCAAAGTGTCTGCAAACCACGACAGCACTCTTGAGAAGATTTTTTTTTTTTTTTTGAGAGGAAGACGCTGGCAGTAATTGTCCAAATTTGGTGACGAGCGTTTAGAACACTTTTATAGACACAAAAATGGCACTGGTCCATTATTGTATATTCAAATTTCATTGACCTAGTCTGCCTCTCCATTACACTGTCTGACTTTCCCGATGAATTTATGGTTGTGGGTGTCTAGATAAGATTAAGATAGACATAAAAGGAATGACATAAATCTAGACGAGTTAGCGTGGAGAAGGATCCTCATCAGTGTTGACATTTGCAGTACGAAACCACCGTGGTGTTTGATTCATTCTCTTCACTTCCTCACCCTGTCTGGCCTTGTTCGGATGCGTTTCCCCCCCCCCCCCCCGAGTTTGTGTTTAGCAACCAATTTGCTCGATGGCCCCCGGAGATAAAGTGATAGACCCACGTATTCGACCTTCTCATGTCTGTGGCGCTGAGCTGAGAAGGAAGGAAATTAAAGCAATTGGCCCCTCATTGGCTCTCGAGGTGGAAGTAAACATCAAGGGAGGGGTTTGAGTATTTTATCTTTTTTCTCCCCCTTGATGAAGTACAGTGTCTAATCCGGTTGAAGAAGTGAAGAAGTGGGAATCAACAAGACTGATGAGAGATTAGATGATCAGATTTTTTTTTTTTAAACTTTATTTTCGAAGACTTGGAAAATTTCCAAGTCTGGCGTAAGAGATAGGGAAAGATAGAGACATTGTTATAATGAAACCAGAGGATTGGAGGGTGGAAAAATTTCGGGTAATTCAAAACTTGTTAAGAAGCTTTGGCTATTGATTTGCCGATGTTCCTAGCATTAGAATTATTTTCAGCAGTTCCATGAGGACGGACCGAATGACAGAGGAGTTGAAACAGCAACTGGATATTGCAGTAGAATGCAGAATCGTTATCATGAGGAAAAACATGGAACCAACTAGAGTGGTCAGTTACGCATATTAATGTTAACGCATCGCAAGTTATTCCTCAGGTCCGTTTTCTCTATCGACCAACCCTTCCCTTCAAATCCGTTCCCTCCTTTCAAAAAAGAAAAAAAAAGTTAACCCCATTGTCATCTTTCTTCTTCTTCTTCACCAAACGCACGTCAAGCCGGGGCAGAAACTGTCCTGGACAACCGTCATTAGAGTGTGTCAAGAGAGAAGTGCTGCCGATCCATCGCGATTTTTAATTGGGCGTGTTATCATCGCTCCGTCGCGCCGAATTTATCATAGGAGACTGCATTTTAAACAGTCTCCTCCAGTCTTTGGGTCTGGACCTTATCTGAAAGAAAATGGAAGTATAATTATAGAGGGAGCAGATGCTGTTAACTGATCCTCGGCTACTGCTTGGCTGGATCAGTAATTGTGTAACTGAAGTACAATGATCAGCCGACTTGTATTGTGCAGTAGCACTCCTTGTTTTCTTTGGCGAAAAAGCTACAGCAGCGTGTCATTAATTGGCCATATAGATTGGCTTAAGAAAAAGAAGAAACTCGAAAACTATTTGCTTCGTGCCTATATCATTTTTTTGTAGGAAGAGCTCGTGGATCTGAATCATTTCGTAGAAGCCAGTATTGGAGTGCCTGCGAGTTGGTTTTTATTCATTTTAGGAAATTGACATTATCGAAGCATCTTTATCATCCGCAGAAATGCATTGGGGGGAGAAAAATGTTCCCCAACGCACTTCATTACGGGAAAGTCATTTCAAACTTGTCAAGAGGGAGACTTGGGCTATTCATTCGCCTGTTTAATTGGGGTGGTTATAAATGATGCGTCGCGCCGGCTTTGACGCAGAAAAAATGCGGCCTTTTCTTTCCTGATGCCTCTTTTCTCTCCTGATCTTGGACAGTTTGTCTGGCCAGATTCGCCAATTAGACTCCGTCAGAGAGTACAGGGCCGGAGAGCTGAGCATTGGACGTTGTCCAGTGTTGGTCTGGTACACTGACCAATTTATTAGGTTTTGGGGGCCATTGAGGGAGAGAGAGGGGTGGGGGTAAACTAGAAGCGAGGGAAAGTGTAGCCATGGTTAATACATTGAAGTTTAGATTCAGCTAGGATTAGAGTGTAGAAGTCTGGCGGGCTATTATTTTGATTAGCTCAGTCCAAAGAGAGAAAAAATGTTGAATAATGGGATGGGGAGGGATTTGTGCACTTTGCTCTAAGTAAGGAGGGCACGTTTGAACTTGGCACCTGCGCTCGGTGTCGTTAAAATAAATGATGTGTATATTGATTATACCAGTGTAAAGGAGAGGGGAAAAGGGTTACAGGTTTGTAGTCAGGCCAGGCTTTTAGCATGCCCTTGTTCACAGCTGAGATGGGGCATGCAGTAGGCCTAATCACTGTCAGTGTTTGGTGCGGTTCGACATTTACATGCACAGCCGGTGGAAATATGTGACTTTAAGTGTTGGGCGTGTGCTGACCACATCGGGAGATTTTGCTGCCGCGGTGGGAACTGGTTAACAACAGCTCAGGCCTTTGAGAAATAAAACAACAACAACAACAACAAAAATTCGAAATTTTAAATCTGTCTTCTCTGTCGGCATTCATATCATACCTGTAAAATTACCTGGAATAAATATGGCAAAGCACGGCCGCATTACATTCTTAAGATGGAACGAAACTGTTCCTACAGAATTAGTATTCACATCATCCTTCATTGTGAGCAGCCGTATAGATTCGCAGTGTAAACTCTCTGGATCTGATTCATTTGTAGATGAATAGAAAAGATGCGGAAACGAATTTAAAAAAAGGAAGAAAAGTGAGAAAGGAAAAGAAAAAAAAGTCATTATTTTCCGCCCAACTGTCCCCATCAGTTTTGGGGAAAAGCAGCTTATCCGGTGGAGCAAAAAAGCTTAGTTCTCAAATTCATTCACTGCAGCAAGATTTGCTGATTTTAGAAGGATAAAAAAAATCAATTTCGAGGTTCCACAGGGATTTTTTATTTTTTTTATTTGAGTGGAGTCGTGGTCTTTTGAAACTCCAAATTTGTTTTAGATGCATGCACGCGCAGAACCATGATTATAAAAGGAGAGGAGGCGGCAGTGGTCATAACTATTTTCAGACCACTGCAAGGATATTATGAGAAGAAAGGAGAGAGAGGGACGGTGTGAAAGGAAAGAGTGTTGACAGATAGTCAAGCAGTCTATGTGGGATTAAATATGTAAATACATAAAAGGCAATGGAACTTAAGGAAAACATATATTATGAGGCTTACAAGATCGTTCCTTGGGCTTGTTGGCCTACAAGACGGTTGAGTGCAGGGGTTAAGCACTATGTAAATAATTATGTTTCCAATTCTTTGTAAATAAGAATGAGAGACATTGTTTAAAAGTACACCGTGCCGAAAGCTCTTCTCCCTTTCCGACTTCGGTGTTGGATTTAATTACATGAGAAATAATTATCCGATAAAGCCCAGCCTACCCATCCTTTTGAGAAATTTCTCTGGAGATTTGTTTTGAACAGCAGGAATCTGATAAGGGCAAAGTTGACGAGGCCAGCAGTGGAAATCACCGCCGCACAAACTGCAGCAAAATAAAGAATGAGCATGTAGACGGGGAGGGGGAGGGGGAGGGGGGGGGGTTCAAGGAAGGGTGTCGAAGGCAAAGACAAGTGATTAGCTTTTTTGTTTCGTTCCTTCTCCTCGTCAGAAAGGGGTTGATAGGGGGGTCGCAAGGCGCCAGAGAGGGCGAGAGCGTACAGGACTATCCTGGGGCCCAAGGAAGTAAATCTCCTGCAGGCACCAGTTCCCGTTCTTCGGTGGCTTGGGTCGATAGTAGGGTTATTGCATCCAATCTATTTCAGCCAGAACACCCGGCTCGCCCCCCCCCCCCCAACCTTTTTTTTTTTTCAATTTTTTGGTTTCATTTTTTTTCTCAACTGTTTTCTCATTTTTAAATTATTATTATTAAAAAAAATTTTGGTCCCTTGCCGCCGCCCCCTATTTTTCCCACGTGGGTTGGGGGGGGGGGGGGGAGGAGGGGTTATTTTCTTCTGTCCAGTAATATCTTGAAATGGCATGATGGTTTTTTTCTTCCGGGCATATGTTACAGAAGCATTAATGGGTGTAGTAAATTAATATTTGCACTACCTTGCACCATTGTAGCGGAGAGAATGAGAGAGAGAGAGAGAGAGGGGGGGGGGGGGAGGGAGGGAGATTGGATAATGTGGCCGGCTAGCAGTGCACTCCTTGGAATCTGCGTTCAGCAGACTCAGAATAGTGGCACCTGTAAAAAAAAAAAAATCTAGTTGGAGATTGCAGAGCATTACTGTAAAGGGATATGTTTTTGTGGTCAAAAAATTATGCTCTACTCTCTGTGTCAGAGCGATAGCCAGAAGACGCTGCGTATTCCACAGCTCTTTAAGCGTGTAACTGAGATGAGCTTGAGTGAAGGCGCCACTCCACGGAAAATGACAACCATAAAATATAATCAGTTAGGCATGGTATTGATAGTTACACTGAGCTAAACTTAACTCAATTTTATAAAAAATGAGCTGGTTAGGGGGCTGCCATTAGAAGTTAGTTGGGTTTTTTTTAGGGGTTGGGGGGGGGGGGGTGACAAACAAGGTTTTTTTTTTTTTTTTATGCCTAGAGCTTTTAAGTCAAACTTAGTTCATCGCGTTTAATGGGGGGAAAAAAAGAGGTGGAAATGCAAGTAATCACCACGCCTCTTCTTAAAAGAGGGATTGCAATTAAAGAAGTTGCAGGATTTTTCATCTGATGCGTTGGCGATACGGCCCCACTCGTGAAAATTAATAGAGGAGACATTTAGAATAACATTAATATGAAACATGATATTTCTCACCTAGGTAGATTGCTGTCTTAGTTCAGGCTACATGGCATCTCCCGTGTTTCAAAGACAAGTGAATTTTGTCTTACAGTCATTATCGAGCTGACACGCCTTAAAACCGAAAACGCAAACTTAACATTCTTTCAGAATCGCAGAAATGTCGTTTCCATTTTGTTTGCAACAATTTTCTTTAGTAATAAAAGAATCCCGCAGCAGATTTTGTATAAAACCAGAGGATTACTGTCCATTAATGCTGTTTTGACCCGCGTTCTTAGATTTAATGGAGGACTCGCCAAAGAAACCATAGTCGGTGTGATGTTATTCCATTTCACTGGCCCACAGTTTCCAGCTGAAGGTGTTTTATGGTTAGTGTTTGTCTTGAGCAGGACGAATGGCGTTTGTGATAGCTCATGTCATGAATTGGAATGAGGCGTAAGGAATAGAACCGACAGAGATGCACGCGACAGTCGGGGAAGTAGAGGACATGTCAATTTAGAAATAACACCCGCCGCTGTCTGAAAGCGGATAAAGTCACTGACTTGAGAGCGCTCAATCTTAGTAAGGCGGGTCATGAATTTGGAGGACCGAGAGCGCAAGGGATCTTTCATTCATCGCTGGTACTGTGGTGATCCGAGAGTATATATATCCATATTGCCCCATTGATGCGGGCGAGCATGTCAACCAACATAGATTTAGTATACAATATAAAGATCAGAAAGAAACAAAACATCAGCTGAAAACGACGAGCAAGTTAATAGCATAATATTGAAAAAGAAAAAAAAAGGAGAGGGGGGTGGGGAAACCTTACTTACAATGGAGATTTGTGAAATGAAGTAGTTGGCTTGGACCTCTTGTGTTTAAGGCTGGTTAATTGCGGAAGGAATTTTGAGAGAGGGATCGGACATGTATTTTCCAGGATTTTTGGGGAACTCTCTGGAGCAAACACTCTTCAGATGAGCTCCTGGTTTACGGCCATCATAACAGTTCTGATGGTATCTAAATCTGCTAAAGAGACCATGAAAGGGTTAGAATCCCTCTGAGCTATACGATGTCTCAGCTCTTGACGTCTTTGAGAAGCGAGACAGAAGAACGATCTCAAAAGATCAAAGGTTAAGAGGCATTGAGGCAATGGAAGTGCGTGGTGCATTTCACACAACAAACTACTTGACTGGGTTGGATCTCTCGGTCAGGAATGGTAAATAATGTAACGTCAGAGCTTGAGTGAACTTTGTTGGGAAACGAATTTGTCACCTGTAAAAATGTTGCCGCCAGACATTACCAGCTTGTTGACAAAGAAAGCTATCAGTGTACAGATTCGAAGGTTTTTGTTTGTTTTTTTTTGCAAATCTGAACGGCACATCCCTTTTCTTTTTTTTCTTTTTTTTAACTCAAATTCTCTTGACCTTATTAAGTTGTCTAAAGTAAAGTGCTATGAATTGTTATTGGAAAGAAACCTTACTTAGACATGCTTGTGATATGAAATAATAATTTAGAACAAACACACTAGAACAACAACGAAAAACAAAAAAATTAAATCAGCGACCAGCAAATGGAGAGATGCCATAATTTCACTATTCCTATTTTGGTCATGTGTTATCTAGATCTGTAACTGTTGATGTATCCATCCTTCCATACATCCATACATCGAGCCATCCATCCATCCATACATCTGTTCGTCCATCCATCCATCCACACCCAATCTGTTTTTCTCACGTCTTCTCAACCCCCCTCCCCACATACACACACTGACAGATCCTTTTTAATTTTTATATTTTTTATATAGTTAAGTTTTTTTAGGTTTGCATTCTCCCAGAAGTCACCGTTGGTGACGATCGCACACTGTTGTTACTTCCAAGATTTCAGTGAATTCGCTCGTAGTTGAAGGACTCTCTTTGTAAATTGCTTTTCTCATTTCTCAGACTTGGAAGAATGCAAGAACAAATCGATTCAAATATAGGGCAACCCTCTTAAAGGATGGAAGTCACGTCTGAATTCCTGGACCGTCTTGGAGTTTGGTGACTCTCTTTGGGATGGAACTAAAATACCTTGTTTTTCATTATTTTCCGTCTCTCCTCACTCTGAAGTGGTCTCACAGAGCGTCATGTTCTTCCTTAGGGATACTGAAATCTACGTCAATCTAAAGTGTTTGGGGGGGGGGGGGGGCATATTTACAAAATTCACGCTAGCTCTATACCGCCCCCCCCCCCTTAAAAAAAAAATAGATATAATGTTTTATGTGGGCCTTTAACTATTTGGTTTTTATTTATGGGATTTTATTTGATCAAGTTCTTAAAATTCAAGCTACCATCAAGGGTTCACTTGACTCTTCTCCCCCCCCCCCCCCCCCCAAAAAAAAACCAACAACCCTGAAAGGCGCAAGGTGGCCATTAGCGTGCCGACGCGCCCTTAATCCCAACTCAAAGCTCACCCCCCGCCGCTAAGACCTTTCACTATTCCGCTAATACTTCTTGTGAAGCAGCTATGTACCACTTGTCTTAGTCTTTCATCCATATGAGCACTCTGACGGTACACTCATGTTTTTATTTCCATCTGTCACGCTCTGAAAGATTCTCAGAAGGCCTTGATTTCCATCGAAAGTGAACCAACAGCGAGTGAAATGAAAATAGATGGCTCTATCTTGACACATGGCTGAGCATAATTATATTGAAACGGCGCGTGTTTAGCCCTTTAGGATTTGTGTATATCATTAGGTAATTTATTTTCGTCCTCCGCTGTTTTCAGACATAGACTTTATTGTTGTTCCTCATCCCACTGGTGTCTCCTTCAGAGCCTCCTGTTTGCTGCACTTGTATCGAGTTCCAGACAAATTGGCTCGTTATTGTGTGGGATTGTCCCCCCTTTTTCAGCCAACCAGACTGGAATTCATGATTGGAGTGTCCTGTAAGATAGTGGGGGAAAGGCCCAAAATGAAAATTAAAAAGGAAAAAACAACAACAAAAACAACACAAATTTCCACTGAGGACCTGGTTGGGCTGTAGATATTTTTCCAAAATGAATTTGAGGAATACACATCCAATGAGAGGACAGACATCTAATCTCATTATTTGTTGATTGATTACATTGTGAAACGAAAATCTCTATCGCTTCCTCTGATCTCATCTTTCCTTGGCTTTCACTGTTCCAGACTCCATTCTGTCAGCCCATATGTTTGTTCGTTAGTCTGTCCGCCGGCGTGTTTCTTTCGCCTTGCTGCCTCACTGTCTTGCTGTTTTGTTGAGAGCATTCGTTTCCTTCTCCCAGTCTTTCCTTCACTCACTACCACTCAACCGCCCCTACTTGTCTAGTGAGAAATGAAGAAAATTGCAGGGATTCCTCATTCATCTTCTTTCTATTGCTCTTGTCTGGAAACACTAACAACACAAAAAGCAAAGTAAACAGTTTTTTGCAGCCCATCCAAAGTATGTCCGACTCTGCAGAATCTGAAAAAAAATTCACGGGTTCCAGTCAGTCTTCTTTTCCTCGGGTCTAAAAAAGAGTGATTTCCAGATTTGATTTAGTTGCGCCTTTAACCCAAAACGTCCAAGGCACATAAAGACATTGGCAAGGAATGATGATGGTATTAATTCGGTGTAGAAAAGATTTGGAACGAAGCTTTGTCGCAGTAAGGGCTAATTGTTAGCTTTGTGATGATGTAGGCAGAAAATTAATGAAAGGGGAAAAACAAAGAGACACCCCATTTGTCTTGAATAGATATACGTGTGTGGACCTTCACTCCAATGGACATTTAATGAAAGAGAAGAATGATGACATTGTGAAGAAGCATGTGCCAGTGCACTTGCTTGCGAGACCAGAAGCGTAGACTGTGAAAGATAATCGGCGTTGAGATCAGGGCAGGATGCCTGGAAATCTGTAATCTACGGAGTGGCATATATCTTGGCCAGTACTCACTATTGGACAGTTTACCTTTCTGTTACAGGAAGCGATATGGGAGTATATCAGTGTCGACGATGTCTAAAGCTATCACGACGATGATAACTTTAAATGCCAATAAACCAAAGAAAAATAAATGTGCATGAAATTCAGTGTTAGAGAACGGACCATCCTCTCACCAATTCCCAAACGCTGGCAACATTATTTCTTCACAGTTCGTACAGTAAATCAGTATACGAGTGAGGTCGCAATATTCAGAAATTAAGATTCTCAAATGGCATTTCTTCGATGGTAGGTGCGATGATGTTCATGTCTTTGCGTTATCGGGTGATAACCACCCCTGCCTTAGCACCGTTTCCGATCAACTGTCGGCTTATTAACTGTATCGTTTTATATTATTTTTGTATGTATGGCTCTGTGAGCAGAGAAGCACAAGAGCCAGTTGCTAGCACTAAGCTTGGAACTCGCTACAATGATTATCTGTTTTGGCTGAAAAGTTGCTCCACAAAAACCGCAATAAAGCTTTCAGTCAGTATTATTCCGGTAGAAAACTGACATCAAGTCGTAACCACTAAGAAAACAAGACATATTATGCAATAATATTTCCATTAAGTTCATTACTTCGTAATTTGTCGTGGTTTGTCAATCGACACGTCTGGCCTCACCAATATCATTCGGTATTCACCCCCACATTTTCTATTTCCCCTCCTGCTTGATTCTGTGTATTGATCTGAAATGCTGGTACACTGTAGTTGTGTGTTCATGGATACGTGAACTTCATTGGCTTCCCCGAGACCAAATTCATCAGCAGAATGTGGTCTGTAGAGACATGGGCACATGATATTGGGGGATTGTTCAGACCGAGTGTACCCTGGAAAAACGCTATATAGTTATTGGCAGTGGTCCTGTGAGTGCTGTCCCGTACACAGCACAATAAATGAGAGTGAATTACGGTATGGAAACAGTCCCGGTTAATTTTAGATACGACGTGTTACTGCTATGTTTTGTTGTTGCCAGGGTGTTGTTTCTTTCCCCCTCTCTCTTTTTGTTTATGTTCAGTCTAACTTAGGAACCCCTTGTTCTCATCTCCCGAGCCGCCATCTCTTCATGACTCCCCCACCCACCAATTTCCCTCCATTTATGGCATGTGGTACCGGTGCTTAGGAAACTGTAGTTAGAAATGTTTGTTCCCTTAATTTTTGTCAGGGGTCAGTTGTTGTAAAATAGACCCTGTGTGAACGTGTTGTATTAAGACGAGGAAATGAATTGCCAGCAATTGCCTGGAAGTTTGGTCACGGCCAGTGCATCCAGCCTTGTATTGCAGTTACGTATACATGGTATTGAATGTCGCGATGTGGGTTAGATGGGGAGAATTCGACTGACACTCTTTCGAGGTCCGCTCCCACAATCGACGAACACACAAAAAAAAATACTTGCACTCTAAAAACTAAATAAATCAATTGCTTTGATTTTTAGCAGAACTGTAGGGCAGTTTAATTACAGGAATTAATGTAACAAATATAATTATAAATATAAATATCAATTCAAAGGCAACTGAATCTAACTAATGAAACTACAGCTTTCTATAAAGACTAACTTATTCACTCTAACTACTTGCAGGTCATATGAGTTAGATGCCAAATAGAATCCGCGCACATGGCGACGGATATAACAGTTTAAATTCTATTAATTCAATGAGACATGTTATGATATGGACATTTCCTCTAGACACGCCATGGAGAATGCTTATACAACCATGCGTTGTCTGACGGTAGCTCTGAAACTGTCTTCAAAAGTAAGTAGAACGGTTCACTTTCATCATTACAAATTAGTATGAACTCTCACCATTAGGCCCTCACTGGGAGTGAGAGCGCTGGATGTAAACGCTGTGGGTTCATATCAAACCAAGTAGCTTAGGCTCTGGAGCTTTAAAACATCACGCTCCTCACAATATGGACTGCTCAACTGCGTCTCTATGTCTCTCATCTGGCTGAGGACTATCGCCGTCCACCTCGTAAATGGATTGTCTACATGTGGCCTCTATCTAAGCTCTGCACGGGTTTAAATACTAAAGCTATGTCTCGACCTTCCGTCCAGATTCATACATTTGATTGGTGCAGTCGCTTCAGCTCAGCCTGCAATATTAATTTATGCTTGTCATGGCCTTGCGCCAAAATCAAGGTCAATTTTACGGTCTAGACAAAATTTAAAATGCGAAACATTAACTACTAAAATCTTCAAACCCCGTGCTTTCTACTCTTATGCACGAATTTCCGAACGCCAACTAAGCGTCTAAATAAACTACCTTTACTCGCCCCTTATCTATGTTAATCAAAATCACGGGGTCGAGAACTGCTCTGTCATTCCTAGCTATACATTTATTCTGTCTCGCCCCTCCTTCTCTCCATCCATCAGAAAAAAGGTGTTTCAAAACAAACTGTTCACGAGAACAGCTCAAGGACAAATTACGCTGGTTATAATCAACAAGATCGTAAAAATTAACTCACTGACGTCGTGACCTAGCACGGCATTTATGATCCTAATGTGATCATGACACATATTGAAGTTGTGAAAGCATTTATAATAGAGCTAGTGTATAATTTATACACGTAATATATTGATTTCGGTTGGGAAAGTCTTTTTCCTTAATGTTTATTGCAGGTTAACCTTGGCATGGGACATTAAGAATTATGTAGGCAAATCACTAACCTGAAGAAGGTTTAGAGAGAAGGGCCTAGACTGAGAGATAAAAGTTACTGATTCCCAGATGTTGAAATAGTGCTTCAAATAATGGACTCAACAGTCACTTGAGCAAGGATACTTGGGATATTCTTCCTTTTCTCATTTTCCTTTCGAGGTTATGAATAATTTCTGAATGCGACGCAGTGAAAAATTATTGATAGTCATGCTCTGCTTTCAGTAGAACATTTATTATTCAATAACATCGGTTCTCTCCCCCCCCCCCCCTTTCTCTCTCTCTCTCTCTCTCCTTCTGCCTCCCCCCCCCCTCTCCTTCTTTATGTTGTAGAAAAGAAATAGAGAAATAAAAAAAAAGAAAAAAAAAGAATTGATTGCCCGTGTAGAGTGTGGCCATCCAGGAGGCCAAGTTTACGAGAGCTTGTGTCTGGAACTAGGCCTGAAGAGTGGATATGAGTAGTCTGGTGTCTGACAGGGAAACCATGTGCAGTGATGGTCTCTCTCTTATGTTGGGCTTCTTATCCAACGAAAGGATTCCACGTGAATATACCATATTATTTGGTGATGGGTGGGTGGATGAATGGACAGATGGTGAATTGTTAATATGAGTGGGCTTGCAAAGGGGGGTGGTCAGGGGATTTTGGGAGGGGGGGGGTGAAAATTGGAAATAAATGACTTTCCAAGGCTTATTAGTTTTGTTGCGTTGAAAAATAACGATAGTTGTTTTTAGAAATTCGTGAAATAGCTTCCTTCCTGGATGTGATGATGACGATGTTCGTCCAACGTTCTCGGTGATGACCATGACTTCATCGTCTATTTGTTACGCGGAGTGTCTTTTGAGGTGGCTGGTAAGTCCAGTCTGGACACGGAACTGTTCGCCACATATTGCACACTTCGGGCAGGTGGGTGGCCAGGAAGAAGAGATCCTCCACATGGGATAATGATCCTGTATCTGATGACTATTTGAGTAAAGATAGAGTATGTGTCACTGGATACCCATGTATACAGTTGCCATTATTCATGATACAAAGTTTCACCAAATTCATTGACAGCCTGATTAGCAGAACATTTGAAACACTACAACACAATATGCCAGTACAATTTATAATCTTCTTGATCGTTATTGCTTTCCATGTAAGCCTGAGTCTTCATACAGTTCTTGGCTGCGTGTGAAAGAAAAAAAGAGGGGGGCAGGAAGAATGAGCATCGGATTATGGGTCTGTCGATCCAGGTGTGTTTACAGTAGATGGTCAACAGGACGCGTCTGTACTGAGACAGGCGAGATCGCTAGATAACCAAAATAAAGCCAAATTAACTAGGGGGGCCGAGCCCTAATACCTACCTGTGTGAGGCAAATGTCCGTGGCTTTGCTTGGTCTTGTGATGCTGGTCGCATGTACTTTCTCTATGTTTCACTTCTCTTTTCCCCCTTTCTCTGTCAGTCTTTTTTCTGCCGCATTTTTTGTGGGTCGTGTGGCCTTATAATCAACTTTACATTCAGTATTTTCTCATTGGCATTATTATTTTTTCTGTCATTAATATCTCTCTCTCTCTCTCTCTCTCTGCCTCTCTCTGTCACCCTCTCTCCCATTGTCTCTGTCTGTGATGTCTGTCTGTTTCTCTTTCCCATTCTCTCTCTCTCCCTCCCCCTCCCCCAGCAGAAAAAAGGAAACAAGCCCAAAAACGTTCAGTTCTCATGATCAGGCAACCCTTTACCAGAAACACCGATCTATTACTGATTCGGTCATTATCTGGTGATTTCTCTGAAGCCACGGGCTAGGCTGGGCTCCACTATTACCCACTTTTGGTGAAACGGCCACGACTTCTAATCTTCTGCGAATGTCTGCGGTTCTTTAAGAAAAGACTTGAGGGCAAAGAAAACGGTAGATGGTTTCTTTCCCCTTCCCTCCCTCCCTCCCTCCCTCCACCCCCAACCCCCCAACCCCCCCCCCCAACCCTTTCCTTTTTCCGAATCGCTGTTCCACTTCAGTGTTGTGTTCCATCTGTACAGTTTCCGTAGATCTATTCGTTAGCGGTTTTGTTTGTGTTGTTATTGTTTTGTCTATCAATCGTCTCTCATTCACACTTTGTTGTCTTTCGTCTCCTTTCTATGCACTTCCCTTCCTCCCTTCCCCTCCCTCCCCGCCTCTCTTTCTCTCCTGTCTCATTCTGTGTGTCTGTAGATCCCATTCTGTCTCTTATTCTCTCTCTCTCTCTCTCTCTTACTCCCTCTCGCCTTCCCTCTCTCCCTTTCTCTCCTCTCTCATTCTCTCTGTCTGTCTGTGCCTGTCTCTCCCATTGTCTCTTATTCTTTTTCTCTGCCTCTCTCTCTCTCTCTCTTTCTCTCTCTCTCTCTCTCTCTCTCTCTCTCTCTCTCTCTCTCTCTCTCTCTCCCCTCACCTCTCAAATTTGTCATGAGATAATAATTATGTTTTCTTTCTTTCATCCCCTCCATACTATCTGATAATCATCCAAGACCTATTTACTAATACGATCTCCCTTCGAAAATTGCCCGTAAGTACTCAAGCCTGGCAAGCTGAGAGCCCCATGAAAACGTCAGCCTAGACAAGGAACACCTGAGCTACAACATAACACAAGCCATCTTTAACCCCTTTCGTCCCGTCACTAACTGGAAACATGGGACTCTTTAAACTTAACCATTTCAGGCCGCCAGAGTTTCCACTGCGGCAAAGATTTTGTATTTTCTCAAGTTTTTCCTTTCTTTGTTAGATTTGGGCATCTAGATATTTTCTTCATTCATTCATTTTCTTCAAAATTTCATTGGGTTTTTCATTAGTTCCCGGAAGGTTTTTGTTGTTGTTGTTGTTGTTGTTTTCCGTAAAGGCGTTCACAGGTCTCTTGTATCAAAAACATGACCTCAGTTTAAGGAAGGAAAAAATAGTTCAAACTTCCGGTACAAAGTTTCATGACTCAATGTGGAAAGAGTGTGGAGCGAAACTTGAACGTTGCATGCGACCATTTGTTTTATTTAATTTTTTTTTTTTTGGGTACTTTTTTCATTATTGCGCATGTGGCAGAAACTTAAAGCTTCAGTCCTAATTGTGACGTGGCCTTCACTGAAAATTTTGCTTTCAGTTTCCTCGTATTCGTCCACCGGCGCAGAGCTCTAGTAGCAACACTTGAGCAAGGGTACTTCCATGAGTAATAAAGTATGATCATTTGACAGAATGGTCGGGCGTTCAAATGAAGCTAACCAAATAATAATAATAATAATAATAATAATTGCATGTCACGGACAATAACTAGATGTAATGACATGAGGAAAAAAGCTATGTAAAGATGAGGTAAAATTCTCCCGTCTCTTTTTGTTGTTGTAAGAACGAGAGCCGAGATATAAAACTAAAACTCTGGAGGTGAAATAAGTTTCACCAATAGTAAAATTGCTCGTGGCTAAATTGTTTGTTGTTTCGTGCCATCTTGCCTCACTGTCGATGTTCAGATGGCGGTTTCCGCTACACAACCCGGACTGAGGGAACAGGGACATCATTTTTCCCAATGTTTCCAACAGGAAATTGGAACGACGTGTCAAAACACCAGACAGGTAGAGAAAGGACGTGGCACTCGGCGAGGTTGTATGTAAATTAATGGAAGCGTAATGATCGGTTATCGCAGCGTGAGTGAGTGATTTTGGGTGAACGGATGAAATTGGAGAGAGTGAGGAGACATCCCCTCACAAGTTAGTCGGAGAATCTGTTTCAACGAAGCAAACGAAAATATATCGTAGAGTTTTTCCTCATGGTTGTCAATGGGCGCCTGTCGGTTTTTCCTTTGGTGGTGGTTGGCAAGAAGGGGGGGGGGGGGGGGTTGTCAGCCGTTGTCAAAGTGTATTCAAAAAGCATAATTATAACGGAAAATCTAGTGATTGAGATCATGGATTGGGGGGGTTAATTTGTACGCTAAAGATTCCTGCAGAATCAGCTGTTAGTCAGATTTATACCCGAGACCAATTCCATTTTCTCCGCTGCAGTGTTGTATAAAGAACACAGCCGAAAGCAAAATTACCTAAGTTTACTTAAAAATTACCGTAGTTTAGGCTGTGGAAGGGGAAAAAAGGAGGCAGAAAATTGATTCGAGAACAGATACGCTGTCGGGGTTCCAGGTTGCAACAGAAAGTTTCGCTTTCGATCGGGCGGGAACAAGCAATTTTTTTGTTATTTTATCAACCGAAGAACATGCAAAGAGGACATTATCATTCTGAGTTTTTGTTTTGTGTGTGTGTGCTTTTGCATTTTTAGCGTTAATTAAGCAGCGGGACGGTTGAACGAAAGCAATCACGCATTCATGCACAACGGGCCGGGTAGCTCATTAAGAGAGAAAAACCTGAAAAGGAAAGGCAATGGCTCGTTGAACATTTTAAAGTTTCTACCTGTGTCAAATGTATTCACTTCCTCCTAGGATGAAAATGCTGTCATCGCTTTGGTTTATTATTTCATCGTTAGGAACTGAAAATTCATGTCACGGACGAAAGCGGAACGTCTTTTAGTGGGAAGTGCTGGTGAGTGAACCAGATTTTGACTGACTAAATAGCTGTCAGTGCTGGTCTCAAAAGCTTCAGTTTCGATTATTAATGTGGGCAAGAAGGATTAATGAACTCAAATTTATTTTGGTTTATATTTTCATCATTATGAACCGAAGTTCATGGCATGGACAAAAATGGAACTTCTTAAATAGAAGAAGTGTCCCTAGAAAGGCCAGACACTAACTGATATGATGGTTCAATAGAACAGTTCAGTTTGGCGTTTTAAACGTTCTTTGGCCGGAATAATAAATTATGTTTGGCAGCTATTGAAATATCAGTTTCGAAACTTTACAAAGCACAGAGAGAAAGGTCATTTTGCAGCACGGATTCAATAACATTTACAATTTACCAGTCTGATTTTATGTAAAATATGTTGAACTGTCCGTACCCCAGGTTATTCCTTTAGAAATGGCCAAGAGAAGATGGGGACAAAAAACGATGCACAGAGTGGAACATTGTCTAGTTTCGTTTCCCCCAGCTTTCATAAACCCTATGAATAACATGTAAATTAAATAAATCACGACATTAGTTCTTGTTCGTTTTAGATCTATCTCCTTTTCCTGAAAAAACTGGAGATCTTTTAGTACGTAGAAAATGTGTACAAATATACACTTTGACACTTGTTAAAATTATGCGTCGTGGCACTTGTGAAGTTCAGATTTATTCTAACTTCTTATAAAAATACTAAAGCCGCAAAAGTTCAAAGTCGAATTTCTCAGTTTTGCAAAAAAGTGAAATTGGAACAAACAAGATCGAAGGTCGCGAACTGTTTCTTGCATTAATTTGACACTCATGGTGGTAACTTGAAGCGTGAACATAATTATGTACCCACGTTTAAGCTATCCATTTGTTACCATCGTTTTCTAGATGTGTTCCCGAACGGAAGGTGTGACTTTGAGCAGTCGCAGGAATATAAGATAAGAATGAATATTTTTGTCTCTTTTTTCTCGTTCTCTCACTTTCACTTCTCACCTCCTTTGATTTCTTCTGGAGGACAATGACTAGTAGTGGCTTTGAGAACCATTATGTACAAGTGTTTGCGTTGGATGGCATTTAAGTAGGCTAAGAACCCACGCATTCTGGGAAATTGTGACAGCAGAGTATAATATTTTGTTTGTCTGCTTTACGGGATCTGTATCCTGCTTTGAACACAAGAGGTTTTGTACCATGGTCTGAGTGGCACTGTAAATGATCAGTCTCATTAACTGTAGTCATTTTTCCCACGAAAGCAGCAGTTCAGATTGAAACTGCACCACCCAAGGACCCGCTCACAACAATGCAAACTATCAGAAAGACTCGCAGAAATAATTATGTATCCCTGTTGTCAATGCATGAGTTCACGGGGATCTTGAAGAAAATATGGAGAAATTACAGAGTGAACAAAAAAAAAAAAAATGAATCCGCTATAGATCTAGTTATTTCATAAATAAAAACTTTAATCCTCACAGTGAACTAAATAGCCAGTAATTAGTGAGTGGTAAATAGATTAAGGAATTGATAAATAATTTCCTGGTGTTCCAATTCTTATTTCGTCATTCATTAAGTTAAAGCTGCAACCAAATACAGAAGTTGCTAGACTTGGCTTCAAACTATCCGGACATGTCCTGAGTTCATTCCGAGTTGGTTTGTAGTGGTGGGCGACTTGAAGCCAGTAGTGATGGCCACTTGTAACCATAGTTGGCCATTATGACCGATGTGCACAACGACTTCCTTCAGTCAAAGTGAAAGCAACAAAAGGTTAAGAGCTGTGCCCGTGTGACAATGTGGGAAACAAAAACTATAACCAGCGATGACCAGCAGCTGGTAAATGGAATTGGTAGTACAATGTAGTAGTAATGGTACCAAGTTGCAGCAATATTCCTGGTTAAGTAACATCCGTACCGTTGTTGCACTGTTTTGTCTATTTCTATCGCTCCTGCCTGTTTACTTTATTTTCTGGAAGTGAGAGAATAATATATGAAGGAGGGAGGGAGGTATGAAGACTAAAAAAAATCAACGAGAGAAATGATTTTAAAACTTTGAAGGAGAGAGCAAGTTGTTTTTTTTTTGTTGTTTTCCCCCTTTAATCAATTGCATTAGGTAGAGTTAGTTTAAAGGAAAAAAAAACCTGTGACAAACGAACTGCAGTAGTTCTTATATTTTCACCACTTCATCTCCCTCTACCAGACGTGTCCCCCTCCGCGGATCCCTGAAAGATTTTCGGACGTGGAATCCAGCTCATTTCTGAAGGAAGCCGAACTCTGCAAGTTGATTTAACAAATTTTTATCATATTTACAACGCTCATAATGAGATATACTTTACATTTTTACGGGGCTTTTCCTGATAAGTTTTTAACTTCTCTTTTATTTGATCTTACTAAGACTTCTCGGCATCTGGGGGCCCAAAGAGCTAGCCCAAAGCGGGAAATAAAAATAAAATCGTGGAAGGAGCAATGAGACCGTTATCGTGCCGACGCGCCGTTAAACCCAAACTCAAACTCAAACCCTCTGCCCCCCCCAACCCCTCTCCCCCCTCGTTTCCTGGTACCGTTGTTTATTTTCCCATGGATAAAAGAAAAATCCAGCCCAGCATCTCATTCACGGCAGCCGCGCGCCAGTTCGCGTGGCTACGACAGGTCGCCGTCCTCCCCGCTGATTGGCCGACTTGGCGGCTTGTCGTAAATTTTGCGCCGGGTGCCGGGAACCTGTAGTAAAATAGCCCGAGTCATAGTGGAGAAGCGAGTGGAGTTGTAGGGATTTCCTCGTCTCTCTTCTTCCGTCGTTCCATCCGTCTGAATTGTTGTGGTGATAAACCTGGAGTTCGTTTTGGTGCAAGAAAAGAGGTTGTCATTTTTGGTCGTGGTGTCATTTTCGGGTATTCTTGTCTCGGGTGGAGCGACTTAGGATTTGGAATTACCTTAAGTGTATCAAATTTGGGCAGTTTTTGTAGAACCAGCGCCATTCGATGCCATACGCGACACGTTTTAGGCAGAAAAGCTGCGAGCGTGCTATTGATGAAATAATAATTGTATTAAACAGTGTTATCTTAGGCTCCATATTGAACGTTGGAAACTGCTGGAATTGTTGTAGAAATCGCCGGTTTCACAGTTTTATGAAAGCTACAAGATTTCTTGAGTGAACTTGTTGAGCGAGGAAGACACTGGTTGTTTCGTAGTTACTGTTGTTTTAGGCCACAAGAGGTACGAATTTACTCCTTCCAAGCGCAGTTGTGGTGGCATCGTTACTGTCAAATCTACAGCCAAGTCGTGTGTGCCACTATTTGACTACTCATGCAAAGCCATTGTGCCATGTTAGCTATTTTCTTATCGTCCCAGTGTCGCTGTTTAGCTTTAAATGAATATCCCCGACAAGCGCGTTAATTTCTATTTGAAGGTCCCAGGACGTCAGATGTCATTATTGTCTCGAAAAAAAAATAAACATTTCTTGTATTGATTTTTTTCTGGTTTCCGAGAAGGAATTATTTGTTCATTCTTTTAGGTTTTTGTTTCGTTCTTGACATTCATATGGACATTTCGGGGCGACTTAATGCATTATGTATGTAGCGGTGGCTCAAACCAATTCGACTGAAGGGTAATTTTTTCCAGTGAACTAAATCTAAACGCCTCCTCTTGTTTCTGCCTGGGCCCCCAGCTGCCAAAATCAATCAATGTCTTCGTTACTGTTTAGACAATCGATGAATTCCTATCGATTTTTTGCCCCGGTGGTATCGAATGGCGCAATGCTTTGATAACAGTATCAATTATTCATTGTCGCGAGAAAAGGGTTTTCATTTCCGTGCCTGTGGTTACAGCTAAGTTGCGAGACATCACACAAGATGCAGATCCAATGTCTGAACACAGTAACATTTTAAGCTGAAAAAATTGGAATGGAATTCTGAGCTAGAAGGAACAGTGGAAACATTGATACCATGCTAAGGGAATGAAGTGCGAGTAAAGCTAACTTGAAATTGTGATCAAAACAGAATATGATGACTAATCAAAGAAAACATAGTCAGGATAATTTATAACTATCTGTTGTTTTAAAATTGGAAAGAACCTGGAAGTCTAAACGCAAACGTGTGATAAACGTAGCTGTGGTAAAGGCACGCTGTTCTTGTCTGAAGTAATTGCGACAAATGGCGCAGCTGCGTAATTTACTTCCGAAACATCTCGCTCAGCCAAGTGCAGATTTAGTTTTCGATCTGTTCTTCAGTTACTTTGCCATTGTCAGATACTCGACATTTGTCATAACCAGGCATTTCAAGCAGTTGTTATCAATACCATTATGGTTAATGTGTTGGTTGTTCTATGGCCTTGACCCCAGTTAGCTTGCATCCTGCAAAGTAAAGGGTAGTCAGTACCTAACAGTTGTAGGTAGCTGTTTTGAAACGATCAGATCAGTGTTGAAAGTTTATAAATCAGAACCTTTCTCTCAGGTTTACAATTTCTTTAGCAGGGCGCTGGTTATAATTCAGGCTCTTCGATATTGTAGATAACTCCGAACTGTCGTTGCTGGCTGCTCATGTAGTAGTTACCTTTGCCTTTATGTTCATTCATGCGTTCATCCAGGTTTCTGGCTCCAGTATGACTGTCCCACTAAATGCCATACTATGGTTCCTGTGCTGTGCCACATACAGTCATAAATCCATTATTGAACGATGACATGAACGAGGTGAATCACCGGTACTTCCCCGTCATTTCACTGATATCGTGTTTCGCCATCTCAGTGTGAGCACGTCGTGCGCTACCACATACACTTTGTCACCGCAAGAACATAATTTGCTACTCTCTGTGCAGTGGCAGCGTGTGCTTTGCTGTCCACACTGAGAATTGACAGCTCAGAGTGATTGTTATCATTGTAATTAACTACTGTTTTTGTGAAAGTGAGACTTGACCACAGTTTTAATCATGGTTCTCTTGGACGAGGAAGTAGACATGTTCTACTATTATCGCATTGTGGATAAATATTATTACATCTTGGTAGAGGTAAGTAACACTGCTACTGACCTTATTCCAGTCTGTTTCCTTCACTTGCTCGCAGTTTTGTTGCTTCTCTGTCTCTGTTTGTCTGTCTCTCTCTCTCTCTCGCTCTCTCTCTCTCTCTCTCTCTCTGTCCCCCCCTATCTCTCTCTCTGTCCCCCCTATCTCTCTCTCTCTGTCCCCCCCCCCTCTCTCTCTCTCTCTCTCTCTCTCTCTCTCTCTCTCTCTCTCGGTTTCTGTCCTCAGCTCTCAATCCTTTATTCCTTCATTCATTTATTCATTCATTCTATGTTCTTCCGACCTTCTTAATAATGGAATTCAAGTTCAATTTCTGTCTGCCTATTCGTCCGCCAGTCAACCATGATATATATCTAGTTCTTTCGTGTTTGTTAGCTCCACCAGCTTTTCCTACACTGCCAGTAACTGGTTGTGTGTGAGTTGTATGGTCAGTCTTACAAAGTCTATGTTTAAATGACCATGTACTCTTATCTGTTTATCACACGGTATAACACTGTTATCAGACAGTTCCCTTTCTCTCCACATAATGATTATTTCGTCTATCTTCATCTCACTCATCGTTCCTCACAGTCAGCACCCCTTTCCTTCCCCTATCCGTCCGTCTCATTAAAGAGTAAAAGGGGCCCAGTTTTCTCACCTTGGAAAGCGCGACAAATGATTAATTTTCCCCAGCCTGTCACCGACCGTCGATTTCATTAGTGTCACACTGCCATGACGTGATGATAATCGGTCATTTACGGCTAACGTACAGGAGGGGCAGGACCGTAACGTTGTTTTGTTTGTTTTCAACTCCCTACTGGAGCAGCATCGTTCAACTGGCACCGCATGGCTCAATCCCAGCTGATGATGTTATTGTGTTTTGTAAACTGCTTGATATGGTAATAGTAGTAATATCTCCAGTTTTTGTGGTTGGTGGTTGGTGGGTGCCTGTGGTAAGGTCTCCTTCTGTCCTGTCATTCTGCAGCTATATTCTGTCTGGCGTCTTGCTTCTTTCTAGCACAATACGGCCGTTATCCCATCGACATGCTTTCTCCAAACTCGCCCAGATTATACTGTATTCAAAGTCAAAGTTGGGCGAAAAGAAAAAGTTGTAGATGTATGTTGCTTATAGCCCCTGCTGCGACCCCACAGTTTTTCTGTGGTTTTTATGATATACTGTATTCAGAGTGTTTATGGCCTAAGGAGGGATTAGCAGTGTAAATATTATATAGAATGTCAGTGGTGTGAGCTCTCTCTGCGCATTCATAATTATGCTGTGCGTTATCGCCAGATCACGCTGGTATCGAGCAAGCAATCTAACGTCCTTTCAAAAGAAAAGCAAAAAGCATTTCGAACAATGATGGTCGAGTAATTAAGATGTTTCTTTGGCGAGACCGGAAACCACCTATCCTGTTCATCTGTGAAGCTAGGCCTGCGGACAGACCTCTCGTTTGTTTGCTTTGCTGTAATTAGAATGTTCAGCTTGGGCATTTCACATCAAAGTCGCCGGGGATCTTATGACGTCATTGCACCAAGCAGCACAGTGATAGAACTGATAAGTTTCCTGTTACCACACGAAAAGAAGTTCGTGGGACGCAAAATTAATGAGTTCTGCGCACTACACGAATTTTTGTGTACAAGCATGCAAGCTCCCTTGCACTAAGATGTAATCAGCCAGATATTAATTTGTCTCATTAAGTTCCTTGTTATTTTATATTATGATTACTCTTGATTCCTGGCTATATTTTGTTCCCCTTGGTAGTTACAATTCATGGAAATTATGCAATAAGATTCTGATAATTGCCAAGGACGAAGGTGCGATTCATTCACTACCAACCCTTACAGCTTTTGTTATTTATTTATTTTTGTGTGTGTTTTATTTTACCTACCTGTTGTTTACAATGAGAGCATACCATCTATGTGTGTTAAGGGTTGCGATTGATAAACGTCAGTACACGAAACCATGCTGGCTTTTTCAAGTCGCATTTGATGGAGGTTAGCGCTGTCCCAAGGTGTAGTGCAGTCTTCTTACAGAGATATTACGTCTTACACTATCTCTGGCCCTAACGGGTTTATTCACAGCAGAGTCACGCAACGCCCCCTCCCCCCCCCCCTTCCCTGTCTGTCTGTATCTCTCTCTCTCTCTCTCTCTCTCTCTCTCTCTCTCTCTCTCTCTCTCTCTCTCTCTCTCTCTCTCTCTCTCTCTCTCTCTCTCTCTCTCTCTCTCTCTCTCTCTCTCTCTCTCTCATGTGCTTGTGAATGTGTCACAGGTAATTGGATGAAACAAAATGACAAAAGTCAATGTTGCGTTCATGTTACCTCTACCCCCCCCCTACCCCCTGCTCCCAAACAATCCTTATGATATCCACCGTTAAAACCCTCGTCACTGCGGAAAGCACGGACTGGCACATTGGGTCACTTGGCTCATGAAAGACTTTCTATTGTCTTACACAGGCATGTCAGTCGGCTCCACCAACCAGTGCCTTGGTGCTATGTTTGCTCACACAGACTAGCGCTGATGACATAACGCACTCGACCGCACTGACCTACCTCGGCCAGTGCGCACACGCTGCATCTCAGTCTGGCGTGTAAAGGCTGCAAAGACTCCGGACAAAGCAATCACACATAAAAAAATATAGATCTACGCGGATTGAGGACAAACTGTCCAATTCTTTTTTTAACTTTCCTTTTTTTAAAAAAAAAATGTGGCCATGTCGCGGTGTAAATGCAGAAACGAAATATCTTTGTTCTTTGTTGAGAAATTTTTTAATTATCTCCTGTGGGGAAAACGGAGTGGGGGGAGGGGGGGGGGGTGGAAATTATTTTTTTTTTCCCCAGGGCAGTCCGGAAAAGAGGAAGATAAAATTTGATCTGTGTCTTATCTTGCAATTGGTGAACCACTGTTTTCAGTTTGTCAGTTTATGAAGATTCAGAATGTCAGAAAACACCCACTTGGGAAAATACCCAAGCAAGTGTGATACTAAGATTGTATTTTTGTAGATCTACACGCATAATCACGTATTTGGTGAGGAAGTGAGCTCACTTTCATATTTATATAAACCACCAAAGAAAGACTTATGAATTCTTGGCGTGATTTTGCATTACTCTTCAGTACACCTGCTCTCCCTTTAGCAAGACTTCAATTTGTACTGCTGACACTGATAATAAAATTGTGCAATCATAGGTATTGCAGTATTAAACAAGAAATCTCACCGTTGGAGAAATATGTCAATGATTGAGCCATTTGATGTCTCATTAGCATGCCGGGAAAACAGCTCAACGATTGGGTCTGTATGACGTGCAGTTTGAAAACGATAGGATTTTGATTCCCGTTTAGGAGTATCTGCATCATTTCACACCCCTTTTCTTGTCTCCCCCTCCTTCATCTTCATACCTATACTCGGCCTCCTTCACAGTCTACCATTTCAGAAACTGATTGGTCGTCACGGAAGGAGACTAAATCGGCCGTCCTTCCTGTTTGCAAGTTTCTGTTGAATCTTGAGCCACCCGTAGCCCCTCTTCATTTCCTGGAACAAATTATTTCCTTCCAAAACGGTTCGTCCTCACGCCTACTTTCACCGGTTCTGTATCATCCCAATCCTCTGCCCAGGGAACTAAACTACGGGTTAAATCTACCCGTTCATTGTCTTTATCCCGCTATGTCATTACGAATCAAATCTGATTTCGGGAAAACTGAAGGCTGATATGGGGTCATTTCCGAGAGGGGATCATTTTATTTGTCCACACCATCTAGCGGTTTTCCAATACTTTTCACATCCGTATTCACGGACTTTGAGGCGACAGGAGAAATCGTTATTGAAGTGAATTATTAAGTTACTATTTAATTATGGGGTGGAAATTTCAGTCATATAAGGTACTTAGCAACATCCGGATTGTTTTGTTTCTCTAATGTTCCTAAGTGAATATCCGAACATGTTTTCTGCAAAACAGCTCAAAACCACTTTGATATACTTAAATGGTTTCACAAAGTCCACTTTCAATTGTCTCTTCAATTTTCTTCCTTCTTTTTCACACTTCTCCATCATAACGCCTACTCTTAACGCCTGCAGCTCCACCCCCGCTGACTCGGTCTCTAAGATTTGCCAGTTCATGTCTTGAGAAAAGGTTAAAACGGTCATATCTCTGCCCAAGCCTTTCTAAATCTCTCGCTATGTGAACGTATTTTTAAGGTCGGCAACTGAAAGAAATTGCGAGTTAGGAGAGACAGCGGCTGTGCCATTGATCCTGTCAACATGACTCTGTGGATAAAGAGTAGAAACGTTAGAGATGTCATTGCTAGTGACAGGCGGTATACGGGCACTTTTGCTGAATATGTTTATTTCCTTTCCTTCTTTTACCATTTTTACCCTCCCCCCCCCTCTCTCTCTCTCTCTCTCTCTCTCTTTTTCTCTCTCTCTTGTGTGTGCGTGCGCGCACGCCCGTGCCATTTGGGTTTTACGTCCTTATTGACAGCACTGTGAAGCTACGTCATATTATTATCATCAGAGACGAGGCTCTTCTAATGTATCCATTAAAAACGTTGTTTTGGGGGGGGGGGGGGCGGTCATGAGAAGTATATTCTGCCATGTGTGGCCGATTTGGTCTATGTGTATACACTTCAGTTACATAGTACTTGTAGTACAAAAATAAACAAGATATCTGCATAAGAATTTTTACCTAAGATTCCCACTGGAGATGCCTGTAATGTTAATTATCGACGTGATGGATCTGACCGAGATAGTATAGTGAAAAACAATAGCCCGTCCTGTAATTGGTAAAAAAAATAAAAAAATATCTGGAACAGGATGCAGTAACCGTCCTAGCAAAAGAATGGCAAGAAATGAATAAAAACAGAACAAACAAAAGAAAAATAAACAGGAACAAGAAAAGCAAGGTGTAAATGCCAAGTGCAGCGAAGAATCATTAACAAAGACCTACAATCCGCAGTAACTATCTTCTTGTTGCTATATTGCTCCTGCGGCCGTGTGTTAAGAGGGAACCAGGCGATAAAGCACTTCGGTTATTTTTTCTGTTTGTGTTGATAGGAAGAAAAATTGTAGGAAACCCCAACTTCCTCAAAACTCCAGAAAGTCAGTGGTTGTCATGAAAAATTCCAGTTCGTCATGATTCTGTTAATGGACTTTTTGCGTGATGATGCATTTGTGAGAATTGTACTTTCCGTTCAAGTGCGCAGCCGCGGGGTTTGTGGGAGCTTTGAATTGCGCACACTTGTTACGCGGTCGTGGATGAGGAAGGGAAAGGGAGATTGGATCCTGGAAACCACGACCGTGTCATCGATTGTGCAAGTTGGGCTTTCGTGTGAATATCCCAGGCTTGCTCACATTGCTAAAAATAGACAGCTGGCAGCGTGTCAGCACTCACGGTTGACGATTCTCGGCTATGACCTTGTCAGGGAAACTATTGGAAATATTGGGAAGGAGATAGAGAAAGCCGATGAACATTTATTTTTCAAACGAAAATATTCGCGTCAACCCTTTGTTTGTGCTGTCTCATGCACTCACAAAGTAATCACTCATCCATTCTCGCTCGCTCTCTCTCTCTCTCTCTCTCTGTGTCTCTCTCTCTCTCTGTCTCTCTCTCTCTCCCTCCCTCTCCCTCTCTCTCCCTCCCTCTCCCTCTCTCTCCCTCTCTCTCTCTCTCTCTCTTTCTCTCTCTCCTCCTCCGCCCTTCCCTTCTCCCTCCTCTCTCGCTTTCCCCTCCCTTTACCTTTTTTACCTCCCAGCCTTGCATCAAACAAATACTCCCTATAATCCACCCAGCAGGCTGAAGCTCACAGCACGCGTGTGTTCAGGTGCGCGCATGCATAAATAAAGGAGGCAAAAGTCCTGGATAGCCAGCGTTGGGGATGAAAACAATAGCGCACAATGCAGACCGCGCGCTCCGATAAATTAGGTGTCGAGTTACACAAATCATTTGGTTTGGGTGGCGGCTGACATTAACATTGTTTATGAATGCACCCACCAGAGAAAACAGTCGGAAAGAAAGTAGAAAAACTCCCTGAGGGTGGCAAAAGGAAACAATGAAATTCAAAGCTAATACCGCGGAGAAACATGAACGAGAGTGTGTCAATAGTGATAACAATGAAAATAAAGCATTTTCAAAGTAGTTTCCTTCCTATTTTAATATTGGAAAGCTCGCTGAAAATGGGAAGAGGAAACAATGAAATTCAAAGCTAATAGTAATACTGCAGAGAAACATGGACGAGACTGTGCCAGTATTGACGGCAATGAAAATGGGGGCTTTTCAACGTAGTTTCCTTCATATTTTAAAATGACATTAGAATCGTTTGTAGCATGTACGACCAGGGTCGCCAGTGCCGTACGACACTAAATACAGAAAACATGTAGTTGGAAATTCGTTTCAGGGATTCTGTGGACCAGCGTGCCGTGTGGTTTTGTTGTTGTTATTGTTACCGTTTGACTTGTTAATGATGGCGGTACGGGAATGAACCTTTTGTACAAGCTGGAGGTCTCAGGCTGTGGCTACACTTAATTCTGTTTTTGAGTTCTTCAAGGGCCTCTCTCTCTCTCTCTCTCTCTCTCTCTCTCTCTCTCTCTCTCTCTCTCTCTCTCTCTCTCTCTCTCTCTCTCTCTCTCTCTCTCTCTCTCTCTCTCTCTCTCTCTCTCTCTCTTACACACACACACACGCGCGCGTGCACACACAGAAACAGAGAGAGAGAGAGATGCTGATGAGCAAGTCGAGGAAAATAATCCTGGTTTATCGCGGATTAAACGAGCAGGAAATAGAAAGACCATTATTTTTAAGATGTCGTAAATGACAAGTGTCTTGGAAGTAGTAAAAGCCGAAAAACATGGGAGGCCTGTAGGTGTGTTTGTGTATGTGTGTGTGTGTCGGGGGGGGGGGTGGTCAGTAGAGAAAAGAGGTCATTACTGCAGGTGCCCACGCCCCTAGCAAATAGAAATCAGCAGGTACCAGGCTAAAGCTGGAACAGTGGGATGAAGACCTGGATCAAAAAGTATCAGCGCTTTGTTTTTTTTTCCAACCCTGACATTAATTTGAGCAGCTTAGAGAGTCAGCGTGACCACAGTGGACACAGGTACAATACCGTCTTTGTCAGGCTTGCCGATTGCCACCCTTATAAATTGATCTCGTTCTGGCTGCGCCATCCCACCTTAGCTCTTATTTATTGGTGTTCAAGGCTGCGCTTGTTTTAACGGGTATTGTTTCCTGTCCTTAATTGCTGGTTATCCTAGTTTTCTGCTGCACCGAGTTGGGGGGGGGGGGTGTGTGTATTTATTTTCCTTTTTTTTCCCTTAATTATGTTTTCCGAGGGGCGGGAATTAAGAGAAGAATAGAAAAGATGAGCGGCTGGTCTGAGAGAGAAAAATAAAAATATTTCTTTTGTTGTCGCTTATTGCTATGGTGAACGCTGACATTTTAATTTAACTCAAATGTTCCATGCCGATTAGTTCGCCTTGCACCTGTTAACTCGTTCACATCCTGATGGAGTCGCCAACTTTTTTTGCAGAATTGTTCTCATTCAGAGACTAAGTGTCATTCTGTGCAAAGCATTCAGCTGGAGAATTCAGTAAGTGGCAAATGACAAGCCAGTCAGCTTCATCAAAGAGCCTTTTTTTGTTTGTTTACTGAATGTATGGAAACGATGACACGTGTTCTCTTTTGTTCGCCTGGCCATGCACTGTCTATGTGCTCACCAGATTTCGTAAAATTTGCCCCTATTTTAACCCCCAGAGAGTAGTCGTAGAAGAGATCTCCCCGGTAAGATTTTTATTTTGTTTCTTCTTGTTTCATTTATCCACGGCTCACCCGCTGGTTAGAGAATGGATTTACGGGACAATTTTGGTGCGGTTTGTTCAGTCCAACTGTCAACGTAAATAGATGAAATGTCGAAGAGACATGATGTTTAAATCCAACCAAATTCTCCACACCCTGCCCCTGTTCTGCTACCATCTTCCTCAAATACGGACAAAAAGAGCCACCGTAGGGAAGGAGAAGAGTCTGGGGTGGGGCATGGGGGTTATCCACAGTCCACATTGTCGCAACATTATAGTTGTTGACAGTTAAGTTTCGCATTGGAAGATGCCTTCTGATAATAAGCCATGTGTTACCGTGCAAATCGTCTTCATTTCCTTTGTCAAGCGGGGTCTTTGTTCAGCTGGCACCGCTGTTTGCCGAGTGCGTCCGTGCAATTTTGCTGTTGGTTTAAAATCACATTACTTTTTTAACAATAACGGCAAAAAACCAAACAACAGAAAAAATCAGTTGTTACTTTTTGCTGTCGGCTTCCTTGTTGTGGATATTAGAAAATAATCGAGGTCATGGGAGTGAGGGAACATTTACCACTGCCAGGCACCATTTTTGTGCCTTTATGAAACTTGGCCCTTGTTTTGTATAGCGGATGGATGGACCATAGCAGGTTGCAGTCGAGGGCGCCATACTGACGTCTGTTTTTAATTGAATAATTGTTATGTTTCTTTTCCTTGCTAGGGTGACTGTCACTGATAGTTACATTCACAGTGACACCCATTCATACTTGTCAGTAATGTTTTCACATCTCTCTCTCTCTTTCTCTCTCTCCGTCCCCTCCCCTCATTTTCTCTCTCTCTCTCTCTCTCTCTCTCTCTCTCTCTCTCTCTCCCCCTCTCCTCTCTCTCTATCTCTCTGTCCCTCTCTCTTTCTTTGTCTTCCTCCCTCCCCATCTCTCTCTATCTCTCTGTCTCTCTCTCCATCTCTGTCTTTCCCTCTCTCTATCTGTCTCTCTTCCCCCTCTCTCGTTCTCTCTCCTTTCTCTCCCTCTCTTTCTCTCTTTCTTTCTCTCCCTTTCTCTCTCTCTCTCTTTCTCCCCCCCCCCTCCCTCCCCCGACACTACCTTTCCACCCAAATCACACCCGTGCACCCAAGCCTACTCACCCCCCCCCATCCCACCCATAGTTTTTCTGTCCCCCACTCCCTTCACCACGACCCTCCCTCAGAGCTAATTCAGTCTTCTCCACAAGCCAGGTCCCCCCAATTATTGATTGACACCACAGGTTATTGAATGTAGCCTGCTGAATGATTTATGGATAAATGATATGGATATCAGCTGGGTTGTCTTTTCTGGCAGATTTAGATGTAACGACTGCTCCTGACATGATCGTTCTGTGTCCAGATTGAGACACGAAACTGCGTCTCTTATTTCATATTCTCTGTACATTTCTCCCTAATTCTTCCTGTATGCATCTTCCCTTCTCTGTCCTTCCCAATGTCTCTAAATTAAGCTTTCTGTTTTCTCTGTGCGTTTGTTGTTGTTGTTGTTGTTGCTGTTGTAGTTGTTGTTTTTAATGTGCCTTTTCAGATTTGCTTTAAAGCACTGATGTGTAACCTGTTGCACCAACCAAACTAATTTTATTCTTCCCCGCCGCCCCTCCCCGTTCTCTTTTCTGTCGCTCCCACCTCCTCTTCAACCCTTTGTCCTTTAATGTGAATGGTATTTATGAGTTGTTTAAGAGAAAGAGATTAATATCTTGTCACATCTTGTTTGCCCAAAAGTTAAATTTGATTCAGGTTTTGTGTTTATGTGGATTGTACTTCAGTTAGATGTATAGAAATGGGAACGATCTCATCAGTATCTCACTTCTTCCCTCTCTCTCTTTTTTTCTCTCTTTCTCTCTCTCTTTCTCTCTCTCTCTTTCTCTCTCTCTTTCTCTCTCTGTCTGTCTGTCTCTGCCCCCCTCTCTCTCTCTCTCTTCTCTCTCTCTCTCTCTCTCTCTCTCTCTCTCTCTCTCTCTCTCTCTCTCTCTCTCTCTCTCCATTAGAGGAGTGGCGCTTCCTATAAATAACAACGCTACCCCATCCATGATTGTCTTTTAGAATGAAGACTTTATGACTGAAACTTTGGGATGCTTTTGTTATTGGTGAACATTCTTGTTCCATTAAGTACACTATCAATGTGGTGTTGCCTTGCACTGCACCAAGCAAGCACGCCCATAGAATAAATTTCGCAAATTTGGACATAAAAAGTGAAGAGGATCTTTTGGCCAGGTGTCCTGCTAGGTGAATAAGACCATCCTGGAGGAAGGGTGTGGCGGTGTATGTGACCGTCATAATGTTGTAGTGTGCACGTCTTCCATGGCTTTGTGGCCTTGGATACCAGTATTAGGTTTTCACTGTTGAACCAGGAAATTTTCTGTAAGAATTCGGTCATGTCGTCGTGAGATTTGACCCAGTAGAATGTTATATTGTTTCTGCTACTACTTCAGTATTTAGTACAAGGCTTAAAGTCTGAAACAGTTTGTTTTGGAGACGCAGTATTCCAATGGTTTTATTGCATACCTTCGTTTTAGATACAACAATAATCAGTACAGTTATTTTAATGTACAGCTTCTCTTTGTGCGTGTCCCTCAATTGATGTTCCTGTGTCTGTGGATTGGAAGACATCAGCTAATTGAGTTACTCTAAAGCCTGGGCAGTGGGAAAGCTGTTGTAAATAATTAATTCCGTGTGTTCATTCGTCCGTGCAAGGTTTGTATCGTGACATTGCCAATCGAGTCTGTTCACACTCACAATCCACACACACTCAGCAGTTAGATGCTGTCACACCTGTTCAGTGGGAGACTGAATGAATGAGATCCAGCAACACGTGGCCCGGCCGGCCCTATCATTGGAAGGTGTGTAATCATTAATTTGGGCTTGGACCACGGCCATGCTAATTGGCATTTTTACGGATCTATAAAACGGTCGTTCATTGTCGTCCTGTCTACATCTATCCTTCCCCCCCTTCCTTCTCCCCAGAGTTTAGTGATGGTCATCTTTTGCGCAGTTTCTCCCGACAGTCTGATTTCCGGTGTCAGGGTCGTTTTGTTGATGTTCTGCTCTCGTGTTCTGATATAGACTGTCACTAGGCAGCAGATTTAGCCATCCATATGTTGTGACACACAACCAACTCACTGACGTCGCTTTATAAAGAATTTCTGGCGTTCCAAACATGCCGGTCCCTAACAAGTCCCTATTATGCGTTTGTTTACTTTATTCTCAGATCTACAAATTGTATTCATTGGAATTGACCAACCGAGATAATTTACAGGTTGACTATGTCCTGATATCTTTATTCAGGGACTTAAAAAAAATTCCTCGTGTTCCAAACACACGAGTCCATAAAGCGGATCTGTATTAAGTGCTTGTGTCATTTTTCATTGGCCGACAAACGGGATTCATTGAAGTTGACCAATCGAAATATATTTTTTGTATGTTGACCATGTACCAGGACATGTAGATTTCTAACTATTCAACAGTTTCTAGCTATCGTGTAAATGCATAGATTCTCTCGAGTGTCCTCAGTACACAGACTGTCTGCCAGAGATAACGGTCTATGGTGGTGAGCCCAATGTGTCCATGCGCTATTGTTCAAGTGTGACAGTTCTTTCAGTTCTGTGGTAATCGTATCTCCACTTCATTACCCAGCAATTCATTGCCCCGTCCAGCATGCTTGATTAAGCGTCTTTAGTTTGTTCAGATCGTGCCTGGCTGAGATCTTCCATAGCACAAACCAATCATTAAATCTGCCAAGTTGTAAACATCGTGTATTTGGGCTCGAAGCCTAGCAAAGTCTGGGGGGACCCCCCCCCCCCCCACCCTCCTCCTCCCCCCACCCTTTTTTTTCTTCTTCTACTCCGTGTTTTTATTGACCATGATAATAATATGTACTTGGAAGTAAAGACTACATAAATTGGTTTCAAATGGCACTGTGGCATTAAATCATAGAACATTTCCATAATTTATACGTCCCTGTTGTGTTTGTTCACCTGATACGTCTTAGTATGTCATTCTCTTTGCAATCGTGGAGAACATAAACGTATGTAAAAAGTCAACACTTCGGAGAACTTAGTCCCGAATATCTCCAAGTTTGTTTTGTTTTGGTTTGTTTCTGAGGGAGGGGGCGCGTCAAGGCAGCGTTAAACATAAATTAATGTTTGTAGAATGTTACTGGTATTACATTACATTAAAATTTATAAGAGCGCGTCATAAGACATGGTGTTCCATGGTGTTTTTCAAAGCCACGTGTTGTTGTTCAGCGCTGTGAAATACAATATAGTTCTCGCTAGTGTTCGCTGAGGTGACGCCTTTAATTTCCTGTGATCCCCAGATAGCGGGTACTCTTGAAGATGTGACGCATGTGGAAATTACGCACATCGGAATAGCTGCTGGGTATTTTTTCACTATTTTGCCTTTAATTGTATCTAAATCTGGAGCAATAGAAAGGGATCATAGGAAGCACGTTTGTGTAGTGTTTGTCAGTAGGCAGAATCCATTATGTGGACAGTAATTGTTTTTTTGTGTTTTTTTGTATGAGCGCGAGTACTTTCTAGGGAATTTTAGTTCCAATTTCGAAGCGTATCATTTTTGTGATGATTATAATATAATTAAACGAACAAAAACAGCAGATTTTCCACAATTAGTATTTTTTTCGCCTGCCTTTCGATCCCATCTTTGTTTTGGACTCTGCAAACGGCTTGGGTTTACAAGCTCTGTATCAGTCAGAGATTTATTATGCAAAATGTCTTCATGGCACATGAGCAGTGATACATGTATTTGTTTTGTTGCAAGTCACCATTTTTGTCGCTGTGAGTCGAGGGCACAGATTTCTATGGGTAGACAATATAAAACTCTGTGGTCGAGGGTTTCTGAAAAAAAAAAAAGAAGCAAAAATGGAATTAAGACAGAGGAGAGAATTCGCATTTTGCAGTGGCGTATTTTTTAAAACGGGCACCAATTTTCCATTAGGTCTAACTGTGGAGGATTGTCCGTACTTTCAGTGTGCACATGAAACCTCCACTTTGTTATCAGTGGCATAATGCACCATGACTGTGATGGTTAGATAGTAACTGTGTTGTTGGCTGTTTCTATATTTAGTGCGGACAGGTCGAAAATGGACGGCCGTTCTTGTCGCTGTCGACCATCTGCCCATATAGTCATGTTTGTCTTTATCGAGGCGCCACTCGACCGTTGTTAGCCTTTGTCGTCCTTTTGATTGGCATAAATCCACCCAAAAATGGCCAAAATACCCTATCATTAAAGCGAAATAATCCTACCGCTCCGTACAACTGTTCAGAATCTGGATCTGATCGAGTTGCGAGGCAGCTTGATATTATCCTCTTGACAAACACAGGGGCACAAAGACTTGACTGGCGATTAGCACCAGTGATAAGCCATAGGGATCGAAAGGTTAACTGGACGTTGCTAGAGTACAAAGCTAAAGCTCTCTCTCTCTCTCTCTCTCTCTCTCTCTCTCTCTCTCTCTCTTTCTCTCTCTCTCTCTCTCTCTCTCTCTCTCTCCCTCCTCCCGCCCCGAGGAAAGAGGGAAGGGAGAAAAGGAAAAAAAATGCTCTTCTTTTTTTCGCAGGAATGGGTAGGTTGGGGGGGGGGGGAGGATGAGGGGCATGGCCAAAGCGGAATGTATGAGTAAAATAATGAAGATAGATAAAGTTGTTGAATTCAAGAAACTGCAGTGTTTGTGCACACACGAGATCAGAGAGACGGAAGGAAGGCAGGATAGCTTTAAATGTAAAGGGAATTTAATTTTCATTGCTTTCTTGTTAGTGCTTCATCCACATAAGCAAATTCTAAAAATTTATGTTTTATTTTTTTAATGTTGTAGCTGCCATTGTAAGACGGTGTTGATTGAACAGAAAAATTACATCTACCAACACAGCGAAGAGGGTGATCTGCCTCGCAGTGGTGGGCGAGTAGTGATCTTATTGAAAAATCTGACCTTTACAAAATGTTACAGTGATAATGAGACGGAATTATGAACAGTTGTGGTAATGAGCCAGGGGCTGTATGCTTTGCCTGAGGATGTAACATTAGCATTTTGTTCTGCGCTCCCTGCACCTGCCGGAATCAAGCTCAACCGGCGTTTTGCAAACTTTGAGAAGATTGGCATCTTGAAGTGGGGGGAATTGATATGATTCGTGTTCATTTTGCCGTGACGCCGAATTTGGAGAGGGAGAAAAATCGGGAGGCTGAAGTGAATTAATTAGAGGAAGAGAAGTTGGTGAAGTGGGAGCCAGGGAATCAATAACTGTGGCAACAAGAGCTACGAGAGACTGTTGAGATATTATTGAGTGGAAATTAAAAAGCTGTCTTTCTTTCTTTCTTTTTTCTTTTTAAGAGATGTAGAAGATTATCTGGAAAGATAATGAAAAGGGCGTTGACATTGACATGGGGGTGAGGATGACATTGTGGAAGAGCAGGACGAAACACTGGGCATATTTTTTATATTTTTTTTGTGTTATTTATTATTTTTTTTTTTTTATTATTTTAATATTTTTTTTCTTCTGCAACAGAGCCCTTTGGCAGGTTTCAGAAGCTAATGGAGATTAGGATGGCAAGAGGTTGGGCGGCCTCACTGGTGTCTTGCTAGTTTGATGCTCTTCTTCTCTTTCAGCTCATACCAAGTTTTCCTTCTCCCCCCCCCCCCTACTTCTGCTTCCACCCCCTTTCTGGCCTGGTCTTTCTGTGACATCCCCACCCCATTAACATTCTGTTCCATTGCCCAGCTTTGTTTTCCCTTTTTGCTGGTTCTATTTTTTTCTTTCTATCCTTGTTCTTTTTTTTCCTTATCTGTGATGTATTTTTCATACCATCTTTTTTATGGTGCGCCATTTGCTGTTTTGACATCACTTGACACCGTTTTTCAATACTGTTGTTTTATTGTTATGAATGGATTTGTTTTCAAAAGAGTGCGAGAAAGGGAAGAGAATAAAGATAGCCAACATTGTGATCAGACAAGTGTGAAGATGAGCGCTGTAGTTACATTGTGCTAGTCTGCCGTTGACAAAAGTCCAAAGGACGCTGTTTAAGGAGTTCTGGCACAATGCATTCTACATCACAGCCTGTGCCTTGAAAAACGCCGTTGACCTGACTTTGTCAACAATAGACTGGTCAGGTTTGATTGGCCAGTGGGCAGATGACGGCAGATGGTATCATGGTCAACAACAGTATGCTTAGCCTGAACAAATGGGGTTAATCCTTCAGATGATGGGCTGAAGGAACTATCTCAAGAAATTCCGACACACCGTTCTGAAAATATTGTGCAAGAACAGAGATATAACTAGGGTTTGCTATTTCCGGAGTTTTACATGTGTGCACAGCATGGTTCAATTTCATGCAGTTTAATGCATATTTTTAAGGGTTTTGTCTATTTTTTATTGATTAATGTTGATACTTTCATTATTATTTTTTAGTTCATCAGAAAGTTGTAGCTAGTGATGATAACAGGAGTATTAGATGGCAGAGAACTATCTTGGGCATCCGCACATAATGCACTTACATGCCAAGAATAAAGACTGGTCCCCAAATTATATTGACACACAGTATCGCACACAATGACCATGTGCCTGAGAAGTGAATTAATTAAAGTGAAAATACGCTAATCTTCGCTGAACTGTTCTGAAAACTGCAATTGTGGGCGAGAGAAAAGAAAATGTTCTGTTTGGTCTTACAGTAAATCATGGGTTTGGTTTGGCGTGACTAACGTCGTCGTCATGGATAAAAAGTGTCAGACGGAAGCCAGCTGCCCACCGACCCGTGCATAGACCAAAATCAGATGGTATCGAAGGTTGTCTCCGGTAGGATTGGCATAGGTCAGTGCTTACTTATTCTGAAGTCGTGGGTCAGATCAGTTGGTGAGGTTGAATGGAAGGGACGCCTGGTTCAGGTTAACATTGCACATAATAAATGCTTACAGTGGTGTTAATTTGGGAAGCCTTTTTGCATTCTTCATTGCAGTCAAGGAGAAGTTTCAGGCAGAATACTTAGGAGACGAAGAAGATTGTGGATTGTGACTGATTTCATCTCATAGTGAATTAACCCGCTAGCAGAGCTAACGTTACCAGTTCTGATTCAAGTATGCATTCATTTGTAAAAGTGCTTGCTGAGGGAGGTGAAAGAGGTCGGGAGTGGGAGAGAGAGAAGAGAGCGAAAATTTAAAGGTCCATGGCTTGGGAGACTCATTTGCGGAAGGACCTATACACTAAAAAAGCACACTTGATATCATAATTGATAAACAGCACTCGTCAGCCATTCACTCCACAGTTACTCAGCCCTGAGGGCAGGTGTTTCTTTCCTTTGTACACATTGTCTCTCTTTAAGGTATTCCTGGTCAAAGACCTGTTGAAAGGTGGGGTGTTTAGGCTTGGGGACGGGGCTGGGGGGGGGGGGGTGAGCAGGGGAAGTTTGATCGCTGACTGGCGCAGTACAAAGGATGGCTAGTTGCCTGGGCGGCAGGTCCATTTCATGATTATAGTGCGTGCTTTGTCCCCACTAAACTGAAAGTCTGACAGATGGTCAAGTCCAAGGGTTCTCGAGATTGCGAGGATAAGTAGGCCTTATGACGTGCGACATCCTTTCTTTATTACAGCTCTAATTTAAAGTCGTACTCATTTACAAATAAGGAGAACGAGCATGATTGTGCTAATTTGGTGACACCCTTTATTATGCAGGAACTTCCATCATCCGAATTCAGAAATAAGGTAGTAAAACTGTTCGCAAGTTCGATCGACGTAGCTGTTTCGATTGATTGTAGAATCCTAGTCCTTGATTTGTAATAGGTATCAGTACCATGAAACGACTTCAAAAGACTTTCAAACCTTCTCATACTTCAGTGCTAAGAGATAAAACATTATTCTTCCATGCTTCCTGCTCTCAACCTCTCAAACAAAAACTTTGAAACGTAGGAAATATTTTCCCCAAAGTGGTGTCATTCCCTTTTTTTGACCAGTTGCTTAAATCCACAGTCATGAATTGTGGGCAGGAACTACTTTCAGAATGTTTTAGTTAGATTTTTTTCCCTTTTCGAGTGAAGAATTTATCAGAGAACTCTTGAACAGAAATCTAGAGCATTATTTTAAAAAACTACTTGCATCATATCGCTAAACGACTTGGCCAATAGCTCGCATCGGATGGAAAATCAACCGAATTGCTGTAAGCATTCATTGCGAGGGCGTCAGTCAAATTTTTTTTTATACCACTCTGAGAACCGCTGGGTGAAACGAGAGCACAAAATTAATGGTCTGTGTGATGGAAATGTGTGCCGGGCTAGAGAAAGTAACGGCTTTACGCTAATACCAGCGAGTACCTGGATGAAAACTTTATGAACGTGTCTGGGCCTTAATAAGTGGTTGTTATCTGATGTCAGTTATTGAGCATGAATTCTTGTCTTTGTATTCATTTTCCCCATCGTTAGTGTATTTCCATATTATGTTCACGTACTATAACAGCCTTTGAAATAGCCAATATGAAAAGATGAATAATACGTTTATACTTTGAAATGGGAACTCGTTATTGCCATAGACGCTCCGGTGCACCCTTTACGCTAACTGCACGCATATGCACATTGCACACCTGCAGCCGGGGATACTGAGGAGCAGAATTCGGAACAAAAATATTAAACTGTTTCAAGGTGCACAGTGTTTTCGTTTTCTGTTGATAAACGATGTACGATTGGGAAGATATTTCTTAAAATCTTAGTATAAATAGTGAAAATTTTGCTGAGGTAGCTGTCTGGGAGTTGTTATACAGTTCAATATTGGAAACATCCCCCCCCCCCCCACCCCTCTTTGCACTTTTCTTCCTCCGTGATGGATTGATGCTCAAGATTTCCTCAACAGAAGGTCATCGGGGGTATTTAGTTGTGCACTGGGTAAGACATGCATTTGGAAATACGAGCATATTTTCCTGAATTGGTGAATACAATGACTGAATGTGCCGATTACAGAGCGATGGCATTCTGGTGTCCACTCCTACCTCCCTAACCAGGAATGACATCAGCTTTTAATCCGCACGATCAGCCATGCCTGACAGCTTTAATCTGTTCCCATTATTGTCTGGCCTCGTAACCTTTTGAATAATTGACAGTGGGCTACAAGTTAAGCCTTGGAATTTATCTGACGAGGTGCGAATAACGGTGTATGATAAAGGTTGATAGTTGTTTAACGTCACTCATGTCTTGGTTTTGAACATGCAGCTATTTGAACGATCTCTTCACTAGTTTGCCTCATCTAACAACCTCTTCAGTGAAAAACTTCTCTGTGTTTATCGTTGGCTTTTCTGCAGCTTATTGCCGCCATAGTCTATCTTTGGTACAAACGAACATAAAGGTCAAACATAATCTTCCTCTGCTGTAGGCTAATTCCTTTTTTAGTCGTGATGGTACTGTAGGAAGTGTTCAACAGTAAGTTACAGTCTTACAAGAAGGTTTCGCTGAGAAAAGGGGGAGAATGGTATCGACAGTTCGGATAGCATGCATAGCTTCCATATTTAATGTAGACTTTGAAATGTGATGGTAGCATGTTGGGGGAAGGGATAATCAGCTACAGAATAAAGAGTGGGGGTTGAGAGAAATTCCTTCTAATATTGCGATTTCGTGACTCACCAAGCAAAGCCTTTAAACTGGATATACGGGGCTTTTTACATGGCTAAGAAAATTTGGTTTGGGTTTTTTTTTATTTCCCATTATGATCTGCCATTGTTGATCGTCATCATTCCAGCTCCAGAGAGTGCGCAGCTGGCTATTCCTGTCCAATCCTTTCTACATTTTATAAATCCCTTGATACTGATATTCATCGATATGATATACCTTCTTGTATTATTCAGTCACTGCTGTCAAATGCAAGACTAATTTTCCTCTCCCTCTGTTATTTGACCCTGCGCCCAACATGATAAATAAGTTAACAGTGACATACCGAGGTTGGGTCATGTGCCCAAAACCAGAACAGTGGAAGCCATTCCTATCATTGACATAGTAAAGAAGATACCCGATCTAACACAGACGGATAGTTCTCTACATGTTCCAAACCGAGGTGACAAAACATGAGGTGATCAAGACCAAACTGTGGGTGTGTCTTGATACTTAAGCTGAGCTTGAAACACATACCCGAGACGAACATTCCTGAAGAGATTCAGTGCGGACACAAGATTGTAGATAGGCATGAAAACATTCGTCCACAGCGTGGTAAATTTGGTTAAGCTAGTTAGACTCACATTGGAATAGAAGAGAAGAGAAGAAAAGACTGTTCTACTGCGACAAGGCAGTAAAAGTTCAGGTAGAATTATAATTTATTTTTGAGAAGTTAATTAACAGAGTGCAATAACCCCATCCCGCCCGTGCAGATGCGGGGCCCTCTTGCAGAAGAGGGACAGCAAAGAATACATCTGACGTGATACTGCGTGTCGTAAGAGGCGACTAAAGGTGCAAAGGTCCTGGTCTCCCGATAAGAGCCAGTTGGCGGTGGGCCAACTACCCACCCTGTAAAAATAAACCAGTTACAGAAACACAAGCAAATACTTTAAATCAGCCTTTTATCTTGGGAGAAGGGGGAGCATCTGCACCTGTAGATTCAATGAAGGACAATGGACAAAGCCGAAAGGACTCCACTGGCCTGACTGCTCCTTCATCAAACAAGTCACTCCGGATTGCGTCGTGGAATGTCCGCTCCATGTATGAAGCAGGAAAGAGTGCCCAGGTTACAATGGAGATGAGGCGATACAGACTGCACATACTTGGAGTTAGCGAGACCCGCTGGATACAGTCCGGACTGAAACAACTTAACTCTGGGGAAAAGATTTTGTATTCTGGAAGGGAGGACAAAAAGCATACAGAAGGAGTAGCGATCATCTTGAGCAAGCACGCCCAGAGGTCACTGAGGGGATGGGAACCCTACGGAAGGAGAATTATATTGGCATCATTTACTACAAAGAACAAGAACATCAACATGAACATTGTGCAGATATACGCCCCAACAAATGAAGCAACCGATGAGGACAAGGACGATTTCTACAACCAGCTTCAGGAAATAGTTGACACATTGCCAAGAAAAGATGTGAACATTATAATGGGAGACGCCAATGCCAAGATAGGACAGGACAATACAGGGTATGAGGACATTATGGGGTGCAATGGTTTGGGACAAATGAATGAGAATGGAGAACGGTTTGCAAGTTTCTGCGCATTTAACAGCTATGTGATTGGAGGTTCAGTATTCCCACACAAGAGGATCCATAAGGCCACTTGGATTTCACCGGATGGAGTAACTGAAAACCAGATTGACCACTTTTGCATCACCCGACGATTCAGACGCTCACTGGAGGATGTCATAGTACAGAGAGGAGCTGATGTTGGATCTGACCACCACATGCTGCTGGCAAGACTCAAACTCCGCCTCAAGAAACAAGGTACCAGAGCAGGAACAAAGAGGAGAAAGTTTCAAGTGAGCCTTCTGGATGGAGACAAGAAGGAAGAGTTCCAGCTGACACTGAGGAATAGATTCAAACCCCTTGTTGACCTCGAAGAGACAGTAGATTTGGAGACTCACTGGGCTAAGGTAAAAGGAGTACTTACATCGACATGTCAGGATGTTCTTGGGGAAAAGAAAGTGGAACACAAGGAATGGATCAGTCAAAAATCACTGGACTTGATAAGGATAAGAAGAGACCTAAAAGAACAGGTAAATGCAAGTCGTACAAGAAGCTCAAGAGTTGGTAACCAGGAAGAGTACCGAGCATCAGCTAAAGAGGTCAAAAAATCAATTAAAAAAGACAAAGAGGAGTTCATAGGAATGTTAGCAGAGAAAGCAGAGAAGGCAGCAACAGGAGGACACATGAGGATCCTCTACCAGACTACAAAGACTCTTGCTGGAAAATATGGAAAACCTGAAGTTCCTGTCAAGGGTTACAACAGGAAGGCTATTTTTGGAAAGGAAGCTCAGGCAAAAAGATGGATAGAACATTTTAACAGCCTCTTGAACAGACCTCCACCAAGCAACCCACCCGACATTCTACCCGCAAGAAATGATTTACCGATCAGTTGCGACCCTCCGACTAAAGCAGAGATTAATGATGCCATAAAGCAGTTAAATCGAGGCAAGGCAGCTGGACCAGATCAGATCCCACCAGAGGCGCTGAAGGCAGATGCTGCTGGGGCTGCAGAGGGTCTGCACTCACTATTCTCGAGGATTTGGATCGGAGGCAAGTTTCCAAAGGACTGGAAGGAAGGACACCTCGTGAAGCTTCCAAAAAAAGGGGACCTCAGCAATTGTAGTAACTACAGAGGAATCACACTTCTCTCCATCCCAGGAAAGGTTTTCAATCGGATTATTCTCAAGCGAATACAGAATGCAACAGACCCAAAACTTCGTGAGGAGCAAGCTGGTTTCAGGAGTAATCGATCAACCACCGACCAGATCGCCACGCTGAGAATCATAGTAGAGCAGTCGCTAGAGTGGAACTCCCAACTGATAGTGAACTTCCTTGACTACGAGAAGGCCTTTGATAGCATCGATAGAGAAACACTGTGGAGAATATTGAGACATTATGGAATCCCAGAGAAGATGGTGAACCTTATCAAGAGCATGTACGAGGGGACAAGTTGCAGAGTCGTACACGATGGCGAGCTTACTGACAGCTTTGATATCAAGACTGGTGTTAGGCAGGGTTGTTTGCTGTCCCCATTTCTGTTTGTCCTGGTGATTGATTGGCTTATGAAAGAAACCACCAGTGGAGGAAGAAATGGCATACAATGGACCCCATGGACACAGCTGGACGATCTAGATTTTGCAGATGACTTGGCACTATTGTCACACACACACGACCAGATGCAAGCAAAGACTACAGCTCTAAACAAAATTTCAGAATCTATTGGATTGAGGATACATCCTGCAAAGTCGAAGGTCCTAAAAATTGTTGCACCCCCAAGCGCACAAGTCAGAGTAGGAGATCAACCACTGGAAGATGTAGAGTCCTTCTGCTATCTTGGTAGTATCATTGACAATAAGGGAGGAACAGAGGCAGAAGTCAAAGCACGAATTGGAAAGGCACAGGCAGCTTTCACGTCCTTGAGCAAGATTTGGAGAACCAAGGATATATCTCTAAAAACAAAGCTGAGGATATTCAACTCGAACGTGAAGTCAGTCCTGTTGTATGGGTGTGAGACTTGGAATGCGTCTCAGGCCTGCATAAAGAGAATCCAAGTTTTCATCAACAGATGTTTGAGGAAGCTACTTAAGATCAGATGGACAGACAAGGTCAGCAATGAAATTGTATGGAAAAGAACAAGACAGAGCCCAGTCAGAGAGGAAATTGGTAGGAGGCGATGGAGATGGATCGGCCACACTCTCAGGAGGCCAGGAAACAGCATCACGAAGAAGGTATTGGATTGGAATCCCCAGGGCAAGAGATCAAGAGGAAGGCCGCGCGGAACGTGGAGAAGAGCCAGAGAAAATGATGTGCAACGAAGCGGAAAGACTTGGAATAATGTAAAGAGGCTGGCCCATGATAGAGAGGGATGGAAAGTGTTTGTTGGTGGCCTATACCCTGATCCAGGGTGAGAAAGGCAATGATGATGAATAACCCCATCTGTTCCACCTATCAAATGTTTCCATTAGACACAGATTCAATAAACTTGAAACACCTGTAGACGGCGAGTGCATATGGAAAGAACTAATTTAATTAATTGCGTATGAAACCGATGAACCGTTCACATATCAAAAGAAAGGCTTTAACCCTTCAGTGCCCAGCGTTTCAAATGAGTTACACATCATTTGGTGCGCATGGCGCAATACTGTTTTTGGAACATTTGTCGTATAATGGTCCGCCATGATGTTCATATTTTTGCAGTTATTTGAATGTTTCAAGTGCATTTTTCACGCTTCAGAAGCTTTTTTTTTTTTTTTCGATAGAGCAGTCAATGTCTGGACACCAGAGGGTTAAGTTATCTGTTGCATTTTATTTTACTAGTGTAAGGACCCATTCAAAGAATTTGAATCAGCACAATCAGCTCACAGAATATGTAGATCTAGGAAGAAAACAACTTACAACTGGCACAGCAACACCCGCATGGCCCTTACCGTGCATAAGGCAGACGGCACAGAAACTCATGCCTTCAAACTTTGAAACGCAACCGGAAGTTTAAAGTCGAAACAAAACAAAGGCAGGAAGGAGGCAACCATTGTTGAGGAGAAAGCACTATTCGATGACGTACTCTCTCTCTCTCTCTCTCTTACAATAAAAGTAGTAATCTGCAGTCCTGCTTCAGAACTCATGCGCGCCAGGACACTGCGCACCAAGCTTGATATGGTTACTTTTTATGACACGCACAGTACTAAAGTCGAAACAAAACAAAGGCAGGAGGGAGGCCATCATTGTTGAGGAGAAAGCATTATTCGATATTTTTAGGCCTATTTTCATTTATTACAAAATTACGATACTTCGCTTTCATGTCAAAGGAATAGACATAGTAGCAAAAAGAACTATCTTTCACGTGTAATTTTTTCAGGTCTGGGCATTTGTTCCTCGCAGCAGTGAATTTTTTTTCCTTGCTGTTTTTTTTAATATAATTTTTATATAATAGATAAAGCAACCACTTTTCTTCTCATCTGTCTTCCTCATTCCTTCGTTCTTTCCCATCCAACGGTTCGAGATGCACGGAAACTCAGCCACGGCGGATGAAAGGGCGCCTCTGATGTCAGTTTCGCCCTTGCAGCTTCCTCTTCCAAATCCCTCCCTGACGTCTCGGGGGAAACACAGTTTCCTCATTTAACATGAAGACAGCGCCGTTATTTCTCACCCCTGTGACCCACTCCAGGAACATTATGACAGCTAATTTTGATACGTCCCAAATCACCGGCTTTCTCCCGGCCGAGGAAGTTGCTCTCTCTCTCGGTGGCTAATTTCTGCCACACTTCCAATCACTGCTGAATCAACGGAATGAACTGGCTTCCCGGAGCTTTTCTGGCGCTCCCATTTTTTTTTTTGTCTGTCTATTCCAGCGTTCTTTCCGTGCCCCACTTTCTTAGAGATCTTGCCAGGGAAACATGCTTGGAATAGTGTAATGCTATTGTAAGCACTTGAAATATTGCTTGTCTTGTTTCATGTTTTCCCCTGCTCTTATGACCTCCTCCCCCCCCCCCTACCCCCCAGTTATTATCCCTCACTCATTTCCTCTCCCCTCCCCCCTCCCCCGCTCTCTCTCTCTCTCCCTTCCCATCCCCTCTCTCTCTTGTTCTCCTATCACGCCCACTGGGCCCGATCTCCACCCTTTTTTCTAGGAAGCCTCTTGCAAGTTTAAATAGCAGTGGGAGTTTCTAGCCAATCGAAATTTCCGCCTATCGACAAGTGAACAAACTTTTTAGCAGGGGGACAGAAAGATCCCCCCCCCCCCTCCCCCGCGAAATTAACCCAAGTTTTTTGTGTATATGCATGTGTGACATTCTTTCGTGCGTGCACATTAATTTGTCATCGAGATGGTGTTCTATGGAAAGATTACAGGTGTAACTTTGAGATCTCATTAGGGCCCATGAAATAGAGGCAACAAAAGCCCTTGCGAAGTTTGATATAGTGTCTATAAAAAGAGTTTACACTGCTGAAGCATCTTGTATTGTAGTTGTTGATTGAGAGAGAGGGGCAGAAGAAAAGAATAAATAGGAATGGAGAAAGTAAAAACCGAAAAAAAAAAACGAAAGCAAAACAACTCTTAGAACTATACATGAAAAACCTGGTTCACATAATGGCAGGAGTTGCAATGTGGTTTTATTTTCATTGCACAGCTGGGTGTATAGATTTTAGAAATGACTCTGATAAGAAAGTGACATTTGAAAATACGTTGTTTTTTTTCCCCCTCCCACGACCAGAAAATAAAAAACGCGCGCGCGCACACACACACACACACACACACACACACACAGAGAATGGGATGGCATGCTCCAGGTAAAAAAGGAACATCACACCTTGCACCACATGGCGAGCTAATCGCAGGGCAATCAACACTGGAGTGTACACACGGGCTGCAAGGTCTTTGTTTGGACCGGTTTCCGCACCCGAGTGCTACCGCTTTCCTGCTTCAAGATGTTGCCACATCAATTCTGCTATCGCTTTTCACATTTTTCTTTTCCTTTTTTTTAATATTTGGGGACGCAGTTTTTTTTTGTTTTTTTTAGTAACGAGGAAGATTAAGAGGTTATGGGATTGTGAGATTACATTTTTTTTTTTCGTTTCATTGAGGAGGAAAGTTAAGGGTTATGTGAGTTAATGAACTGATTAAGATCATAGATATTACTCAGCTATGAATCTCACTTCAACTCTTTCTGTTCTGTGCGAGTAAATTCAGTGTTAGGTCGGCTAGCAAGTTTACGCAAAAGTGTACCTCGCATGATTGTGTACGACATCAGTTGTTGACTGAGTGGCATTTGAGTTTCCATAAACTACAGTATTGTTAGCTTTGATTTCCTCGTACTTTTTTTCTTTTTTAATTTGCCATTGTCATCTAACAATGTTCGTTCAGGTAAGAATTACAATTTATCTTCATTGTACTTAACGTGCGAGGCATATGCTCGGGAATTTACAGATAGTTCTGTAGTGTCCTTCAACGAGGAAAAAAAATTTAAAAGGTGCGCAAGTAAACATACTCACAGAGAATAAGGATGACGGGTGAGTGTTTGTTGGTGGTGATTGGGGTTGGAGGGGAAAGCACAGTATCTAGGGCGATGGAAATAAAAAAAAAAAAAAAACATTAGCGAGGGAAGAAAGAGTAAGGTTAAATAAGCTACAAGACCGAAAGAAGGAAGAGAGGGACCCCGCAAACTTGAAAGAGAGAAGAACGATGGACTGTTGAAAGGTTAGAAATATAGTAGGGTGGTAGTGTTTATAATCCCCTCGGGTGATAAACTGGATCTCTGAATGATAAACTAAATAAAACAAAGACGCGCGCCCAGCCAGGGACATTTGGAGCATGCCGGGTCTCACAACAGATCCAACTTTGTCGGGAAAAAGGATTTCGATGGGTTACATAGCGCAACCAAGAATCCAACTAAACTCATACTTTTGGAGAGGAAAAATCTCTACATATATGTTGTTTGAGGAATGAGATAAAGGCAGGAAAATGAACACACATAAAACTGTCAAGTGAACTGATAACAAGCCCCTCTGAAAATGCTTAATATCTGAACAGTTTTTGTAAATGTATTATGGATGAACTGTTCTGGCGTGTACTCTGTATAGAGGAATACTGTTTCATTGAGTTAGATAACAAAATAATGGATACCACTTCAAGGGATAAAGAAATATGTTCTGGCAGTCCACTATTCCCAGTTATGATCTCGTTCCCGAAGATGAACGTCATGCAAGTTTGGAATGAAGAGGTGAAAGTACGTCACGCCGGTATCTCTAACTGGCTCTGAATCCACCCGACAGTTACGGCAGAATCTGAAAAATGCCTGGGAAACAAGGGAGGGCCACGAATGCGAGAAAAACTACCAGCACGGCACTTATTCTGTAGAGTTCCTCAGAAAGTCCCATTGGATGCCGGAGTTCAATATGATGGCTCACTCGTGCTCCAAACCAGCCCCAGTTGGCCTCACACGCTTCACACTCATCTCTAATATCGTTAGATCTTCCGACCTTCTCCACACTGAACTCTTTGCTTACATTAACGACCGTTAAATTGAATGCTCGGGCCAGTTTCACAGACCATTTGCACGCAGGGGACTCACCCCGCTTTCAGTCTCTCGACATGTGTTTTTCATAAGCGGGTTTTTTTTGTCTTCGCACCCAATTTGGTAGGTCCGTTTACCACGGGCTTGTTGAAGAGATCCCCGTCTCTGTTTTCCTTAAACCTTTCTGTGTCCGTGGTATTAATTTGTTTATCCAGCCCATCTATCCACCCCGGCTTTATTGCCCACATTAGAAACAAGAACGGTGTTTGAAATAGTACACTACTAAAATTACGCACGCTCACTGTGAATAGAATTGATTGCATCAGCCTCCATTTGCCAGACACATTGTGCACATGAATTATAAAAGAATACCGGTGGAACTTCAAAGGGTGGTTAGAGTGGTGGGGATACCGCAGAGTCATGCTTTATATGTGAAAGAGAATGCAGGAGCAGCTGATCAGACTCGGCATACACATGGATGTTGGCAATACTCGTTTGTCCATGATTTTGCAGTGCACCAGCTTTGTCTTCTTCATGTATTGGGCAACAGCTGCAAGAATACTAGGCAAAAGCTTTGAACCTACTTATATTTTATCGGTCAGCATATCTACCTCATCCACCCCGTGGTTTGATTGTCAGCGATTTACGAGGGAAAGTATCGTACACGGGAGATAAAAATAGAATTTAAATGAAACTTTCATAATTTCTGATGCTTGGATGAATTTCTTGTGACGGTGTTCTGGAGACGATCATCAATAAGATGTGTATGAAACATGAGCATTGTGTACATTTGCCGCTGCCTGAGGAGTAAGGAAATGCCTGCGTTTTTTATTGTTGTTTTTTTTTAGGTAAAAGTCACAGAAACTGACGATGAACATCTGCATTTCGGATTCACCAAGACTGTCCTCACGTGTCCTAATCAGTTCATCGTAGACATTTACCGAAATATTTGGTAGGGAGGGGAGAATGAACAGTTGTAATAAACTTTATGTCCAAAAAGTTTTGAGAGCACAGTAAAATTCAAAGTTTCTTGGAGTAAGGATGACAAATGAGGGAGAAAGGGAATCATTTTTCAAGAGGCAATCCATCAGCATGTGCCTAGTTAAAGTCGAACCCACTTCGTAACCATTAACGGTGAAAGAAAAAACCTCCAGCATAAATGTTCGTTTCTTGTCTTTGTGAATTTTTCGCATTCTTGAGTTTAATGACCAGAACTGATGTCCCTTCGGGTGTGGCTGCTGGTTTTATTTTGAAAGTCAGGGTCAACAGGAAGTCCAGTTAACGAAGTGATGGTATATCAGTGGTTTGGATATTCCTTGTATTGTTTGAATTCTGAAAGCACTCTTTTCATTCGTATTCCTCTATATTCTAAAGTATACTGTCAGCAATAAACGTGGCAACTGGCATTGATGCTACTTACAGCTTGTGTCATTATCTGACACTTGGCGCACGGTATCGTCAGACTTTAGTTTAAAAGCCCAATATTCTGTTCAGTCAGACACAATTATTTACAGGACATTACTCTAGACATTTTTCACAAGTCTTTGCTGTTTACATACATCTATCACATTCACCGTTGTCATGTTTGACATGCAGCCACAAGGTGTCTGCCTCACACAGCCGCAGTCGTCAAGATTGCTTGCGCCCTCCCCACCAAGAAGAGAAGTAAAAAGAATAAAAATCTTAGATATTTCAACTGTGACGTATAAATAGTTGTCTTCTGCAGGAAGATTAGCTTCTTGTTAGTTCAGGTGTTACTTACATACCTCCGCCTCACGTTTTTAAATTTTGTGATATTCCAAAATATGTCTGTCATGAAATTGTGGTTATGTTTCACCTGCCATGGCAAAATACAGCTGCCGTCTTCATGTATGTAGATAAGAGTTCCTTTTTTTCTCTATTAATTGAGCCTTCCAAACACTTGAGTCACTGAGATAATTTTATTTGGTTTTTGCTTTTCTTTTGTGGAAACGTTGTTTTTTGGTCCCCCTTTATTTTGTGCGAGAAAAGACATTTTAAAAAAAAGGAAGATTGTTTCTTTTCTTGTGACTTTAGAAGCTACTAACTTTGTCATTTTCAGCAAACCCCCAACTGACACGTTATACACCTGTGAACATGACTGTGAGTTATCTTTTGTAACATTTCCATGCTAATTAGTTGTCATTAAACACATTGCCAACCTGGCCGTGAGTTTCCACGCCGTCAGAATTATATTAAAGAATTCTACCTTGCTGTTATGCTACTTAAAACTCCAATTAGACACCCGCCTGTGCTGTTTTACACACAGTGAAGGTGATGTTTTCCCTCAAGTCAAGACAATTTTTGATGGAACGATCATAAACATTCTTTTTTGATGAACTCCACACCAGATGTGCTTCCCAGGCGGACGGCGTTTTCACTCAGTTTATTAATTATAATTAACGTTGGCTTTTCCAATTACGGTTGGAGATTTGCGGTGCGAAATTCTAAAATTTGTGTGTGCATGTCTGGGATTTGTTCCTTTATACGAGACGCTACGTGCACGGCAGTGCTTTTGTGTGTGTGTGTGTGTGTGTGTGTGTGTGTGTGTGTTGTTGTTGTTGTTGTTGTTGTTGTTCGTAGGACTGAATGAAAGGCAAAATTAATAGCAAAGAAACAGAGACCATGTTGGCTGTTGTTACTTGCATGCTCGGCCCCTAGGCGTTTTCCAGTTGGGGCGTGTACGTATACGTACCTATCCCTAACCCCGTCCTTATCCTCAACTCTAAATCTTATCAAATCCGTAACCCTGTCCCTTAGCCTTTCAACCACAAAGCATGAGGAAAACAAAAAAAAAAGAATAATTGATTGAGGCTGTTTTTAGAGTATTTCGGGAGGAGCTCCCTAGGTCTGGAGTCACAAAAAGGCTTTTAAATGCCTACCCCTAGCGCAAAGAACTTGGGGATCGTACGTACAAGTAACAACAATTGACCATGCTGATGGATATGACTTTTTTTGTTGTTGTTGATGGGTTCCTCCCTCCCCCTTATATGCCAGTCTTCTCCGAAACAAGGTGCGAAAATGGACTTTTCACACACACACACACACACCCACACACACATTTTTCCTCAAGATGTGATTGTATGGAAAGTAAAAAAAAAAAAAAAACGTGTTCGGATGACTGTACAGATGCAGGAGAACCCGGTGTCTGCAACGTGCAGGACGTCAAAACCCATACTTGACCTGTCAGTCTTCGTCTGACCCCAAAAACAAATCTTCCAGCCGTGCCGTATCGCTGATAGTGCATGGAACTGGCACATGATTTTACCTCTGCGTATCTGCAATTGGCCATTCAAGCAACTTTTTTGTTTCCCATCTGTTTTCTTTTTGCTGAGTTGGGATTTTGTAAATAAAATTGAAAATGATGAATATGTAAAAGGCAGATGGGGTCAATTCTCTCCCGCCCCCCAGTTTTTAGTTATATATATATATTTTTTTTTTTGGCCTGCCTTTCCACGGCCACCTAATCCTTATCTGACTGTTGTTGATTTTATTTTCAGCACCGCTTGTTGTTCGTTGTGTTAAGATTTAATCATGTTGTTTGTTATCGTGCATCCAGCTGAGATCTGTCGATCATGAACAGACTCTGTTTTTTTTAATCCACACATGCTCGTTTTCTTTGGCTAATCTTCTTGTCTTTGACAACGCTGTTATCGAAATGCATTTTGCTGTCCATTTTATTATAGCCAGCCATTTTCAAGCCACACGCACGAAAAACACGAGAACAAAAGTTTTTTTTTTTTTTTTCTCGTTTGTGTAAAATGCCCTTTTTTTGAGACGGGGTTGTCGTTGTGTTTCTCTTGTTATTCTTTCTTTCTTTCTTTCTTTCCTGCCAGCTTTCTTTCTCTCTTTTTTTTCTTTCTTTCCTGCCAGCTTTCTGTCTCTCTTTTTTTTCTTTCTTTCGGTCTTTCTTTAAGATCACGACTATGCCACTGTCGATGTCGGGTAAATACTAGCATAGCAATGACTTTAAGAAACTAAATCACGCGCACTTTCAGCCAATTAACTTTTTGTTGTTGTTGTTGTTGTTTTTGTTGTTTTTTTCCTTAATAATTTATCATCGTTTAGAACCGTACGTGTTTCTTACATTGTAAACTTTTGCTGGGCACAAGTGGCCAATATCTAAAGAGATGCCAGTTTTAGGCAGGGGAAGTCTTTAAAAAAAAAAAAAAAAGTCAAAAAGAGGAAACACTACGATAGTACACGATCCCTCTCCGTTAAGCGGAACAGATTCTGGATCTATGTGCAGTCCTGCTGAAACACTACGATAGTACACGATCCCTCTCCGTTAAGCGGAACAGATTCTGGATCTATGTGCAGTCCTGCTGCCACCAATATTTCACTGCCATAGTCTTCAGTGGACCATGGCTGCCCTGTGTTTACCCGTGGTCAGATCTTTCAAAGTGGTAGTTACAGTGGCCACTTGAGGAGGGAGAACCAGCTGTTGAAAAAACGCGCGTCACGGATCTTGTGTTCAGACTTTTCAAGCCAGCTACTGAAATCTTCATTTGAAGGGAGAAATGTTGGAAAGATTTGGGGCCTGAAAATTTGCATTTATTCATTGGATCGGTGAATAAGGGGAAGCGAGGATGAATTTTGAGCGGATCATTGAATCATGATAGTTTGGGCCGGAGGACATCAGTTCTTTGAAACGGGTGTGTCTTTTCGTATTTTCACCTTCTTCCCCAACGTATTTACCAGATTGTGATCTCTCACCTGCTTGCATATATGTCTGTCTGGGTACATCATTAGGTTTGGTCTGTTGGTGCCGTTACTATTTCAAATAGTCACAAAAAATGTTCACTGTCTGCTGGTGTCAGATTTAATTTCTGAGACAGATTTACAAGGGCCTAGGAAATATCTTTTATGGAGTACAAATTAATATGATGCAGCAAAATGAGCAAGTACTTTGAATCATGCAATGATTGTTTCGAAACCAACATAATAAATTTTTTAATTTGTTTCGATCCCTCAAAAACTCCCTCGTATGTTGCCGAAGAGTCCAGAATTCCCACGCCGACGTTCGTTCTTCCTCAACTCAGATTTCCCACACCCTTGTCCGACTGAATCGGATTCGTTTTGACTCCCTGTAGAGCAGAATGTGAATGATGCTTTTTAAAATGAAGTAATGAATTTGACATCAACGCCTTATCTAGATCTGACTGATAAAGAAAAGTATAGCAGAGATTAACTACTCCCTAACGGTGAGATAATTACAGCGTCGAAACCAAATCCGAGTCTCTGGGAGAATTAGATTTTTAAAATGACGGTACCAGTGAATGTTAGAGTACGTTTTTTTTTTTTGTTGTTTTCCTTTTGGCGTACTCAGAACTTAAGACTTAAAGATGCTTATCTCAGGTGTTGAAATATTATTCCACTTATACATTTAGATTTGCTGGAGCGAAATGGGGGGGGGGGGGGGGGCACAAGCGCGAACATTTTGGACTTTCTATGATCATCTCCGACAGCGGCATCACAGTTATTTCTCTCTGTCCATGTTCGCTACCATTTGCCATCATTATGACCACTAGTGCGACAGCCATTATCACCATCATCTAGCTGCAGTAAACAAACATGCCAGCCTCTATCGGTTTCCCATCAAACTGACTGCACTACCGACCCCTCTAGCATAAACAGAAAGCTTCGCTGGATGACTTTAAAGTGGCAATTCACGACCCTGCCCAGCTATTGAAGCTTGTAATGATCCACTCTACTCTAACCCCATGCCCCTCGGATGCATAGGAGAAGTACTGCACTATATGAGAAGAGTTTACCAGAACCTACGTGCCAATAACATTCCACAAGTAGGCTGACGCAGGTCAGCGGTTATCAGAATTTGTCGTTTTTGCTCTTGCAGTTCCATCGACATTTCTCTTGTCTTAGCTGTTTTTCGTGAGAGTGATTTTTACGGGTCTTTCCTTTGTGTAATATCTATTCCTAGAACATTAAGAACAGTCAAAGAAACAAAGTATTCTTGAAGCTTGGGAGTATGGAAGCAGTTCGTTATGTATTCGTTACAATGTCATAGACGTCCATTTCGTTCGATTGTATTCGCTGATATGTGGAGAGCTTTCATATCGAATGCTTTTACAAATACAAACACTGTAGATTAAGGTGTGGTCAGGGAAGAGAAAAATTGGAACCACTGAAGACTCTCAGAAGGAGTAGCCGTCGTCGTTTCCCGTAGTTCATAACCATTTCATCAAGCCGCGAGTAAACGCCACTAGAACTTGATGTTGATGCAGTCATTCAAGTCGTTTACACTCATTAGTGGACCGCTGTTGTGGCTGGTTGTTCTAGATATTTATGAAGGTATACTTGAGGTATATTGGCCGGCAATGACTGTCTAGGCACGGGCTCTTAGGAAAAATGACATCTTCAACAACCATCTTTGCTCAAGAGCGCTCTTCTCCCAAGAGATGTTCGGAAACCTCAGAATCATCAAAGCACTCGCAGCTTTCTCGATCTCCTCTCCATCACACTTGGCTGTCTTCGCTTTTCTTTTCAGAGTGGCTAGTCGTGCAGTCGTGTAGACTGTTAAACGTTTTTCCTTGCATTTATTGTACAGCTCATGCATACACCTCATTCCCGATGTCTTAGTCCTTCTCAGTCTTTCATCTCATTGTATGTTTCCTTCATGTTGATGTGGAGAAATGTCTTAAAAACTGTGCATTTGGTGTATCTGTTCTCTGTTGGCCTTTCGTGTTTTTCATTTCTTGTTTGTTTTGGTAACAGTCTTTTTCTATAGCACTTGTCCGGTAGTCTGCCCACGTTTCGCCTCCACCCCTTCGTGTTCTATGTCCATTCTAGTTAATTAACGAAAGCTATTATGTAAGCACCACTTTTTCGGCCTTTGCAGCACTTTATAGATATCACGATAAACATCTAATGGAATAGTGAAAAGACTTTGTATATCCCCGACCAGAAATACTGAAGGAACATTTTTTTTTTCTGCCTTCCTGTACTTGGTTTCCAAGAGGTACCGTTCAAGGAGCTGCGCAGTCGTTTCCTTTTCAGTGAGTGGCTGCTTGAAGTTTCCCATGTCAGGACGCATGTTCATGGCATGGCGCTATCATTCTCCCACGCCCGTCATGTCAAATGTGGGCGACTGCAAGAGTCTCTTCAATCGGAGACCTTGGCGTGACGTGATTATTTAATGTTCACATTAAAAGTTTAGTGCAGTCAAGTCCAGTTCGGTTATTACTCATGTGGTCATTTTGGCAACACAAACAGGAAATGGTATTGTTTTCAGAAATGGCGTAAGAAATAAGGGCATCACCAAACGGAAACGAGTATTGGTTTATGTGTATGTTTGACGGTAGACCTATTTTCAGTTTGTTTGCTTGGTTATTTATTTATATTTTGTCCATTATCTTTGTTTTTAAATGTGTTTATTGTACTTGTTTATATTTGTCTCAGCTTTTCATCACCGCGTCAATTTGCAACGGTTTTATCTCGCAGAATGTCAGTATGTTATGCACTTCGACACTTTGGCACCTTGCACTCAATTAGCGAATTAGTGTCAGATTTTCATCCAAGAAAGTTGAGTGGATAAATGCTGAACCCCATTAAGCTTCCAGATTTCATATTAACATTAAATTGAACACGTGTCGCTGTCGGCGAATTTGGATGGTTTCAAAACAGAGAGAGAGAGAATGTGAAGATGTTTTGTAGAAATTTCATTGAGTCCTTTTTTGGGACGTCTTTATGTAGCTGTTTCGTTGATATGCGCTTGAAAGTGAATAAAATAAGTGTGAGCATGAGTGATTGAACAAGCAAACAGTCAGTGAGTGCTTCTTACCATATTTGAGTGAAAGATAAAGACTACAAGAGAACTACAGCCTGTATGGAGCTGGGCGTTGGGATTAAGGGGGTTGGGGGTGGAAGGGAGGATGTGAACCCACAGCACTGTGGATGATGGAACGGGGCACTCTGTGTTTAATAGCTTTGCGCCAGAACCTGCCAGGTCACATGACCAGCGCGCGCTCCCAGTCTTGGATTTATAGCTTTATCATGAGCAAGTATTGGGGTTGATGCATTTGTCATTGTCAGGCTGTGCTGGAAGGGAGCACTTCCTTCAGTTGATGGCATTTTGGGACATCCGTTCCTATGTTTGAGCATCCCTCCGCCCAGTCCACCGTTTATCCCTACATCGTTCTAGTTGTATTCGTCAGCCCAACGGATGGTAGTTATTGGAAATGATCACTTGTGCTGATGGGGAAATTCCTGAAACCAGAAAACGGACTGCAGAGAAAAAGCAAAAACCAATTCAGTGTTGAAAACAGAACAGAATGTATGAAACGGCAGTCCCATTGTCCATAAATAAGGACACCTAAACAGCCGGGATACTGATACATGTATTGGTGCGGTCAAGCGTGAAATGGAAATGTGAATGGGAAGTAATGATCATGATGAGCCTTTCCAAACTTCCCTTGTTAAAAATCTTGAGACAGTGAAATGAAACTTTTGGCTTCCCACTGTTGGTGATAAAAGGCCAGCTGTTTCAGCAGCAACCTCCTCCCCCCCCCCCCCCGCCCTTTTTTTTTTTGTTGTTTTGTTTTATTGTTTTAACCCGGAAATTGATGGGTTTTTTAGCTGTTGTCTTAAAAGCCAAGTTGAAGATTCTGACTTGATTCTCTCACTTCACGCCCGTCATGACCCGGAGATAATGTGGTTGCAATATGATGATAACATTTAAGAAGGAGGGGGGGGAGGGGGGAAGAGATTTGAACAAAGAATGAGCAAGCGATGATGTCCCTTGAGGACGAAACTTTCTTAATGACGAAAGAATGCTCGAGGTGGAGATAAAAGACTAGACACATTTTGGGGGGGCGGGGGGGGGGAGCCTGTGATTAGACGACACTGCCAATTTTTGCGTTTGTAAAGTCCTGGTGGAATCCCTCATTAAAACTGGATGTTTTCATCATTTGTGCCTCCAGGCTCTGCTGTCCGGATTTTACACCCTTAAGATCATACGAGAACTTAAAGTGCAGTCATGTTATCTGTGTGAAGTGCACAGCTAATCTTATTATGCCTCTAGGGTAGTCCATTTGCAGAACCCGTTGTTTAGTCTGTATATCGGCAGCAGTCACTACAGTCTCTTGAAATAACACAGTATCAATGTCATTGTGAGACTTTAGTACACTTTTGTTGTTTAAGGTGCAAAGCTGTGTTTTGCTTTTTGGGTTGACACTGTGCCAATGTAATTGTTTAGGTTGTGTTTGCAACCGCCAGTGATATTCTACAATATTTTGAATAACACTGCACCAGTGTCATTGTGAAGTATCCCACACTGTACGAGGTGAAGGGCAATGTTCTCCCTTTGGGGAGTCACGGGACGGATACAATTGTTTAGACTGTCTACAACCGACACTAATATTCAACAATATTTTGAAATAACACAGTATCGGTGTCGCTGTAAGGGGATACCCTTTTAGGATAAGGGCAAGAGGAGGACTTAGGTCTTGATTTTCTGCTTGTCTCAAAAACATTGATCGGAGGTCGGCGCAGCGTTTACATGGTGTAAATATATTACAGGAACGTGAGTTTGAACTTTTGCATTTGACGAGGAACGAGCGATGGCAAAACGGATGAGTTGATTGAGAGGGCAGAGAAGAAGTTGAACTTTAATCTAAGACCGCAAGACATGTGTTTAGCGTATGTGTCTGCCGTTCGATGCAAGCACGTGAAATCAACTCGCCTGGTTGCCATTTGGAGGTGCGTCTTTTACCGGATGGGCGGCGATGTTGATATTTTTAAGATGCTGTGATAGATGGCAATGAGAGGATTGTCTTTTTCCTTGACAGGGACCAGCTATTTTCTCGGTGTACACCTTCTGTCATCATCAGTTTCTTTCTTTCTTTCTTTCTTTCTTTCTTTCTTTCTTTCTTTCTTTCTTTCTTTCTTTCTTTGATGCTGTAATAATCGGCAGCCTTACGTACGGCTTCTTGCTTAGTATCAGCTGTTTCGGCGAACTAGTGTCTGTTCGCTTGCATTTTTCGTCGTTTTCTCCTTGCCTTTTTTTCTTGTAGTTTCATTCCCGCTGATCTGTTATCATGTGACTCGTATTTGTTTTGAACTTGAATTACCGTTATCATTGCTGCTGTTTCTCACATTGACCGTGGTGCAGAACTTTGAATTTCTCGAAATTTTTAATTTTTTTTAAAGCGCAACAGCATCATTGGGGATGGGGGTGTGTGGGTGCACGAACATGATTGAAAAGGAAGGCGGGTTTCATCTGGAGGATCAGTGAAAAATAATACAATTTGGGTTTTCCCCCCTACCCTTTTACGCGAATATCTGCCAAGTGTTGTGTGCAGCAAATACCAGTGGAAATTTGATTATGTTTTGTTTGTAAGGTCGCAGTGAGAAAATATTAAAATTGCTTGTTAAAATGAGTTTTTAGATTGTTCGGCAATCTTTTTTTTTTCCCATCGAGTTTCTTGCTTAAAAGGTTTTTCATTTCCCCTCTCTAATTTCTGGGATTTGGCCTTCTGTGAACCGGAAGGGCTCATCTTGACCTATGCACGTGCAGTGAGCTCAAACACAAACACGCACGAACAGCTCTGGTTACTGAACGCGTTGTTCAACATTATCTCCCTCGGGAGCTGAATAATGAAGCGGAATGTTTTGCTGTCTTGGTCCATAACGACAGTGGCCGTCAAATTTGTCCGGGTCGAGTTTTTTCGTTAGCATTGTATGGCCTGCAGACTCTGAAATCTCGTTATAATCGGAAGACGTGGCATCTCGGTAAATGATGTGGTCGTAGTGGCGCCAGATGCAGAGATCCATACAGTCTTTATCTTGGGTTTGCTGAGGGCATCTTTAAGAACATGTGGATTCAGAAATGTATGCGCTCTTGAACTGAAGCTTGAGCTTTCTTTCTAGAATTTATTGCCAAATCCGTGAAATATGTTTGACATGCTTGGCTTTTCTTTCTGGGGACACCAAAGCTTCAAAGTTATTGATCAGAGGATCTGAGGCAATTAAACATTTAATTTCACAAATTTGATTCATGAATTCAAATATTTGATGTTAAAGGCTCCCAGTAAGCCTGATCCTACAGTGGGCGCGATATGACAACCTCGATTTGAGAAGTCAGTCTCTTGTGGCGACATCTGTTAGTTATATAGTCTTTACAGAGAGATTAACGATTCAGCAGTGGCGGTCATAGGGTAACGTTGAAAGTGATACATTTTCATCACGGCAAAATCTTTTAGTCCTGCACCAGGTTGACGGCATAGATTTTCAGAGAACTCTAACGGCGGAAGTTGAAAGTAGAAGTACGGCGCTTTGTATGCATTACATGCCATCTTGCAAATCCAAACCATATGGCCTCGGGTTTCACAGCTTTGACAGCACGGCTTTACTCTTTACACCGACGAAGGACAGATGATGATGAAGTTGACGGCCCCAGTAAAGCTTGGATGCCAAGCGCAAATCCACCCGTGCTTTCTCCGTGTCTGACTTGTGTCCTCGTTGTGTCAACAAAAAATCTGCAAATTGGGTTTGGGAAGCGCAGGAAGCTGACCGTGAGCAGTACAATGCACATGCTTCGGTTAGGCCGGCCTCGGGGCGGAACAAACTCGATGCCGAGGTCGTGTGTGTACATATCTTGTCACGAAGGTTTTATCTCTGCGGAACCCAGTGAGCAAATAATGAGGCCACAGAGCGAGACAAGATAGACAGATTTTGCAAGAGCAATAGGGTATTCCTATGGCATAGAAAAGCCAAACTCGGGTATAGTGGATCGATGGAGGTTAGGGAGAGTGGGGCATGATTCTGTATAATTTTACAGATCCATTTTGAAATATTTAGTTAAGACAGAGGATGGGGCAACAGGAATGATTTCAGTCGAAACTGAAGTTAACGACCCAATCGAAAATAGACTAGAGAGCTGTAAATGTGTGACTTACCCAGGTCACTAATGAGAACCGGAGAGAGAAAAGAGGAGGCAGGAAAGAGGGCGGGGGGGGGGGGGATAGAAGAGGAGATGGGATTTCTAATCCGATTTATTGCAAGTGAGTCAGCACCGAAGATTTAAATGATAATAAAGCTGTTCGGCCAAGTAACTATGACTTTGTATCAGTGGAATATAAAAATATGTGGATGACGAAGATGTCTCCAACAAAATCATTCCAGCGGGCGTGGTCATCCAGGAGAGGAGAAAAGAGCGGAAGGGAATTGGCTCCGTGGGCATGATGATGATGGTGTCTGTACTGTGAGTATCCCATTTGGCCACGTCAGTGTAGAGGGTGACTAAGAAAACACTTGAGGGCAAATTAATTGCAGCCTTGGAGAGAAGAAAGGAGAGCGCTCAGTTCTGAGCGGCCTTGAATCATCGCTCTGTCAGGCCAGCGACGTGACAGCAAATAAAATTACTTGATTCCACTGCGCTTTCATGTGGACACACAAAGCCCTGACTTGCTCATACATTTTGTCAGAGACCGGACATTTTGCTGGTGGGGGTGGGGGTGGGGGGGGGGGGGTTGGTGGATGAAAGGGGTGCGGTGAGTGGGAGGAGAAAGGCTTATGAAGGAAGATTTGAAGGTAAATATTAATACTAAAATACATTGAAATTTTACCTCAAAATTCCAGGCTCCCCCCGCCCTTTAAAAAAAATGTTTGTTTTTGGTTTTACAGTTATCGCCTTAATAACACTTGTCTGGTGTATCGGAAAATATTGCAGACACTACAAACATGGAGTTGCAGTAAATACTAAGCATTTTGCTGTTATATTCCACGAGCTTGTCTAACAGGCAAGTGAAATGACGTATTTCGTGAAAGGCAAAAACGCGTTTTACTTGTACAATATCAAGTTTGATTAAAAGTTTTTATTAATTATTCTGCGTACTGTTAATGCTAAAGGAAGTCCGACCTGAAACCTGAGGCTTTCCCTTAAAGTCGGGATACGTCCTCCATGTGCAAAGTATTTTCTACATGTATACTGAGTCATGTGTTTTACGGGGCGGTCCCGATGCTTTCTGAGACAGGTGGCGTTATGTTGACAGTAAGCATCTATCACACACTTTTTCTTACTGCGAGAGGGCGTCGATTGGCACAGGCATCAAGCAGATACCGTAGGGAACGCGGCTCGACTTTCTCCTTCAAACTGTGAACATAACTTTATTAAACACGAATGGATGGGGGGGAAAAAAGGGGGGGCGGGAGGACGGACCCGGAAAAAAAAATACATATAGCTGAGAACTGTAAGGCTGTAGTAGTTGTACACAATTTGAATGTATATTAGCTTCGAAAATATATCAGATCATGATTTTCATGTTAAAGTATTGCTTAGCTGTACAATTATTGTACAAATGCTAAGTAAAATTGAAAGTTTTGCCATTAAAGCTGCGAAGAGTTTATTTTGACAATAAAATTGTCTGTCAGCGTTTATTCAACGTTCTCATTTGGGTTCTTGAAGGTGCAAGCGTTGTCTGTAGGCGTTGTTAATAATAATAAAAATACATGTAATAATAAAACGCCGCAATGGCTGTTTCGCTGGAAAACTCTAAATCAGAACTCACAAGGTCGTCTTGATACGTTTTTGTTCTACTTCAAAATATGACGCTGTTCTGTGAATTATGTGAAGTGGACAGAGAACAAAGCTTCCAGGTTGTTTTATGTCGCTGCTGACGTGTTGCCTTTGGGTGAGTCAGGGAAAGACGAATTGGAAGGCATCAAATTCCAAGCCCAGTCAGAAGGTGAGGTCAGAGGCTAGTGTTGAACTATTTATGTACTAAGAATGCATTGCAGGCGTTGGAATAATGCAAGGCAGATGTCTGGCTATCCGGTTGGGTGTGAGAGCACTTGTGACGCACATGTGCCTTTGCGGTAAGCAAAAAATAGGAGGAGGGTCAGTGTTAATGCCCTAAGTTTGGCGTAACGTGGGACATTTCACTGAAACATGTGAGAACAGGGAAATCTTATGACCAGGTGAAGAAATGAATGGGTAAAAGAGGAAATCATGATATTATTGCTGCGATAAATTTACTCATCCCTTTACCAAATACAAAACGACGCAACTCACACACTTTTGCCCTGCTGTCTGGATAGTGGCGCAACCGTACGTTGCTCAAACTCCTGATAATGGTGTAGAAGTCTCATAAACAAAACGAGAAGTTTGAGTTTCTTAAGTCTTCAGTTGCATTATGCGCGATTTCCATAAATTGAATTGGCTTGTTTGTGTTATTCTGGTGCTAATGATTTTTTTTTTTTAACAGAATAAGAGGAGTTGAGTAAAAAGGAAGTGAGGGAAATTTTTTGCTGTTTGAATTTCTCATCTGCTCATCTGTCATTATCCCCACCCCCGCCAACGTACCCACATGCACTGCCCTTCCATCCTCCCAAAATAAACCTGTCTTTTTGTCCCTTACACCACTGACAAAAAAAATGGCATGACCACGGGGATTTTTGCTCATTTCAAACGCCAGGAAATTGGAAAAATCGCTAAGATGAAAGGAAATGAGTCTTGATTCGGAAAAATCCTTGCAAATTGCCAAAGGGGGGCTGTTTCAGCTCAGAAGGAATTCATCCCCAATATCACCGCAAAGCCATTTAGGGGCGCTGTTGTTGTAATGGAAGTTTGGGCTGAGCGAGTTTCCTGCGCCATCACCACTACGGGGAGGGCGCGTAAATTGTTCTGTTTGTGGGAGTTGCAGAGAATATTCAGTGTGGCCTTGGCGTTTGCGACACCTGGTTATCTTATTATCCTCCTTGTCTTCTTGTTGTTATTGTTTTTGCATGTCTTCTTTTATTTCCTTCGTGGGTTCAGAAACCGACACCCATGGGTGCCATCAGCCACACCTTTGTTCTGCCAACATTGCGTTATTATTGTTACTGCTGTATGTCAGAATGAAATAGCCATACATTCTCGGAGAAAAATTAGAATTACTGGACAAGGGTCCTTGTTCATGTCTGTATTTGTCTTGTCTTCAGGGATTTTCTATGGAGTAATTAACTCTCTGCTCCGCGTCCGTAACGCCCATGAAAATGGGTCTGCTTCTATAGCAGTTCCTTTGTCCTTTCTGTAAATACTCGAGCTAAGAATATAGTGTTCCGTTTTGAATAACACAGTGGTGAACATGGTGACTTGTGAAGATTTATCTCCTTCAGCAAGTCTTCGTGTAGTCAATCTTACTGTTAACATCGTACTTGAAATTAAGGTAAATAAGACTATGTTTTGACCGATTTTAGTGACTACCACTTAGAGGCGAAACAGCGAAGTGACAGTCAGAATCAAACCAAGACAAAGAGAGAAAGACGGGATACAAAATGTGGAAGACATCATAGCAGTAAAGTTCACCGAGGCATTAAATCCAGACAAGTAGCTAATAGCAGGCGAGCTTGCCATTTGAATGGTGGATCGTGATTTACTGCAAACGGGTGTTGGACATTATCCATTCGTTTGGTTACCATGGAACATTTCGTGAGACTAACTTGTACACAGGGTCCACCCTTCCCGTTTCCACAGACATCATTTTCTTATGGTTCGTGTGAACCGGAGAAAAGGACACATTATCCTGTACAATATCCCCGAGTTCTTTTAACATTAACAGAACGGTCTCATTAGTAGAGTACATTGAGGTCGATAATGGAACACTCGCGTATCAGCTGTCCACAAGATACTTGAATCAAGGCTGTAGCAACGATCAGACGTTTTGTCGGTCTTTTCTTGCAGAGGGTTTTATCGGGGCATCTTTTTGGACGAGTTAGCCAGTTATCCAATACACCAGTTCCGCTTTTCTTCAGATTTTGCCACTAGCCCATGTTTTTAAAAGGGAAATTGGAAGGTGAAAGTCCCTGAGACATAATATGGAGAATAAATGAAACTTGTAACGGCCCAGACACTGCTTATACTGATGTACTTCGATTAGTAGTAATAATAATAATAATAATAGTAATAATCAGGGTATTATGATTCCAAGTAATATGAACTGAGTCTTAAGCCTTGCTCCCGCAGGACTGTAAATTCAAAGTTTTAGAGGTTGCCACGTAGCAGTGGCATTTATCACTTCCGGATGTCTTGGGTTGTTAAATTTCTGCTAATGTGTGACGGTGTTGTGATTCACGATCCGATGATTTGTGCTGGAATCCCCGTCTGTAATTACATGGCCTGTTAGGGGGGAGACTGAGGTAGAGTGCCAGTGAATGTAATCACCGTGGTGGTGAGTTTCCCTAGGTGTGATAAACATACAGGTTTGATGCTTCACGCTGTTTATGTCATGGGGAGTTTGGGGATGCTGCCTCACGGGTATTTTTGCTTTCGTAAAATACAAAATACACTGCACTCTCATTGAAAGTAGAGTAAATCTCTGTTGTATGGTCAATTTTCGTAGGTAAAATGTGGTTTTCTTACAGTTTAAGAAATGTGGTGGGATTTTGGAAATTCTTGCACATCGGATATGACTTTGAATGTCTTCTGTGCGTTTCCAATGTGTGCGTGCGTGTACGGGCGCCGTCATGCCATGGATGTTTTCGATATTACAAAGATATGTAGCAGATTTTGTCGATACCTTTATGGTGTTGTCATGTACTCGATAAGGTTGGCTGTACAGGAAGTTCTTTTGGGGCAGTTCCATAACATTCATGATGCATGAAAAGGCGGCAAACGTGAGTTTCCACTTCAGTAAAATATCTTAACTTTGGTTGATTGCATCCTCCATTTAGCTTACCTCATGTCTGGCTTCCCTCCATTTGTTCTATCCCCTGTGCTTTCTACAACTGCTTAGGCGATCTTCCTCCTGTTCTCTCTTCTCTTCCTCCTCCCCCCCCCCCTCCCCAGATTAATTTTAAACAAACAGATCCGTCAACCTTGCTGCATTCCATGGAGGGAATTTTCTGGAAGTTTCAGCTTTCTCGCCGGGCATGGTTCACATCACGTGATAATTGACCGCCGACCTTGTCATAACTTACATCAGCAAAATATGATGGTAAACGTTGTAGCGGCTGCGGCTGCCAGCAAAATTTGAAGCCCTGGAGCAGCGCTGTAAATTTGGATGCATTTTTGTGTGTGCAGATGCTATATTTAAGTCTCTTGGGCTTTGTTGATTTTTGTATGCAAGGCTCGGCTGTCCTTTTCATGTTTTGCAAGAAGTTGCCGAGCTCGTGTTATGTGGTATTAACGTCAGAAAAGGTTCAGCATGTTTGAAAACATGACATGTGCGCTAGCGTCATAGTACATGTGTATGTCTGTCACAAAGGGAAAACTTTAATTTTCCTGCTGTCTGGATGAAGCTGGTTGAAGCAGAGAAGGTATTAGATTTATTTGATGTCCAGCGGAAAGTCATGAAAATGGGGCGCGAAAGAAAATCAGGAAGGGGGGGGGGAACACGAATACACATACATATTCATAGAGAAAAAGAGAGAGAGGAAGAAGTGGAGAAGCCCATAGCAAACAGATATAGAAATGAACAAGAGTGGAGATTCAAAGTAAAAAAGCTGAGAGCCAAAGTAGAAATTAAGAAATAAAAACGGCTTCTCGCTTATCGTGGGTAATCTTGTAAAGATTTTAGCTGCCGAGGTTTTACAAGAGTTGGACTGATAGGAACATCTTAATCCACGTGAACATCAGCGATTAGGCTCATTCACTTCCAGCTGTGCCCACACTTCATGTTGTTGCAGGCACCGAAAATGGTTGATCTCCATAACAGTGATTTATTGGTACCGCCCCTTCCTTATAACTCAGCGCTACATGTGGCAAGAAAAATTAATGATTGTGTTTGAAATAGGGGCGGCCATTCAGGCCTGCGTATGAATTAACTTCCTGGTCCCTTACCATGAGGCATTTGGAACTGGGGATTGCTCATTTTAAAATCATCTTTGGTGGGACTTCTTGGTGAAGTTTTGGATGTGGTAGAACCCCATAGCGGTAACAGAAGGGCAATTTGTATAGATAATGAGTACCTGACATTCACTGGAAGTGATGTTTTTATGAGTGCACATGGTGTAAAGAGTTGGAAGACAATCGTGACAGCAGAGAGGATTGAGAGAATTTGGAATGTAACAGATAAACTGGTCTTGAGAATAGCTAAGTATTCGTGAACAAGAGTTGAATTGATCCTAGTAGATATTTAAGTAATTATGATCATTTGCATAACATGATATACACAGTTTACAAGTTCCTTGGCCAAAAGACCTGCGCGTTTCCTCATTGTCATAATATTTGCAACACTGTACAGACCTTACGGCAGAATATTACCATGACCACTCAGTGTATCTTACGGCAAGGATACGCCATGTTGCATCCTTTACCTATCGTTCTCATTAGCACTTTTCTGTACATGTGGCCAGCATTCTGCTGCGCAATTCTTGCAATGCATCAATACACCTGGAAGCTGCCAGAAATCACGGCTGATGTAACGATGAAGTTAATTGCGCAAACGGAAGCCACGCCCCATTTTGTTCCGTCCGTCAGTCGAACCGCCGTTTGATCACACTGAGTGTGATTGCTTCACTCAATTCTTTCTTGGTAAGGCAGTGAAGAGCATCGTCAAAACGTTTCGGGTATTGCTGGAAAATGGCGCAAGTTCAGATTTATGACCAAAGTGACATCCAGACAGTAAAGTTATTGACGGCTAATTCTCAGAGTTCGTCAAATTGTACAAAGCGAGAGTGTCTTAAATACCATGTACAATTAGACTGACTGTCACACGCACAGTGGTAAATTGTGAGGTTGAATATTAATCAAAAGTATCTCGACTGGCACCGGAACTCTGGCGATTATTAAAAGGCCCATTTTTCTTCGGCTGTTTCTCGGGGACCGTAGTACTCTACATAGTAAGCCAGTATTTTTACCAAGTAGCTATAGCTAAACAGTGAGCACAACTCAGCATTTTCTGTATTTGTCTTTGTAGTTAGTCTATCGCCTTCATGTCTGTAGGGGTTCCACTGTTCAGTGGACCGTTTTGTTGGTCAGTGGTCATCTTCCCATCTGTATGTCATTAGATGCCATGATGGTGATGAGCAGTCTGCCTGGCTGGCACGATAGCCCTGCCGCCAAAGCCTTGTTACTTCCACCTGTCTTCACACTGAATGCATATGCATCAGTCTCAGTGTGCACTGGTCTTAGAAGATAAATGTTTGCCGCAGCTCCAGTTTTTGCTTTGCAAGTCAAAAAATGAAACACAAAGACGAAACATTTTGTACATAATTTTTTCATATTATTTATTTATTTATTTTCTACATTTTCTTGTTAATTTCATTATTTTAATTGATGGCGGAGACTTTTTTGGTGGTGGTAAGGGACTGAGGCTCGCGCTGCTCGTTTGTTTGTTTGTTGTTGTTTTCAGATAGCCTACGGCACTGCATATTAAATTTTGTTGTTGGTTGTTTTTTTTGTGTGTGGGGGGGGGGGGGGGGGGGATGCACTAATATTTCAAATTAATTGTGTTCAGTAATGGTTGATAGGGAAAGAGGCTTCAGTTTATGTAATATTTGCCTTTACCGTCGAGAACCGATTGTTCTGCCATCATGTCTGTTGTTTACTTATAGCCAGTGAAAAAGAAAACAAAAATTGGCACAGAACTCTGATTACCGTCTGACAATATTATCTTGTTCTCAGTGGTGTCTAGTCGGCCATTTCGGCGGATAGGCTAGTCCAGGATCGGAATTTGTGTGGCATCGTTAGCTGCGGTGGCAAATATCCTGTATTCCGGTTTCCGTCGTCGGGGAATGCCCTCGGCTCAGGGAGGTGATAATGGTAGATTATGTAAGAGTTGGCGCCAAAGGAGCCTGTAAACTACAATGTATAAACATAAATATAGGGAGATATAGGCGGTGTTATCTGGTGGCATTAAGGTTCAGTTACAGGTAGAATATGGAACCACTTTTCTCAGTTGCCTGTTTATTGTTTTGTTATCGGATGCTTTTGCCTTGTCAGAAAGAGGAATTACTGTTAACTGTTATTTACTTAGCCCAAAGACACGGAAAGATAATGAAAGGGAAAAGGTGAACGGCGGAAGAAAGCCGGGAAAGAGAGAAAAATAAAGATGTTGTTGTTTACTTAAATAGTTACTGTGGTCGCAGTACTATGAAAAATAGAGAAACGAATGATAAATAAACAAACCATGGAGCAAAACAAAAGACAGACAGACAGAGAGAGAATCCGTGATAGTTCTACAGTATGTACACATTATGTTCATGGCAAAAGCAAGACGTAATTATTAAAATAACGTGTTTTTGGATTGTTTCACGTGCTTCTGTTTGATCATATAGGCTTTATGCGTAAGACAGTGACTTAGTTGAGGGAGAGTGAATCACGAATATTTCTAAACTCATAACCCCCTGAGCTCATCAGACTAAAGTCCGTCCAAGCTGTCTAGACTTGTTTTAGCACTCTTAGCACCCGTAACTCCACTAAAGATTGGGGTAAAATCCCGCAGCCTGACGTCATATGGATGCTATTTTCAGTCATCCTCTGTAAGCTTTGGATTTGCTGGTATCTAATTCCAGCCTTCCATTTATCAGATTCCTGGCTTTGGGTTGGCTTCGTTTTCGTTGGCTTTAGGGGAATCTGTTACATCCCGTTAGACAACACAAGAGATACTATTGCTTAAAAGATGTGCTGTCTTCAAATAGTGTGGCCCACTTTACGCAGGGAAGTAAATCCATTGACGCAAAAGATGTATCGTATTAGATTCATTAGCAGAAGTAACATCGTGCTGGGTGTTTTATGAGAGGGGCGCGTCGAAAGTCTACCAATCAAAAGGGCTTACAGCGAGCTTCATTGTGGACAGAGTCCAACTATCAGTGTCGATCGATGGGGGTTGAACAGAATATTGAAGAGACACGTAATAATCAGTGTTTGAGGAGAGACAGAATCTGATATTAAGGGAATGGACGGGGTGGGGTGGGTGGGGAAGGAGAAGAGTCATCTCATCGCCGGAGTAAAGCTTCCTTGATTGTATCTCGGAAAGTAGTTTTCGGGGAATATAATATAGGGAGTTAATGCTGCTAAAATATGTTGAACTTCATCGTTTTTTCACCCCTGCAGTTCAGTGGTCTTCTGTCACTTTGAAGCCTCCGTGTGCCCTATAAATCAGACGTAGAACTTCAGTTCTCACTCCCACATAGCATTAAACAGGTTATTTGACTGCAAGGAAACAAATCCTGACAGTCTTGATATTTGACCTACGAACTATAAAAGCTCTACCACTACCACTAATGTCTTCCTGCTGCCAGCTCCACGATTGACTTGTTACAGTCAAAGTTGGCTTGTAGAAAGATTCCATGAAAGCGTTATATGATATGAAAATGGATGGAGCCCGCGTTAAAGAGCTACAAATTGCAGACATACGCACCGATCAAAGATTCAGCGAACCAAATGTATGGCTTCCCGCGTCACCTAGATCTAGAGGCGTAACGCAGAAATCACAAGTAACATGTGCTCACCGGTTGTTCCGATGCCAGAGGACAAAGCCAGGCGTCTGCTAATGGAACTTCCGGTCCACGACCAAATGTCTGCTCTTTGAAAATCAAAAGTTTAGGAAATTTTACCGGAAAATACATGCTATGTTTGCCCAAAGGATTTGATGTTGAGCATAGTGTGGGAAAATTGGCAAAAAATATTGTTATTTGGTATCGTTGGAGTGGTTATATTTTTTCATAATGTTGATAATGTGACCTTTGTAAGGGGAAGGCTGGTTGGGGGATACCAGTCTCGTGTCTAAAACACTGATTATTTAGGAATGGAAACAAACCTCATTGTTTATTGGGAACCACTAGAAATGATGATATATCCGATGTAAAACAATGGGAGCGCAAAAACATAGTGTCATTTTTCGTGTGGGTACGAGCTAGGAGCAGATTAATATCAGTACTGAAAGTTGTACGTTTAAATCCTTCACTGTGACAGTGTGATAACGCTGCATTTTTGGGATGAAGAAACGGCCAGAGAAATTGTGCTTAATAATGAAGGATGATGACCGTTGAGTTTTCCACAATTGGTATCCATACTTGACGGTCAAGTTTTTCTGGTACTGAGTGCTATCTAAGATGACGAATTATTAGACCAAACACCATCCACGTGCCACACAAAGAAGCCCAACTGGAAGTCATGCTCTATTAAGGGATGGGAGATGGAGGAGAAGGGGAGCCGGGATGTCACAAATTGACCCTTAGTGCCGACTGAGGTCATTCCTCCAACAACATTAATCACTGGCTTTTGTCTGTGAGTCAGGCCCAGCGGCTGGTTGACCCGTCAGAATCGGCCTGCCGGACTTTCCCCTCGTCTGTAATTAGTCACTGGAACTGACCACTCTAGATTGACTTAGGGAAGGGCAGGGGGTGTGTGGTATCATCAGCAGAAAATTGGGATTCATGGGGGTGAAAAAAGTGTATCTTTAAAGGCTGGAGAAAAGACAAAGGCACGTTTTGGCTTTACGCTGTGGTACGGAATGGACGCTATCCCGCCTATTGTCTTCTCGGCTTTTGAGTGTGGCTGCTTATTTATTCATATGCTTGGATGTGAGCAGTGGGAGGTCCCGTGCTCCAAGGCTAAATGAAAACAGGCTGGAGTAAGGCCCACGAGAGGGATGGGCTGACTGTTTTGATGGGTTCATAAAGAGCCTGGGCATGGAGTGCTTTACTTCGTGATCACACTAACAGCCAGAATCCAAACGCTCTTGAGCATTGCACTGCTCCTTTTTCGCGGATGCCTCTGAATAGTCTAGAGGCATCTCTACAGCTACCCATAGTCGTATTATTGTTTGTTAGTGTAAAGCAACACTGCTGTTACCAGTATAGTAACGCCATAACAAGGTACTGCGCTGATAGAGCTAGGAACGGTTCTTACCATTAAAGCTCTTTCTTCAGTTCGCCGCACTATAACCATATTAAGTGTTACTAGTACATCCACAGTCATGTCCATAAATAATATACCTCTAATACCAACACCATTGATGCGACTTTGACTACTATTTCGAAGACTGTATTATTCACATCAACTACAAGTATCATTGTTGTCAGTTCTTTTACAATTATCAGTGGCCAGCAGTAGTACTAACATATCCTCAGTCTACTGTTGTTACCTCTGACAGCTCCTATCCACACCGCTGCTATTGCGAGGTCTAATGATGAAGCTGTGGCCAGACCATGTCATAAATATGTTCAAACATCATCGATATTGCTGCCGTCCGCTATCATTACCATCAATGTGGGTCACCACAACTTCTCATTCATTATCACATTCATTACCATCGACGTCAACAACAACATCGTGGATACTCAGGGACCATTGCCAAGCACAACAAATTGCAAAACAACAACATCGTCCCTTTATTTGTCTTCATTATCTCTCAGCGGTATCTGCGTTATGGCACCATCTCTCAGCGCATCGACAGTTGTTTATAAATGGTAATGAACACCCCTTGTACCAGTGGGCCACGGGGAACATTCCGATAATGAACGCCTATTGTACACACGCTTACGGCGTGTTCAGAGTACTACATCGAACGTCGAAAGCGATGTCAGCCAAAAACATAACAGTAGTCGGTAAAACCCAAGCCACAACACCTCTTATCTTGTCTGGTGCTCGCGCCATTACTACCCCGCTGTTAAGATAATTATCAGAGGGCGCTCAGTTGCTGTTTATTCGGATAACGAACGCTCAATGTTAGCAAGCGAAATCATCAGGGGAAAACCTACATAATTATGGTGGTATCATGGGTTTCCTCCCATTGGTATGGAACCCTTGCCCTTCCAATAGAATTACTATCTGCGCATCCCATCATGGAATGTTGACTGGTTCGATTTCAGGTATTGGCCGTCCAAATTAATTTTATAAAGTTATATTGCAACCGCTGATCGCTACTTCTGCAACGATTGCTGGCAGTACTATTCTAGCGACATCTATTACTACTGCCTTGTCCCACTGCAGTAACCATCATACAGCTGCTATAGCCACTACTATGTATTGCTATTCCTGTCGCACTCCTTTCTCTAGCTCTAACTTCAAAGCTCTCTCCCTCCCGCCACGTTCTTCTGTCTGTCCTCTCTCTCTCTCTCTTCCCCCCCCCCCTCTCTCTCTCTCTCTCTCTCTCTCTCTCTGTCTCATACACACGCACACCCACTCTTGCTCACTGTCATAAGCGAACTGAAAAATTGTCACGTACGTTTGCAATGCATTTGCATTCATTTATAATTTAATTTATGTAATATTAATGGCGCCCTTAGCGGGGCTGGAGAGAAGGGGGGTTGGGGCGTGGAAAGAAAATGTTTGAGCCAAGGGCAAGATTTTTTGTTTTTTAAAAAATTATTACAACATGAAGATATCATTTTTTTATTTTTTTTTGGACACGTGGAACCGCTTAGAACGGCACCAGACAGGCCATAACTTTCCAGTAAACGCTAATCAAGTTTTAAATCATACAGGAACTGATTTGGTTTAGTTTCAAGGCTACAATAATTTCACAGTAGGACACGAGGCTGTCAGCTGTTTCCTAGGGGAGATTGTAAAGTGACTTTATTTCCTTTTTGTCCTTACTTTACTCTGGAGTAATAGACAATATCAGGGCCACGTGTATCATATTGAAAAGAATTGCTTCAGTTAACGCCAGCTCAATGCTTTCGGAATGATTTGTATTAACCATGTACCGTAAACACATTTTCAAGTTTTTTCCCTTGACGCAAGAAATGTGCAAGATAAATCACGAGTATCAGCTGAACACATTAAAAAGACAACATTAGAACATGTGCATTTCCGTGCAGCACTGGCTGGAGCAACGCCCAGGAAATGAATGAAATATATGGCATATTCAGACATTAAACAATTTAAAAAGAAAGGTCCTCAAGCACCAGATTTGGGAGCACAGGTTATCACGGAAATTATTGAATTATAGCGTAATGAAAAGTTCCGTGAAGAAGTGTGGCAAGCCATGTCTGCGACAGAGCCAAGTCAAAATATGGCAAAGAGAAAACGTTGTATTTAGAAAAGCCTGGCTAAGAAATAATACAGAACCGGCACAAACAAAAATAAGGAAAAGTGAATACAAATTAAACTTTGGATCAGTTGATCTCCATCAGGAAAAAATTAAGTTAACAGAATGGAAAATTGAACCAATGAAACAGTTGAACAGAGATACCTTAGACCTTATGAAACCGCGCATGTATTTGCACTGTTGTAGATGGTTTTTTTAATTGTTAGCCAAATCTTGATATTCTGTGAACTCTTTGGAGGAATTTAAAAATTATTTTTTTTCTATTTATTAAAGGGGAGTACACTCTTTCAGATGTTTATAACTGAAAATGTAGTTAAGACAAGTAATACATTTCAAGTAAAATGTTGTTGGTTTTTCATGTCCTATAAAATTTAAGATACGTCTTTTTCACTTGTGGGGTTTTAGGATGGGGCTGATGATGTTTCTGGACGGGGCTGATGATATTTTGTCTTTAACATGTTTAAACAAGTTTAGGTGGTCACCGAGCTATAGAGGCTGGAGAACCCCTGCAAGATAGTCAGAAAATTATGAGGAAAATTTGCTTCAAGTGCTCAGGCCAGAACTACTTCATTTTCTTCAGTTGAAATACTTGAAGACCCCCCGGGATGGGTCATACTTATACAGTAACTCTATTCGTCATGGGAGTTATTTAATTAGAAAATTTTGCTTGATAGTTACACTTTGTGATAAGTGAAAACGTGCTGAAGTTATTGAAGTCATAAACTTGAGTATAGAGGCTTTGGTGAAAGTTGAATCTGGCGTTAATAGTTTCTTGATTGGTCTTTTCCCCCCACCTCTTCACACCTCTTCAGCTCTTTGTATTGATGTGCCTGTGCTACTTTCCCAAGAAAATCTATAACTATAATAAATATGAGCGATCTGAAGTGTGCTGACAGATAGTAAAACTTCCGTTCAACGGGTCTTTTTCTTTCAGTCTTCACTGGGTATGTTGGATGATTCCCGTGTTATTTCTTTCTTGCTTTCTTTCTTTCTTTCTTTCATTGGTTTCTTTAAATACATTAGACCCGCTCTGGCGGCTTTTACCCAGCATTCTTGCTTTCTTTACTATTTGATTTAGAACACATCTGTGACTACCTTTTTACCTGCTACAACCTGAGTAAGCCTCCCTCCCTAGCTGTTGTTGTTGTTTTTTATATCCCTCTCACACAGTGAAATTTCCATTTTCCAAAGCCTTATCTCTGTTGTCTCACTGTCACCACTCGGCCTGTCTCTCTCATACACCCAGTTGTCCCTAGCCGGCGGTGCGTATTATATCCTGCCTGCCTATGGAATGGCCTAGAAACTTGGCCTGTGCACAGCTATTGATTATTGATGCCCATCATTTAGTCACTTGTGTGGTCAATCCCTTCAGATTGTTATCTCATACCCCTCCCTTTCTCTGATTTTGCTTGTTTTTGCCTTTCCCAAGTCTCTGTCCTCAAAACCATCTGGTTTTTTTTTTCCATGCCATCTGTTTTTTTTTTCCATGGCATTACACATAGTGACTTTCTGCAGAGGCTGAACCAAATTTTAATAAGGGTGTAAAATAATCACTGCCTATTTAAGGAGGAGAAAATACGTTTGCTATATTTTGTGTCAGATTCTGATTGTTTGTGCAACCCATTTCACTGTAGGCTGTTGTTATAAGTACTTACGGTCCCCGGGCGTTTAACGTTGGGGTTCGTACTTAAATGTACCTATCCCTGATCTTGTCCTTATCCTCAGCCCTAAATCTTATCGAATCTCTAACCTTGCCCCTACCCTTTCAACCAAAAAACAGGAGGAAAACAAAAAGAAAATCTGGGAGTATCAAGGGAGGATTTCGGGAGGAGCTCTCTAGCTCTGGAGTCACAAAAGGCTTTAAAATATGTACCCCTATTGCAGAAAAACTGGGGGAGTATGCACTTGTAACAACATTCCTCCCCCTTTTTACCTTGTCATTTAATCTTCAGTTATCTGTAGAACAGGTTTCTTCATCTCCTCTCCCTTGCTATCATATTTTGTCACAGGCTAGATAGTTACATACTTTGTTGGAAAACACAATTCTAGCATTCCATTTCAAATATTTTTTTCTTTGTTTATTTGCAGAACAAATCAGAGCCTGTCATTGATGGAGAAAGAGACAGAGGGCGGGACCGGCGCGGTGACCGGGACAAGGACCAACCTAAATTATCCAAGCCTCCCATGGCTCATCATGTACATAGAACATCCTCGAATTCATCCAACTCCTCCGCCCCTGGTGCCCTAGGTAAGCTTATCATTCATTTTTCCCCCTTCCTTTTCTACTTTTACTTGCTTCTTTGTTATGTATTTCTTCCTCTTTGTATTTCCATCTCCCACTGTCATCAGGTTCCACGTCTTCATTTCATATCATAGTTTGAGACTGATTGTTACAAATTGTTCCCTTAAACCGTAGTAACTGGTTTTGACTCCTTTTAATGAGAAGCAAAAAATTGTTTCATTGTAGCAGAGTGGGTCTAGTGACGATGTTTTTTTTAAAGGTTGCAATTGGATTATTGTTTGGCTTCAGAGTCTAGAACCCAGATCATTGGATGGGCTTTGAATGTAGTTGAACATATTATGTAAAAATTGATTTTTCCAATTTCTGAATTAGTACAGCCTTAGGAAATGATGACAAAATATTTTTCCTTGACTTTGCAAATGTCCTTTAACTGTACTTGCATACTGCTTGTGTTTGGTTGGCTTGCTACAGAGTCAATAATCTCCAGCTTCCAAATTGTTTTTTTTTTTTTTTAAATAGAATGGAGTAAGACCCAAGGGGTGGGGGTTATATTTATTTGATGGAATCATTAAGCATCTGGGCATGAAATGGTTTGTGCTCAGTGCTGAGGCAGAAACATAACTTTTTGTCATAAGACCACTTATTTAGTTAGATCCAATGGATAGGGAAGGGAAGGCTATTTTGATGTGATGGGATCATCAACAGTCCTGGCATGAAATGGTTTATGCTAAGTGCTAAGGCAGAAATATAGTTTATTTTTTTCATGAGACCACTACTAGTGCAAATTGCCCTTTTAAAAAAAAAAAAAAAAATCATCATCAAGACCTATTGCTTTTTTGAAAATGAAGATTCTTGCTTCTTACTGTTCTCTTGTCTTTTCTTGTCCATGTTTTAGCCACTGGTCAGTCACCAAGACACAGTGGTGTGATGCCAGATCTGGTGCCACCCCATACACCGCCACAGTCGCGCTCACCACCCACACCACAGAGACCGCAGGACAAAACCACCTCAGAGGAGGTAAGACCTGAGATCATCATAATCATCAATGTTTTGTCCCTGCAGGACAAGTCCCAAAATGGGTTCCACAGTGGCCCAGTGTTCCATGAGGTTCCATTAAATAAGTATGCCACAGGAGACATTTCAAAGAAGCTAAGATTAGAATTTTGTATTAATACTCTTAGGTGTGATTTGTCACTGGATTTGAAGAAATTTAAAGAAGAAAAAAAATCGGCAGGTCCAAGAGTTTTGGAAACACTGTCGGAGTAAATTGTGGCTCATAAAACATGCTATCTGCAGTTCTGTATGTAGAAGGCCCATGTCATAGATACTTGGAGTGATGTATAAGTGAGGAAAATGGCCAGCTTCATAATATATCCTTCTTTATTAAATCTTTAATGCCTGTGGTTGTTAATCTTTAAAATTTCAATGAGGTTATTTTTGAAAGTTGGGAGTACAAGTTTTCTTTAATTGGGAAGTGCAAGGGGATTCCATCAGAAAAAAAACAAACAATTCCCTTTCTGATGGATGCTGCTTGGACTGTTTGCAAAAATGTTTTTTCCATTGAAAGAATTATCCGGATAGGATGGAATTTGAAAGGTTTTTTCCGATGGCTTGAGTTTTAGCTGCCTGAAATACCATGTAAGCTCTGTACTGTAGACTGTGATGACATTTAGCGATTTATTATAAGTCCTGAAAGTTTAATAAATCCATTGTATTAGGCCCAATTATCCCCCTATTCCCTTTTTCTCATTAATTTCTGTGTGTAGATTTCATATTATGGCTGACTGGTTATGTCACTTTTGTTCATCTGTAATTCTTTTGGTCATCCACTTGTTTTTTTTTTATGTAAACATTTGTTTATGTTTAAAATAATATGAGATAATGAAATTTTGCACAATGATTAGTACATGTAATATAAAGTAGGTAGTAAGTCATATTTTGACATAGCTTCGAAGGAATGATTTTCAGCTCTGTATTCTGACCCATAAATTTCATCTCTTGATTAAACGAAATGATTTATAAGATAATTATAAATATAATGCAAGCAGTTACAACTGAGAGGAACAGTGTAATCATTGCATGATACATGTATGTATTACCCATCTAGAGGTTATGTCATCATCAGTATAATACAGGCTTGAAAAGGTCTTCTTTTTTTAAAATCATTGATGCATTCTTCAATTCTGGGTTATAAAATTGCATGCTGAAGTAACCGTTATTGCGTATTTTGGCAAGATTTGGGTTTATACTTGCACATTCCTCCCATTTTTGGGGCAGTGTAAGGCCTAGATATTTTCAGTTACTTTAGCCTTTCCCTGTAACAGGTTTTTTTTATAATTTCAAGGATGTTCCTCGGTCCGTTTTAACCTCGGTCCGTTTTAACTTTGAAATGCCACTGTGGATGGGTTTGGATGTCTTTGAGGGTAGATTGGTAATCAAGACAAAATACATCATTAAAAGTTTTACAACTGGATAACTAGTAATTTGATTAAAATGAATCCGGAATATTGGCGGCTATCAGGGCAGTTTCAGTGTTCTTTTTGAATAAATATTATATGATAGCTTTTTGATGAGGCACATTCAGTCCTTAGAATGGAGACTGATAAATGAGGTCTTGAAACTGTGCACCATTTATATACTGTCTCTTTCAGATTAACTTTAGTTCCAGGATGTCATGCTTTGAAGCAGTGATCTCTTTGGAGACAAATGGTTGTGTTTTTCAACATACCCACTTGTTTCATGAATTAAAGTGATAGGGAATGTGAGTGTTACAATTCTGAATTTTCAGATCAGTTCAGCAAATGGGGGCAAACCGAAAATGATAGCCCTCCTTTGTTTCTGGTTAACGTCTATGGAGCTTTCAAAGTCCAAAGTGGCTGCTGAAACTTTAGTGGCAGAAGCCCTCCTGTGTCTGGCACTTATCTTTTTTCTTCCTTATTTCTAAAATTTCAGCCGTGTTTCACCACGGAAACAAAGATTTTCCGCTAAATAAATGTTCCATAATCGTTCCCCCATTTCATTTTCTTCTCCCTTCCAAAATTATAGTACAGAAAAGCGGTTTTTCAGCCTGCAATGAAGCATCAAAGATCTTTCTCTGCATTTGGGTTTGGTGCCGAGGGGTCCACCATTGGTTCCATTTCCTCTATGTCCAAACAGTCTCGCCGTGGATCCCAGATCAATGTGAATGTCACCCCGTCACAGACCTCGGAGGGCATTGGGGACACGCCAGAGATCAGGAAGTACAAGAAGCGGTTTGGCTCAGACATCCTGTGTGCTGCATTGTGGGGTCAGTTCATTTTTGTGTTGCATTGTTTAAAGTAGTTTATGTTAGGTAAGGAGCCTGTTTGGTCACTTCTTGAACTGTATGGGAATACTTTCGTAAGGGAGACAACCTTTCAGTTTCAGGGGAATCCTAATATATTTTTGTTTTGAAGTTTTCAAATGCTCTCCCTTCAAATGAAAAAGATATGTCCACATGTCATTGTTGTGTGTTCATAATCACAAAGCATCTTGTCTATGCAGAGCAATACATTCTCATTTATATGATGTTCTCTGAAGAGTAGGTGGAAAATAAAATCAGGTCTTCTTTTGACCTAATCCAAGTGTTGAGAGAACCAGCCAGTATTCCCTGCATATCATTTCCTCTCTTAGCATGAATAAACTTACTAAAATTTATAATTGTTCCGTTGTAGTGCGTCAGGTTTGTTCTTTGTGCATGGTGTTTTGTTAAACTGATTCTCTCCTTTTCATTCATGAACTTTGTCTGCATTGGATATGTTTCTAATAAAAGCAAAGACACTTATATGAACAAATACTTAATCCTTTCGGTGTCACAACCCTGGGATATAGTGGCAAATTATATTACCCGTATAACGCCCTCGTTCGTATTTGCATAATACTTTACCATAAATCCAGCCTACCCCAGGTTGACTGCTATAATAAACTTTAGTGGTCTCGGTGCGCATATTTAAGAAAATGCAGGCGACAGCTACTGCAATGTGTGATGCTGAAAGGGTCGATCTGTCAATGAATCTTGATGACATGTTGCTCTGTTTTGTCTCTGTAGGGGTGAATCTCTTGATAGGAACAGAATCTGGTCTTGTGTTACTGGACAGAAGTGGACAAGGCAAAGGTAAGTGCTCAAGATGATCCTTCTGACAAGTCATCTAACTTAAATTGCAGCACTGTTTCCATGACACTGATTCCTTACCATTTAGCTTTATCTTAAGATAATTACCCATGGATAATCCTTGTAATATTTCTGTTCAAAACCATCTCGCCAAAAATGTTGTGCCCATGCTGAAAAAGTAATGTGCTGTCGTACTCTCCTATATAACGAGTTCCCAATACCTAGTCATCATTACTGAAAAGCACAGTTTGAAAACTCCTCTGTTGAAAAATGAGGGTAGCCTTACAAAATATATAGATAGATACAGTTTCTATGTATGGCATGTCTATTGGAGGTTCACAATCCAGATTTAAAGCCTCAAAAAGTAGAAGAAACAGTGAATATCAGTTGATTTGCTGAGTACATGTATTTAAGCCTTATGTTCTCATCTGTCACCAGTTTATACTTTGATAAATCGACGGAAGTTCCAACAGATGGAAGTGTTGGAGGGACAGAACATTCTGGTGACGATATCTGGCAAGAAGAGCAAGATTCGAGTCTACTACTTGTCTTGGTTGAAGTCAAAAATACTCAAAAATGACACAGTAAGCACTACTTCTGTTATGGTATAAACACATGTATGATAATACTTTAAAATATTGTATCACGTCTTGGTTTTATTAAGATATAAATTGTATATTTCAGTATTTCCATTGGGGGGCGCGGTGACCAGAAGGTTGTATGTGTTGTCAGACATAATATTCCCAAATATGAGAGATTAAGCTTTTCAGAGGTTAGAGTAAAAAAAGGAGAGAAAAAAACAACCTTCAGGTTCACTGAATTTTCAGGCACAGATAACCGACATGCAGATATTTTTGTAGCTCACTAAAGAATGAGTTTGGAGAAAGCACGTTGACACAATAACAATCACATTGTACTGGGAAAAAGTGTGACAATGGACAGAATATAACAGCACAATAGGACAGAAGGAGCCCCTGCCAGAAGGGCCTACCAGTCACCCGCAAAACTATATCAGAATTGTATTCTTACACTTTGTTGTTTGTTTGAGAGTATTGCCAAAACAATACTTGCATGACTGCCAGCAGGTTGTAGATATACACTTTGATGAATTGATGGATATCAGAATCCTAGTACATGGGGCATTCCCATTAGTGCTCCTCTCCCCGCGCGAAGGTTATTTTACTAACCGTCCTAGTGGTCAGCTGGTTCCATACTTGTCGAGTTCGTCCGGCCTTGTCGCTCATTCTTCTCTCACCCCGTTGGTACCCCGCCTCCATCAGTCTGGTTATGGGGGTCACCTCAGTATCTTCATCTGCTCAGTATCTTCACGAGCTCATTCCTGTCATGCTACAGGTCTCCACGGACAGCAGCGTTGCCGGCAAGTAGATCGGCTATCTCATTCCCCCTAACACCAGCATGGCCAGGGCAGTATATCCACCTGAGGGACACTAATATTATGCTAGTCATGGGTGAAATTTCACAAGCTGTTACAGCAATGTATAATCATATAACAGCATGAATGGTTGTTATTGTTTAAAGTGGTCCACAAGAAGGAGTGTAATCAGCTTTATGGTTATTACCTTTTCCTTACAGAGTGACAAAAAGAACGGTTGGGTCAATGTTGGAGAGCTGGAGGGCTGTGTACATTTCAAAATTGGTAAGTGAAAGACTTGGCACTCTGGTGAATTCAGAGCTTCAGTGGCAGAGAAATATCTTTTTTTTTTGTGTAGGAATAGTTTCATGCAGCAGGGTTAGTTAAAGGCTGTTCAGCTGAAAGATTTGAAACGATGGATTAGGAAAGTGAAGTATACTTTAATATTAGAAATATAAGGCAGCAGGTAATTTCTGCATGAAAGTATTATGACTGTGGGAAGGGGTATAATGAAAATTATTTTTTAATTCTGTACTGTTGAAATTCTCATTGTGATTCTGTAATTGAAGTTTTTCCGCAAAAGCCAGATTTTTTTCAAAAAATTGTTATAATAATATAAAAACTAACGACCAAGCTGTTGACTGTTGTTTTGTATGCTATTTATTCATGTTATCATGACTGTTGATACTACTTGCCTGTATTAAACATTATGTTCTGTCTTCATCAGTAAAATATGAGAGAATCAAGTTCTTAGTGATAGCCTTACAAGACAGCATTGAGATCTATGCATGGGCCCCCAAGCCTTACCACAAGTTCATGGCTTTCAAAGTAAGTCCATACATAGTAACTCCTTAATTGATTCACTACCTGAAGACTGTATATTGACCTTTAGGGAATAACAGAACACAGAAATCACAGCATTTCATACCTTACAGATCAAGCAATGATCATGTGTGAACTTTATTATTTGAATATAATTTGAGCCGAGTAAGTTACTCAGAAATGAATCAGGTGAGACCCACATATTTGACTCACTTTGTTTCACATTGACATCTGTGAAAGAGGAGGGAGGGGGGGGTGTATATTGGTTAATTTCCTTATATAAAACATCAGATAAGTACTTATTCCTGTAACTGCACATTTTGTACACAAAAATGACTAAAAATGAAAGATAATTAGGACCACAGAGGTATCAAGTAAACATAAAAGACATACTTGATTAAACACACAGTATTTGGGGGGGGGGGGGGGGGGGCATTCGGAAATAGCATGATCAGTGAAAGCACAATGGATTTCTTGGGCCTTCATGTCTTCAGTTTTGGAATAATGCATTCTGCAAATGCCTGCAAATTGCTGATCTTGCTTCATGACTTCAAAGTCAAGTGTTGCCACTGCAGCATTTACTTGTTATAAATGTCAGTACAAATAAGTTCAGTTGTGAAAACTATGAATTGCACATATATGTCTTGGAAAGCGACATTTACCACTGTAATACTGTATTGTCCCAGAATTTTTGGTTATGAACAAATTCTTGTTAAGGAAATGAGAAAGTGTCAAGAAGATGTGATATATTTCATCCAAGTGAAAAAAATGGTTGGCAGTACATGTATTTCATGAATTTTTAATTTTTTTTATTTTGTCTTTCGCCCTCTAGTCTTTCCCTGAGTTGAAACACAAACCAGTTTTGGTTGACCTGACTGTGGAAGAGGGTCAAAGGTTGAAGGTCGTTTACGGCTCACACATGGGCTTCCATGCCATTGACCTTGACACGTCATCTGTGTTTGACCTTTACATTCCATCACATGTAAGTAAAACATATTTTTCATTTTTTTTTTTACCATTAATCTGAAACTGTAAATCAATTTCTGTGTGTCTTATATCTGTGATGTGTTTTTTCAAGTTTTCTTGCCAGCATCTTTTAGTTGAGCAACATGGTCCCCCCCCTTCCCCATTTCTTTCTCATCATTCACTTTCAAGATATTTGTTCTCTACCATTGTAGCTGAATTTGTTGTTCAGGTGTCAATTATGGAAGATTTACCATTTTTCAGGCTTTCTTTTCATCTGTTATCTTGGCCATTTGGTCTTCGGGCGTGAGATTTTATGAGCAGAATGTAATGTGGTTCCATGACTGTGACTCCACAAATTTTCTGTGGTTTTTCATGAGAACTCGCATGCAGCTTTGGGATGTTACGACAGTTTTTCATCAACTCGCAGCAATCCAGTGTTATCCAGGTCACTGCTGAAAACATAGGCATATTCATAGTTTACATTTTACAGTTTAGAAATATAGGAACATAGGGATTTCAAAAAGGCGTTAAGTTTTACGTTATAAGTTTTTTTGAGCTATCATTAATCCTTTTGGTGGATATCAAAGATTTTAATTTTTCAGCTACATTACAGTAGCTTATATGGGCAACTGCAAAATTTTTCTATTTTATTTGTAGGATGAGGAGCAAAAAAATTTTGGATTGCAGCCATGCCTGAAAATCATTTGTGATATTGATTATGTGGTATTGAAAGAAAATGAGATTTTATTGAGAAGAGTTTGAGTTTGAATGAAATTGTTCTCTGTTGGATCCCTGGCCACAATGGCATCAAGGGAAGTGAAACAGCAGACACCCTGGCCAAAGAAACATTGAAACATCCTCTAGAACATTTAAAACTACCAAACACTGACTTTAAACCTTCTATTGTTGAGAAGATGCAGATTTCATGCTGTTAAATGTGAAGATAAGCATTTAATGTTGGACTGTATGTCATGGACACTTTGTTTGTTCAGTGTACTATCAAATGCTTGATCTAGCCTTCCTCCTTCACTGTGATGTCTCTGTTCTCTGTGTGATACCATGTTATGCCGATGTTGCTGTCTGGTGTTTAGATGTAGCCATTTTCCCCCAGGTTTGCTTTCCTGTAGAGATGTAGTTTTTTTTTGTCCCTACAGTATGTGGATTGATTTGATTTTGGTTTGACTATTTCAATATTTCAGTGTCCTCTTGTTTTCTTTTCTCAGATATATAGTCAATGGGTTTATTGTGTGGCTTATTAGCAGATTGCATAAGGCTCTGCTTTCTGATTAAACACAGTTTTTGAAAGAAATTGTGAGATGTTGCCTAGCAGTGCTTGTAGAATATAGGATGTTAATGGAAAAGACAGGAATACCATGGACTGTATGATGTATATGGAACATGTGTTAGAGCTTCAGTTGCTTCACAGTTTTGGGAAATATTTTTCATTGTCAACCTCAAATGGCATAGAGGTATGAGACTGCCAGAAAATTTGCCCTTTCATTGTCGTTGACCAGAGCAGAACTTTAGTAACAATGTGTTAAATAATGAAAACTCGTATGGAATGCCTCTCCTCTTGGACTACGTTAACCATGAAAATTGATCAGTTCCAGAAGTGCTTTATGACATATGGGGGAATTAACAGTTGTGACCACATTAAAAATATTTTCCAAGTAATTTAAGTTAAAATTTGGCATAAAAAACAAAAAATTAAAAAATTAATAAACAAAGTGTAGTTCGCAAAACTTGGTATTAGGTAATAGGAATAAACAACCCCAAAACAATACAATAAATTCCAAAACAGAAGAAAAAAAAGGGAAAAAAAATTATGCAGCTTTCAGATTTTGAACACATTGTTAAGCTTTAAAAGACTGTTACAAATGAAACAATTTCTGAAAATATAGGGAATGGCATAAATTAATCTGCAGGAAAATTCCTGTCAGTGTTTTTATTTCTTACAGTGACATTTACTGAGTTTCCTTTTTACACTGCAAACTTCATAAATATTGCTCTTCCTGTCAAGTTTGAATAGGCATTGTGTTGTGTTAATGCTTCCTACGTTCATTAGACTGGTTGGCCCGCTGAGTCAAGGAATACACAGATGTGATATTTAAAGTTGGGTTTCGATCACCAATGTGCAAACTGAGGCGCAGAATGAGCTTTCCTGTCATACTTTGTAATTTTATTCGAAGGCAATGCATCTTTTTTTTTTTTTTCTAGCTCAAAATTTCGGAACACTTTCTTCTGTTGAACTCAGGTGTGGCTTAAAATCAACGAAAGTATAAAAATATAGCGAACTTCAAGACCTTTTTAAAATATATCTACTTACACCTTTGCATCTTTCTATTCGTAACATGATATTTTGTAGAATTTAACGCTCAGCGGCTAAAAAGTCGTTCATGATTACACTGGAGGCCTTACCTCCTATGATATGTGTTTGATCTTCCAAGTGTTACTGAAACAACGACTATAGCCAAGAGCCACAAGTACAGTGTCTTCTTTTATTGCATTTATTTTTATTTATTTGTCATTGGGATAATCTTAATGTCTATTTTTGTTTCATGCCAATGCAAATCCATCCAGTTGTAAAATGGTGGTGATTCTTCTGGCCCTAGTTTACGATATCCAGGATACTTCACACTTTTTTTTGTTATTTTCACATTTATGTAGCTGTTAGCTTTTACATAACTCAGTATGTTGGACACGAAACTTTGCTTTTACTAACAGTTTAGTAGTGGGAGATTGGCTGGCTTCTAGTTCACTATTGTATTTCACTATGCTAACTATTTTTTATAAACATTTTGCCAGCAAGAATTCATTCGTGTTCATCTCCATCTCAACTCATCTCTGGATATATCTGCTCATCATGAATTATAATTTGATAACAAAAGCTGTGGTTTATAACATAGCATGTATGAATTATAATCACCACACAGCATGTATGAATTATATAACTCTCAAGATTCATAGCTGAAGCAGGTATTGCAGTTTAAAACTAGCATCGCTTTGACATAAACATGCTTGCAGACACACACAAGCACCGAAGAAGATTGTTTGTTCATGATGGTCCATTGTTCAAAACAACACAGATTGTCTGCTCTCTTTATTTTGATTCTCTTGTCTGTCTTTCTCACTTTGTCACTCTCATTCACACTTTTACTCACTCTCATTTCCCTGTTAGCCTTTTGTACATTGCTGTCACAGTCACTGTTTCAAGATTCGGTCCTCTTGAATGACGATTGTTATTTTTATCAGTATTTTGTTATTTGTTTGTTCAACCTTATTTCTGTTATTTTTATTTTTAAAAAATAATGATAAATAAATAAATATCATCATTCCTCAAACCTTATGTGTATCTATCACTTTTTCTTTTATTGGAATTCCCATAAATGGAGGACTTAAAGTTGATTTCAAATGATTTATTATTACTTTTTTTTCTCTCTCTTTTTCTTCCTGTTTCCTCTCTCTCTCCCAATTGCCTCTCTGGCCTGGCCTGGGCACTCTTTACCACACAAAATGGGCAATCTCTACAACTGTGCCCTACCCAATGTGTGCACGTACATGCTGTAGTATCGAGGTCAAGGCAATTCTGTAGCCAGTAACCAATCAGGTTGCATCACATTCTATGTCAATCAGGTAAGGCTCCGCCCCTGCTCTTATCAATGTGCTTGTTTCTCATGGTTTGTTGATCTCTTATTGGAATTTGTGGTTTTTCAATATCTGGAGACTGCTCACTTGTATACTTTTAAACAGTATTATAATTTGTTCTTAGATTTTTTCACAGATAATGATAGATGTTCAATATGGCAACAACTTTAAAGAGAAAGATTTTTGTTTCATTATTTCTTTGTTTTCATCATTGTAGAAATTCTGTTGGTAGAACATTTTAATTAAAGCCTAGTTTATAGATCATGGCATGCTCTCTTTGCTGTTAAAATGTGATAACAAAGTAGATTAGTTTTTTTCCATCTTGAACAAATGTCAGCAAATAAAAAAAATATATTGTAGCGTATTTTTACAAATAATTTACATGCCATCAGTCTGTAGTCAGTGTTTGGATTGTTGCAAATAGAGATTAGATTGTACAGGAAGTATTACCTGACTGAATTTAGTTAATTTTTTTTTAAGAAATCATGTTATGGATTGCTAGCATTATCATCAATGCTCATGAGTCTTTCTTTATTAAAATTTCATTGCACATGAAGTGTCATTATGCAAACTATAGAAATCATAGCCTAAACTGTAGACATAGAATTCTTGTCATATTTAGGGGGATGTCTTATTTGTCTTCAGTTTTATTGTATGTTCATTTCAAGAACATTAGCTCAGGTTGTGGTAGTTTATTTTTTTATCATGAGAAACAGCACTTGATATGGAGTGGTTCAGCAATGTGCAGCTAACATTTTTGCCCTTTTGTCTCTGCCTGAACACTGGACCTTTGGTCCTCATTGCTTTTTTATTATTTGGGTCATAGCTTTGGCCTTGCTTCAAAGTTTATGTTTTATTCTTGGTGTTCAGTTGAATTCATTTATGGTTTTGTTCAAGTACCTGGCAAACTCCTCGACTGATTGTGATTGCCTAATAGATCTGGAAATATACGAACACTGCATTGAACTAGACTCAGCTTGACAAAGTTCTGGGGGATAAGGAACTTGAAAATATAAAAGAAATGGGTGCCAAAGTCTTCAAGTGAAATGCAGTGTTCATTCAAGAAATGCAAAGATGTGGATTTTTTTTCCCTTCTAGTTGTTTTGCCACATCCATCCATTCCCGTATTTCTTCCCAATTTCCCACTGACCCTTGTACACATTGTTCAGTCCCTGATTGGCCTGTGTCACCTTTATATTTGCAGATGGGGGTCTGTGTGTAAGCACTTAATGTGGTAAACCAAGATTAATGAAGCTTGCTGATATTCTTTCGTCAGTCTGCAGATGTGTGATTTGTTATCCCACTTTAATTTTAGAGTTATTTTCATGCATACAGAATTTAGCAAAGTGTCCTTTTTTATGATTTAGGTTGGAAAAAAGGGTGTTTTAATCACTTCTCAACGAGCCATTCCATCTTTCCCATTGTATTCCTCCTAACTGGTTTTGAATTTGTCAGAAAATGCCAGACTGTAGTTGGCCTGTTTAGCACATCAGCAAAAACTTTTCTAAAGGATATATGTACAAGAACTCAGAGGAGTTGGAGATGAGACTGGAAGAGTTCACTCACTTTACTTAGATCAGTGGAAATGAATGCAGACATTGAGCAGCTCCAATGTTGAAGAAATGGTAGTATTCGAAGAGAATTTGCAGGATTTAAAGTTGTGAAGTTGCTTCTTCCTGCATATAAAAGCATTCTCTGGATGGACAGAAATCTTTTTATGCCCTTTGTAACCTTTGACTGTACTAGAGATCCTGCACAAAATAGTTTGTTGACAGAGCGATTTGTCTTTCAGTTTTTTAAATTTTTGTCATATTTATTTTGAACTAGCCGACCCGCACAAGATATGTCTTGCAAATTTTCCATGTACTAAGCGCAGCTGTATATCTAGATCTAGGCCACATTAAAACGGCACTTGGATTCCATGCTATGACTTACAGAACTTACTGTTACACCACAATTTCACACAGAATTATTATATTTAATTACCCGTTCTATGAACGGTTTCGTTTCTTGGTGCGGAACCAAACTTCCGCGTTCAGTTGGCGCATCAAAATGGTATCATCCTTCCGGTTCACTCAAAATGGTGAATTAAAATAGAATGACTGAAGAAATCTATTTTGATAAATTCGGGGACAGGAGTTTTCGTATGTTTTGTGTGACGCAAACCTGGGTATGTAGATACTATGGACGTCTGTAAAATTTGAAGCGTGTGGGCTAAGTATGAACGGAGGAGTAGGCTAACATAGCCTCCAAAGTTCACTTTTATAATAATAGATGCCATAAGCCAGCACGTCTTTATGTTGCCAAGACAACTGTATACTTTTGTTTATATTTTGTTTCTCTGAATTTTTTGTTTTATTCTGAGTTATTCAAACATTTGCTTTCACCTTGGTTGCTTAACTCGTGCAGCAATCAATGATAATTTAATTTTGAGCTAAGCTTTTTGGCCATGCTTGTTACTTTGTACTTGTATTGTTCTGTGCCGCCTTGTCTAGACAGGCCGTATAATGTCACATACCTGCATGGAATGAAGTGAAGAGAAGGTATCTGATTACATCCCCATATCTGTCTCACTTTGACTCAGCTGTTCCCAATTTGAAAATTGTCAAAATAATCATTATTTCATATTTGATATTAATGGACATGATAAGCATGAAAATCATCAATAACATATAATGTAAATAATAACCCATAATAAAACTTAACCTACACTTCATACAACTCTAGCAGAGGAGGTCGAATCATGCAGTCCTGATTCAGCATTGTAGTAAAAAGGATGGAAGAGTCGTATGTAGCAGACCCATATTTGTATTTTCAAGTTTCGTGAAGAACCTTGTCAAAGCTCTGTTTATAAAATGTTTTAGCTGTGTTTATAAAAAGTTTTAATTTGCATTAAAACCAAGTGTATACTGACTTTTTGGTTTCACATCTGTGAACCGTGTAGAGACATCCTATTAATTCAGCTGTCACTGTTCTGACCTGGTCTCATTAGGTTGAACTTACCAGCAAATACACCAGTTCAGCTGACTGTGTGCCTGTGTGTGTGTGTTTGCTTAGGAGTAGCTTTGACATGAGCCTTTTTGTTTTTATTGATGTTGTCCTACTTTAAATTTTCCAGGAATTTTGTTGACTTCCAGTGGCAAAGTTATCACCTTTTTTTTTTTTTTCATTTTTTATAACCTACGACGTGTTATCAATCTTTTTCTGATGTTGTTTACACATTTTACTGTCACAGGTATCTTGTCTCAGACCTCTCCTCTAATTTTTGTTTGTTTCCATTCATAACTTTTTCCAATAATTTCTTTTGTATTCATTATAGTTTTCATGTATTTTTGGTCTTGGCATTTCTGTTTGAAAGGAAGATATAGCGTTCACGAATTCTTCCCTGTGTCTTGTGGAAAGGATAACTTGAGAGCAGATTGGAAGAAGAGACTGCACATGAATCTCATAATAGTTTTAAGAAATTTAATACATTATAAGTGATAGCTTGTTACTTGTGGGCAGCAGAAATCTTAAATATTTCTTTCATGGTATTCACAAATTTTTAAATGCCCATACACTGTTTGATCTACATCAAGTGAAACTCTTTCTCTAAAGTCGGTGTTTCAAAAATAATATTCACCTATATCGAAGAACACTATCCATTGATAAAAGTCAAAAGTTTCAATTTCCTATTGGCTATTTCTAAATTCATGACCACCTTTCACCTTTCCTCTTGGGGTTACCATTTTTTATCTCTCCTCTGAAAACCATTCACTTTTTAAGCCACTGCATTGTTCTCTCTCCAGATTGGATTTTCCGTCATGGGTCAATTGCTCAAAAGCATTTAAGATGTGAAAACCAATATGGAGAGATAATTTGTCGCACTTACCAAAATATTGGCATTTCTTTGCTCCTTTGAATGTTGGATGCTTATTCTGATCTTTTAAAATTCTTATAAAGGTCTTGATTGAAATTGCCTAAAATGATATCCAATTTATTCTTCACAGACACATGGTCCCATCACGCCACATACGATTGTTATCCTGCCCAACACAAATGGCTTACAGCTGCTTTTGTGTTATGATAGTAAGTACCTTACTGTTATATTTGCATTGGCCTTGGTATATACCCATTTGATAGGCCCATATGATGAGTTAAACAAGGCAGTGAGCACACTGGAGTTCTAGGGATTGATGTTGCAGGCCAAAGAGTTGCTTAGCTAATAATTCTATCAGAGCTCAAGATTTGAAGCTAAAGTCCATTTAACAGCTGTGTGTGGAAACTGACATTTTGAAATGTGACCATCCATCATATGTTTGTTTCTTCAAGTCTTTTGAATTGGTTGCTGTGGATCTAAAGCAGGTCATTCCACACTGGTCACATTTGGGTAAATAGGGTGGAATTTTTCTGTGGACCTTATCCATGCCCTGTCTTGACCATAGCTTTGCGAAACCTTGTATATGTGCTGGCTACATTTTTGTTATAGTTTATAGAAACAGTACTGTGCAGTTTGTGCAGAAACAGAAGAGATGAGCTGAAGATGTAGGATGGTCCACTTGAGCTCAATAAAAACCACAGAAAAACTGTGGGGTCGCAGCAGGGCTATAAGCAAAGTCAAAATTGGGCAAAAAGAAAATTTTCTGTCTTCTCTTTAGTTTGCTTTGTATTGTTTGGGTTTTATTTCTCACGCGGGGCTTTGCAACATACAACGTTTTCTTTTTGCCCAATTTTGATTGAGCTCTATAATGACCAACACTGCCATATTTTTATGAAAAACTTATGGGGACATAGTCTGTGTGCGTTTATAAAAGCATTTTGATAACTGTTTTTTGCTGTAGAATTATTCATTGCTCAGGACAGTGGACTACAACATAAGTTTCTGTCATGTTTTAAATTCTATTGTTTCAGATGAAGGAGTTTATGTAGACACCATGGGAAAGATCACCAAAAATGTTGTGTTGCAGTGGGGAGAGTTGCCAACCTCAGTTGGTATGTATGGTTTTCTGAGACAGATCTTCTCTGTCCTCTTAGTTTTGTTAACTCCTGTCCCCTTAGTTTTGGTAACTCCTGTCCCCTTAGTTTTGGTAACTCCTGTCCTCTTAGTTTTGGTAACTCCTGCCCTCTTAGTTTTGGTAACTCCTGTCCTCTTAGTTTTGTTAACTCCTGTCCTCTTAGTTTTGTTAACTCCTGTCCTCTTAGTTTTGTTAACTCCTGTCCTCTTAGTTTTGGTAACTCCTGTCCTCTTAGTTTTGTTAACTCCTGTCCTCTTAGTTTTGGTAACTCCTGTCCTCTTAGTTTTGGTAACTCCAGTCCTCTTAGTTTTGTTAACTCCTGTCCTCTTAGTTTTGTTAACTCCTGTCCTCTTAGTTTTGGTAACTCCTGTCCTCTTAGTTTTGTTAACTCAGCATTGTTAGTCGTACAGACAAATCTCTTTCATGTTCATTTCGTTTTATTAGAATGACAAGGTTCTAATTCCCTTCCGTCAACTTTTGAGAGATTGAAGATTGAAGTTTCATGTGATCATAGCTTTTAGAGCAAAGAGTTTTTTTTCTTTTTAGTAATACTTACAAATTACACACCGAATCTGCTTGATACTTTGGCACACAATGGAGAAGGCCCGTAGAAGTAGCGTATAACTCAGTTCAGCCAAAAAGTGGAGATAGAATCTTGTCATTCAAAGGGGATGATTTGATCATGGATGGAATCCCATATAAATTCTGTTTTACCATCGGTGATAAAATTGGACGTTCGTTTAGTTGGCACTGAATTTGTTTCAGATGTCTGAACAAAATAACAGTTAGTATTTTTTTTTATGTCTGTAACACTATTTCACCAGCTTTTTTTTTTTTTATTATTATTATTTATTACGAATTTTAAAATCATGGAGAGGTCCAGATTTACACTGGTTAAAGTTATACATGTATTACAAAACGCACCATTATTTTCTTTGATGGATGATTAGCCATTGAGTACATTATGTAATATACAGTGATACCATCTTCAGTACAGATTTGATGTTCAGTTCATTTAATTGTAATACAATTTTTTCATCATCCTTTTCAGCTTACATTAGTACTGGACAAATTATGGGTTGGGGCAATAAAGCCATTGAGATTAGATCTGCAGAAACTGGTCATTTGGATGGAGTTTTCATGCACAAGAAAGCCCAGAAACTGAAGTTTTTGTGTGAGAGAAATGACAAGGTAAGTACCTACAGCATTCTTCTTCATTGTCTGCTTTTCTGTTTGTTGGAGCTCAGATTTTTAATCAGTGAAACATTCTACATGGCTGTTTTGTGTATCTTGTTTGAAGGGTGTTGCTTTGGATCCTGCATCATGATCATTGTGATCTGGTTGAAAGAGAAACTGTAAACAGCAGTTGCTTCTGACAGGCAAAATGGTCATGGAATGGAACTTGTTCTGTTTATGAACATATGTGTGCCCACCCGGTGACAAATTCATTGATGGAAAATTACTGAATCCAATACCTTGAAGGGACAAAATATAAGAGCAAAAGCAGTGGATTTATGAAAGGTAGTTTGGACCAGTCCCATTGTGTTGAGGCCTTTGTGGAATAGCAATCTCAGGTACAAAGATTGATTGATTGATTGATTGATTGATGGGAATCAGAACCTCAGCACATCAGGCACCCCAGTAAGTGCTCCTGTCCCCACTCCAATATCCATTTGAGGGTTATTGTGAAAGTTACATAAGACTATGTACCAGTAATATGTAATTCACTAAGAGCCCCTTAATGACACAGAAAGATGATGTTATTGAGTAATGATACCATTGAACTACGCTAAAAGCAGCCATCTCATCTCTTCCATGTTATAACATTTATGTTTTATTGTTATTTCTGTTCCCAGGTGTTTTTCTCCTCTGTGCGGTCAGGCTCCTCCTGTCAGATTTACTTCATGACACTGAGCAAGCCTGGTCTAGCTAACTGGTGACCCCGGTGCCCAGCCTAGTGTTCCTTCTCACCCTCAGTCCCCCCTTAGCTTTTTGTCGCCATCTTCTTTGTTACACCTCCCTAGAGCTACTACCTGTGTCATTTTATCATTCAACATGCCATTTCTTTTTTGTATGTGCCCATATAGAACAAACACTTAAGACTGTCTGTAGTCTCAAGAAAGGTTATGTTTTCATACCATTTCAAAACTGTATGCTGAGATTGTCACATAAGAGGACATAATTTATACTGTTCAGATATGCAAACGGAATCAAAAATATCACTGTGGATGGTTCTCAAAATAAAACCGGATCTTCTATGTACATCGACAGATATCGGTTAAATGTCTTTCCCATGTCATGAATTAATTTTTAAACTGGAAATCTTTTATGTCACCAGTTTATAAACATACATAGAGTGGTATATATAATTATGTGAAAATAAATTTTCAAGAGATATCAACACTAAGTCCACTATGGTGGATATTTGAATGTGTACATCAGGATTTTAGTACACTGATATCTTTTCAAATTCCATTAAGAGTGGTTTAAATAAAAGCAGAACTTGATGTGAAATGTAGTTTGTCAGTCTTAACTATGGGAAAAGAAAAACTTGGACCACATGACATTGATATGTTGCTCAACAAAGATTGAATATTTAATACATGCGCAGGCCAGCACACTGGCACAGTTTTTAAGCCTTGGGGAGGAAAGACCGAATGATTAAGGGGTCACTGGAATATCATTTTGGGCATGTAAACTTTAAAATTTTGACTTGTCATACTTTCCCCATTTCTGCCAAATATCACAACTATGAATCCTGGATTTTTTTTTGATTTTTTTTTTTTGTAAAGACAGGGTACATATATGAGAAATACATCAATTGAGTGGCATGTGTGCCAGCAATAGTCCTGTTTTATAAGACAGCCTTTCATGAGATTAGAATATCCAAGGAATACAACTTTAATGTTTCATTTACTTATAATGTCTTCATTGTGTATGTGCATTCATCAAAATGTGTGAAGTTTATAACTCCAGCCAACAAGAACCAAATCTGCATTCGGTTGCTGCTGTAGACCATATAAACATCTTTTTACTTTTTTTTTTTTCATTTTAAATATGTAGGTTACATGGATTTTGTTAGCTTGTATTAGCTATTTTGTTTTTAAGATTTCTTTTGTCAGCTTCATTTTAAACTGAATCTACTCTTATTTTACATTCACTGTTTTGTTTGAATACAACAGGTGTATTTATGTCTTTTACTTTTAAACAGTAATAATTGTTTTAAGTTTTTTTGCTGCCTAAAATATTATCAAAACTGGAGGAGCAGATGGCTCTTGCTTACATGGTGCTTAACGATTTGCTTTTTGTATATTGTTGAGAGTAAGGATGGGCCAGTTATGAATGTGGTTTTATCATTTGCACAAACATTTCTCTTAAACATCTACAATTTGCCACCTGAACTAACTGGCACAACAGTTACAAATAAATATAAAAATGTCTTCAATAACAAATTGAAATTAGCCTGGTGTCGAAAACCTGTACAAAGTGTAGACGAAGATAGTTTGATGTAGTGGTAAAAATGTTCTGTAAAACTTGAGGTTTGAGCTTCCAGAACACTAAGATCACAATCTTTTATGAATACTCTATTTCCTGACATGAACCCTACGGCTACTCCCTCAGATTGACAAGCTTCTAACTCCCTTCCATCAACTTTTAAGAAATGGAGGACTGAAGTTTCATGTGATCATAGCTTTTAGAGAAAGAATTTTTTCTTTTTAGTAATTCTTACAAATTACTCACCGAATCTGATTGATACTTTGACACACAATGGAGACAGCTTGGAGAAGAAGAGTGTAGCGTGTAACTCAGTTCAGCCAAAAAGTGGAGATAGAACCTTGTCGATCCAAGGGGATGTACTGCTGACATTACTGTGCCCTGCCTGGAGGTTTTAGAGCTGCACTAAATCTGATCAGTTTGGTATTAGAAGCCTTGCATTCAACTGGGAGCCCCAACAAAAGGTACAACTCCAAAAAAGCTGATTATAGTGGCTGTGGTTGCCCTGTAAAGAAAAAATAGCCAATTTAATTGGCGAAAGACAGTGCTCATAGCAGGGGAAATAGAAATAAACCCTTCACAAGTTTCAAAATTTATGTCCTCATTAAAACACCCTTTCATCAGATGGTTGAATGTATACATCCCTTTTTTAAAAAAAAATCATTTTGAGTGTAAATGTGCATTTTATCTGTGGAGTATGTGCAGAATGATTTTTTCAAAGATTGGACCTCAAAAGTAATTAAAAAGACAGCTGCCTGATGAGAATCCATGTAAAGTTTTTTAAAACAGCCCAGATCCTCCTCTGAGATGAACAATTGAGAATGCAAAACAATATTCTTTACAAGATACACGGTGGAAACAGAATCTCACCATACACAGTTGTGTAATAGATGCTTTTACTGTGTGTCGACAAGTTTGATTGGTGTATTCTTTTCATGGAGCTGTTATTTAATTGTACACAATTTTACTTTTTTTTTTTTTTTTTCATATTTAATTAGTTTTGCCATATAAAGAAACCTTCATAATCACCTGTACAGTTTCAATGCGCTCAATTTTTTCATCTTTCATTTCACCAACTTTTAATCTGTCCACTTTAAACCTGTATTTATTTTTGGTGACCCTTTTTTTTTGCTCTGAGGTGAAATACATTGTACCAACATTAGTGCTTGGCAATACTGATTGATGCTTCTCTGTTTGTTCTGACCAGCAATCCATTTAAACAGTGGTGCCAAAGAGGCTTTATAAATTTAGTATTCAATGGCTTGGCTAGGCAAAATTAATTACTCCCCCCATTTAGTTAGGCATTATATTTATGACATTTCTTGGTCCACCTCACTTACTGGTGTATCAGCAGTTTTGTCATTTTGCAGGACAGCATTTTTAAATTTCTGTCACTTTTGTAATTCCAGGATATGGCAAAAAGTTTGTTTATGCACAAAAAGCTGCATTAATTAACACTTCAAACCATTCATATTTGGAAGGTTATTTGCTTTCATAACAGATATGTAAAATTTTGTGTCTGCCTGTTGGAGTAAGAATTGTAAAAAGACAAAAGGCCCTTGGAAACAAATTAATATTCAAATATAATCTTTCTTTTTCACATGACCAAGTGACTGAAGTAAGACAGCATGGCCAGGCTGGCTGTGAATGTTTGTCACCAATCTTTTTTCCTGCAGTTTGTACAGCTGATAGATTTTTGTTAAGATTATGGTCAAAACAACTCATTTATATTTAGGAATGAAAACTGGAGCAAAAGCAGGTATTCAATAATACATGTACAGCATCCAGAATCCAGAACTTTGTTATGCTGATTAAATTCCCTAAAGAGCTTGTTTTTGGTCACTGCTTAGTGTACCGGCCAGAATATCTTTCTAGAACTTATTAAAATTGCCACCCAATCAGAGTTGCTGCAACCTTTGAAATTATGAGCAAAACTATTGACTTCCAACAGTTTGTGCATGAATTGATTGCCTTGCCTATGTTGTCAGTGTCGGTCCATTCTTTGGCACCTCTGTACTCTCTCAAAGCTCATCTAGTCCTTCAAGTTGCTGTGAACCTGTACAATATGTTCATGTCATTGTGTCATTTGTATTTTATGATTCATTAGACCATCTCACTCATAAGGCAATAGCATGTATTTCAGATTATGAACTAGAGAAATGAAGAGGGGTTCTTTTTTCAGGAATTTTCAGTCTTCCACTGCGTGTCGCATTTTTTTTTTTAATTAACAAAAAGAAGAAAAAAATTACTGTATCTTTTCACAATGGGAAGAACTGTGTAGGTCTGGCGTTTATTTTTGGTGAATACTTTTAGCATGGATAGGCATTTGTGATTTAATTTGTAAGTGACAAGTCGAATACCCATATCCTTTGGTCTGTTATGGTCCTGCACATAGTTTACCATGGAAACGCAAGTCGAATCAGAAAAACAATGGGCTGATGAACAAATTTACAACTGCAGACTTAATTACCAACAAGATTGCACATGCACATGTTCTTGCCACAGAGTTCAAATATTGCAAAAAGAAAAGAAAAAAGGTTGTACCATACAACACCTGCTGCAACCTTAGTTTTTTGTTGTTGTTTTTTAATGTTATTTAAATGTACTGCTTTTCTCATTGGGTCTTGTTTACTGAAAAACAAGCAAGCTTGCTCTTACCTTATGAGTGAGACTATATTCAGTATGATTATTTATGGTTTTTGGTTATAACTATTCAGTAGTAGTATTATCATTATTATACTTATTAAAATTCCCAGATTTGTTCTGCACTGATGTGTGTTTTTTTCTGTGTAATGATGAAAGACTGTCCAATTTTTTTGACAGTGGAAGAGATTGGTGATGGTCATGACAAAATGTTGCTGATTCCTGGCTTTAGTTCTTGAAACCTTTTACTGAGCTCAGTAGTGTGTATGCTAGACTAACAGTTTCATAGATTTCTTTTGCTGCATACCAGATTGACTTGAAGTTATTCTGTAATGCAGTTTCAGTGGGAAATATCAGATTTATCAGAACTTTTTCGAGAGTTAGGCTAGAGCTCTAATCTCTTTGTCTTAACACTTATTCGTGTGAAAGTTGCATGAAAATTTGTCAGGAAATGGCATTAAGATTAGGAATGTGAAACACAAGTCTGTTTGCATCACTTTTTTAATCATTGATTCATTTGTTTTTTATTGAAGGAGAAATCACCAGAAAGCAACTGAACGATTGTTTGACTTTCTTTGAGAATGATGTGAAGCCAGGATTTGTTACTGTTTTTTCCATTGGTCAGTAATTTGTATGTACATTGGATTTTCATTGGAAGTTCTGTGATTGGCTTGATCAGAGAAATGGCAGAGATGTGATTTATGATGGACGAGGTTGTACAACCAAGATGTATACTTGAAATGTATGGATGACATTGAATAAAACTTACTTCTGTATCTTAGTCAAAGAGTGCTTGGAGAGATGGACCAGTTATTTCATGTCATGTTACATACTACTTTCAGTGCTGTTCTGAAATAAGACAGCTTTTAATTGAGTGCAATTTTGAGGTAACTCACTATTTTAGCTTGCAGTGCAATTCACTCACGCCCACAGTAGAATGACTGTGAACAGGACTTTGACAGTTAGATATCATGCTTTGAACAAACCTCAGTATAAGTAGGGCCTACTACTTAGATTGCTTACAGAGTTGTATGTAATAGATGAAAGAGACTGCTGAGCCATGTAAAAAAAAAAAAAGGCTGTTTTATGGTGGTAAATGACACATTCACCATTTTAGGTCTTCACATGAACTGGTAGTGGTACTGCACTTTGCTTTGGTACTATCTATGCCGCTTAAAATCGTTCAATTGTCATTGAATTTTACAAATGCTGGAGGATGAACACCTTTCCATGCCTGAAACTACATTCACGTGGCAAGCAAATAAATTAACTCTAAAGCTCAAAGAAGATTCAATAATTTTTCTGTTCAAGTTGTTTGTGCTTGATTTGGTTTGCCATCATTTGGTTTTTTTTTGGTTGAGATGAAAAATGAAAAGAATACATGTACCAGGTTGTCTGTGCAGCCCAGATTTCTACAGAACACATTACAGGGTAAAAGTGGCAGTTTGACAGTGAAGACTTTTAAAGTGCTGCATATCATCAGCGCACACGAGACGATCAGCAAGATATCATAGCTAGATCAGTGGGTGTTTTACATTAATTCAGGGATATACATGTATAATGGAGAACTGTGTTAGTTTTCATGGAACAAAATGCATTCCCCTGTCTAACTTGCTTTTTTCCCCTCATCTTTGTATTTGTGTCTTCTGATCAAAGAGAAGAAAGTTGAGCAACAGGAAACAAAATGTGAAGAGGAAACTTTTCTGACAGTTCAAGTGTTATGGAAGGATTTTTAAATTTATATGTACTCGGAATGGCGAGAAAAGCAGTTTATCAGTTTCTCTTTGTTGTTATCGAATACTTTTAATTCAGACTATCAGTGAAAGAAAATTCTCACAGATGACTGTTTTCCTGCACTAAATTTCAGAGCATGCTGATGTATGTCAGCCCTTTTTTTCTTTTTCCCTATTCAGCGAGGTAGAAGTCACTCATGCCCATCCTTTTTGTTCTAACACTAGTAAGTAAATTTAGACTTGAATGTGATCTCTGATTAACTATGGAAGACCAGCTTGCCCTTCCTAAATATGTACCACTTTTTGCAGTGTGAACAACTATCTGCACAGTGGTCGAGAGATGTGGTGGGGGTGGTAGGGAACAGTTTATACCGTAATGGTTTCCAGTAGCAAAATCAAATGACAGATCTTATTTCTTGTTTTTCAATGTTAAAAATGATACCCAGCACTGATATTTCACCTCAGTCTTCACATGGTCTGCCTCAGGTGAAGACAGCAATCTTTATGTTAATGCCAGAACTCAATTTCACTGACAGTGCAATTTGTATCTTGGTATTTGCCCTTGTAGTCCCATGATTTGGAACTGGAAAAAGTCAGTCTTAGGTAAAAAAATAAAACAAGTCAAATGTGTACTTTTGCGACTTTCTGAACAAAGTGGCCTCAGTATTCTGTGTTTGAAATACATGTATTGTGTATTGCAATTGTTGTTATCTTCCTGGAAAATTTACAGAATGTAATAAAAAAAATTTTTATGACATTTTCTAGACTTTTGCTGTGTTTTGCAGTCTGAAAACAAATTTACCTCTGGAATGTTTAACATCTAGCAAATAAATGTTTTAATATATACTGATTGATGTTGTTGCTTTCTTTTATGGAGATAACACAAATGAATAGAGAAATGGACAAAATGGACCAGTAACTTGCGAGAGTCTTTCGTAGTCACTTTTAATTTCATCACAGGTGGAAGAATTTTGGAATGATGTCAGAGGGTGCCTGCCCACAAAAATCTCGCCAAAATTGTTCAGGCTGAAGTTTTGTGTGAACTTAGAAGTTGGATGTGTAGTTGGAAAGGCCAACACAGCTGTACGACAAATATTTTCAGAGTTGTTTTGCGAAACTGTTTGCGATTTTATGGATCACATATTGTACAGACACTGTGCATTTCTTCCCTGTGTTTTTGATGATTTGATCAGATCTGTTTGTCATCAACTATGTCTAATTGTATAACATTGGCTGAAGCCAAAGCTGTCACACCCATTAACCCTGCTTGCCATTAATAACAAAATATGTACAAAGCAAAATGACTTGACCTGTTCTTATCCTCACTGGAGTAGATTTTACTACCATGTACATTCATCAGTAATTTTACTCATTTGTTGTGTTGTTGTTTTTTTGTTTTTTTTTGCGATACAATATGGTTGTATTTTCTTGAGTGTGTGAATGTATTTTCTAAACTCTGGACGACCCAGGATCCCCACGTGTGTTTTCTACTGACTGATAATGACATGCCTTGCTTATGTTTTTATCATTGTTCACCCAGAACCTTTAATTCTGGTTGACCCGTGCAAACAAGCTAAATAAAAAAACCTTTCTTGTAATATTGTAAGTTGCTTTTATAATTACATATTTTCTACCATTACAACTTTTTTTTTATCAATGATATGGACGAGTTTTGAAATACTACAGTATTCTGCTTTGATACGCATACGGAATGATGTTCCTCTTTTCGTATTTCATTAAATTGGGAAAAGTGCAGGGAGAAAAATGGTGAAGAATTTCACAAGCATTAATGCAGTAAATATTTTATTGGTCTGGGCTCGAAAACATCACGAAAAATGGAAAGGATGGGGCTGTTGAAATTGAAAGGGTATTTAATCTTAAATTTGTGTTGTTTTTTTCAAACACCTCGAGCAGTTATAATGTCATTGGCTTCTTTATCATGATATTCAACAAAACCATCTGCAGAACACTGTTATTTATAAGTGTTTTGCGAATCATAATGTCCACCTTCAGTCGGTGTTATCCTAACTTGTCATTTCTTGAAGTATGCAAAAATTTCTGATTGAAAATCCTGATTGCATTGTTGACTGATCCAGTTTGTAGAAAGTTTTGTGCTGTGAAGCTTGCACAGAATGATTGTGCTGTGAAGCTTGCACAGAATGATTGCTAAGGTTTTCTTTCCTGATCCATTTGTTATATTTTACATATTGTGTATGCCAATGGTCTGACAAAATTTTGACATGGATGTTTTACTTGACTTGCTGGAATCAATATATACATTATCACATTATCCTTTTCAGGATGTGGCATTACTTTAGTATACAGGGCATTTAGAAAGCCAGAAAAACAAAAATGAATAGTTCAGAGCAAGAACAAAAGGGAACAATGACAGGTTCGTGAAGTGTTTGTATTAGATCAAATCTTTTGTTTACATAACTCTGTATTGATCTATAGCAGCTGTCAATTTGAGGTACAGCATGAGTTATTTGTTTTACTTGATGTCAGTTCCAAATGTCGTCTAAGCTTCTATCAAATAGGTATGATGGCTATGTCATAATAGAGAATAGTAATAGATAATTTTAAAGCCTCTTGGTGAATACGATTTATTCAATATGGTTTGTCAGGTGGGATTGACTTCAAAATCATCTCTTGAATGGGAGATAGGACAACACCTCGCGTTGAGCTTTCACTGTAGTTATTTCTGACTTTGATCCAATTGCAGTGATTATCTTATAGGTGAACATGACTTTGAGTTGTATTTTTTAATACAGTTGTGTGTCAATCTCAAAATTTTGTCAGACAAAAGTAGGGTAATATTTATGTGCTGAGTTAGGTATTACTGTGTCACTGGTGTTTTGTCTTACTACACTCAGCTACCCACTACACCAATTGTCACATTACTTAATTGTGCAGTCATTGAACTTTTCTGTTTCTATGGTTCGTTTTTTTTTTTTTAAATTAGTGACGCTGCATGTGTACAATCTTAAACTTGGATAAAAACTGCAAAATAAAAAAATAAAAAAAGAGGCTATATTCATTGCAATTTTTTTTATCTTTTGCTGTGTGAGCATTGATGCAAATTTGCCAAAATCTTATTTTCGAGATAATGGCATATCACGCCATTGCCCCGGAAAAGTATTCATGAACAGAAATCCCACTTAAAATCCTTGTCAGGATAATAAGTTAATGGCACTGGATCTAAAACAGGTCAAAGACAGAAAATGCAACTTATAGCGATACTCCTGTGCATCATACAGACCATGAATAAATTTCATGCATTTTACTTATAGCAAGTTTCATTCATTCTCTGAGCTCATGGCATATTTTGGCAAAATGAACACTGCAGATACATACATACATACAGAAGAAATCACAAATTGTAAATATTCAATAAGGAAGTTAGTTTAATGGTGTGTTAAAGAAAAAAAGTCATTGCTATATTCAGATGCCATTCTGTGACAAGTTTTCACGCTGACACTCATCACCCACAAGTCAAATCTCTGCAAACAAAGTTATTAATACACTGACGATTGCAGAAACTCATCAGCCCAGGAATAGGACATACTATAGATTATTCATGTTCATGGTTACAGAGAAAGACACACCCTTGTAATGAATCCATAACATTTAAATCATTTGAATTGTGGATGAATTGGCTGTAAATAATTCCCCACCCCCCCCACCCCCCCCCACCCCTTTTTTCTTTCTCACATTTTTCTTTTTCCAAAGGTTACTTATTTCTGTTATCATTAAAATAATCTGTAAACTTCAATTGGAAAAGAACAGACAAATAAAAACTATTCACACTAGGGAAAATCAATATTTTTTTCTGAAAAATCATGATAAACATTGCTTATCCCACCATTATCAACACTAGCTAGTCCTAATTTCGTTTCTAATCACACTTTTCGATTCTACTCCACAAAATTGTTTTTCACAATTTGCAGTTCAAAATTTTTACATAAAATAATCTTAATGACTGAATTTTGTCCAAAATGCATACGTGTGTCCTCGTAATGTATTGTCAGAGTTTGAGGCAGTACACATTTTATATTTCAGGTCCAGTAATCATGAAATTTTAGGTGCCAACATTTTCACCCTCTTGCTCCATTAAAGTATGATTGCAACTCATTTTTTTTTTTCAATGAATAGCCCCTTCACTCTTATAAAAGCATAACTTCCACTGTAACAAAATACTATACTACACAGATAAAAAATCCTCCCGGACATTAAAGGAATTTCTTGCCGTTGCATAGATCCCTTGTGCTGATGCACTCATCTTTAGCAAAATCTATCACCAATTGAAATATTTTGTCAAAGCCACCACAGCCATGCGTAGATAAAAGCCACTTCTTTCCAGCCAACACCAATATGCCCATATACGAAGCAATGTATATCAGGATAGACATAAGCCAATGCAGTATACTATTAAAGAGACAGGAAGTGAAAAATCTAAGTAATTCGCGATCTGATTAGGATAGTTATACTTTTGCCATTCTCTGCCGCAATTTTTTTCTAGTCCATCCACTAGCATTGTCGGCTGACACCAAAATATATGTTCTGTATTTCAAAAGCAAAATGGATTTTTTCCCAACCACTTGGTATTTTCTCCAACATCTGAAACTCACCAATGGTACAGCTAATACATTAGCATCAAATAAATAATAATTAACTATATTTAATGTACTCTCTCAAATAAATAAAACAATTTTGGCTATTCAAATAGGATTGGAAATTTAATGCCACACCTGATGTGCCCAAAACTCCAAAATGATCACAGCTACAAGTATATGAGAAAACCTCAGTTATAGAAATGTCACCTGGCATGGGCAAAGCCTTAAGACAGCTTTAATTTTGGATAAACTATTGAATGTTATCATGTAAAAATATCTAGTTTTCAATGGATTTCACACAGGGACCTCTTACCTTGTGCTGATCAGAAAATAACTTGGGTGGCGCCATTCTCATTTACAAATGCCAACTTAACAAAACATCACTCAAGTCTACAGAAAATGTTTACACTCTTACTCATCAGTTACAACAGTGAGAATAGAAACAAAATTGTCACCGTTCCCTAAAACTGCAGTAACTGGTTTTGACTACTTTTCGGGAGAATGAAAAAACTGTTCTATTTTAGCACTGCTGGTCTAGTGATAATGACTTTTTGAAAGTTTGCTATTCGATTATTTTCGGCTTTAAGGAGTCTAGAACTAAGATCATTCGATGCAGTTTGAATGTAGTTGAACATATATAAAAACTGATTTTTCCAATTTCTAAGTTACCACAGTCTAAAGGAACAGTGATGAAATGTTATCTATGTGACTTCAATTGCTGCAACAATATGAACAATGCACAAGGTATTACATTACATGTGTTGTGCTGTGGCATTCATCTCTTCAGATGGCACAGGCAATATTATGAACACATTCCAACTCTCGTCTTCCCGTTTTAGAATATCATACATAACAGTTATCTCCGCAACGCCCCTTTCGCCATGACAAACTGCAAATAATCAATCAATAACATGATATCTGAACCATTCTGAAATGACTGCAAACAAGTAGATAGCCTATCACATTTGATATTTCAACATTTCAAATGTAAAGTGCACACATGAACAAACTTGCTTTCATTCCTGTCAAATAATAATTAACCAACAAATTTTTTTTTTTAAAAGTGGGAAATGTTAGTCAGTTGGAAATTAATATTACTATTATTAGCTCTCTGTTCTCTGGCATACTATGCTATATACTTCCACCTCATTTCCAACTGTTGACTTTTTCTGTCACCCACTTCAGTCACTGGTTCAATTTTCATTCAGTTCTGTAACAATGCAGCATTGGTTCCGATGTAGAAAAAAAATTACTGACAGACTGGTACATTGAGCAATAATTTGAAATTCTAGAGCTCACCACATTTCTAGATATCTAGAGCCAGAGAAAATGATGTGCAACGAAGCGGAAAGACTTGGAATAATGTAAAGAGACTGGCCCATGATAGAGAGGGATGGAAAGTGTTTGTTGGTGGCCTATACCCTGATCCAGGGTGAGAAAGGCAATGATGATGATGATGAATATTTGCTCGTTTTTTTATAAGGTTGACTTATTTTGTATAGTTTTTGATTGGAGATGAAAAGAACAACTCTAGGAAAATAGAAAAGCAAACCAAAACATAATTTACAGTACACTCCAATCCTTAGCTACCTCACTGTCCATCCCTAGTTTGGATATGAAGATTAAAACATGAAAATTCACTATCACACTTTTGCCCCAACATCTGAAAAATTAACTATACCCTGCAAAATTCATCATGCAAAAGAGATATAATCATTTTTACTACAGTGTATAACAATGATCTGATGTCAAAACTGCTTAAAATAACAACTGTGTAAAATTGATACCATGAAGAGCTGTGGCATCTGGGATGCTGATTCTTGAGATCTTTATTTGTCATTAACTAACTCAACCCTGGGGACCAGAGACTTGAGCTTGTTAGCCCAGCCTAGGGATATTTACCACTTTTCAAAAATACAGATAACCATTTTCCATCCTAAGAGCACAACAACTGGTATGAATATTTTTAAACATTTACATTTTAATGAGCAAGTTATTTACAGTATGTATCTTAGACACTTCTTCCACGTGCGCGCAGTTACAGCTGAAATATGTCATCAAAATGAGCTGAAAGCAAATAAGTGTGCCTTGTTGCCATTCAGATCAGACAAAAAGTGGTGCTAGTTGAATTCACATGCTCGTGACTTTTCCATATTATTATGAAGGTCATGGACAGCAGTTCAAGAAATTTGTTTTGAGGTGTTTTCAGAGGATTCCTGCCCTTGGCATTTGCACGTTTCTTTTCCTTGTTTTTAATTTTCTTGTTCTTGACTTTTGTTGCTGTATTTGGGGTAGTTTTTTAAACTTTGCCTGAGCAATAGCCTTGTTAGGTCCACTCTTCTCAACTTCCAACTGCCAAGGTATCTTTAATGTGCACCACGCGCACACGAGCCATCCAAGCTTTTCGTCCTTATCTGAGAAGACTAGATGTTTAATCCTCTCTACCGTAGGATCAGGGACAGGAAATTCCCCCAAATTTCCAACATGTTTGTACCAACTGGGAATCGAACCCAGTACCTTCGGCATGAGAGGTGAGCACCTTGCCTCTAGTCACCAACGTGTCCCCAAGTTCAAGAGCATTCATGGCCTGCTATAAGTAATAAAATGGTCTGGCATTTTTTTTTTTAATTGTTGTTCACTTTGATAAACATTACTGCAGAATGCTTGGACAGCAGAATATTCACACCTATATACTCGGCCTCAGAGTTGAACATCATGCGGACATACCGATAATATTGGCACCGCGACTGAGAGAGTTACTGCTGAGACCCAAAACTGGTGAAAAATAAAGTTTACTCATCACTGTAAGAATCCTGTCACTAGTTAAGTTTTACTCGCTTGATCTTGAGATTACGAAACACAAAGTAAAATGATTTTAATACAAAGAAATAGTCATCAAAATAACAGGGCAGCTGCCCGAAAATAATCATCAAACAGATCACTCTCAACTAGACAAAAATAAACATTTATAGTGATCAATCCAGTAAGGTATACAGACTGGATAATTACTTTTTATCTGACCACCTAGTGTCCCTATAAGTAACAGCAAATGTTTTTAAATATTCCTTGAAGTAACTTTCTTCTCCCCGCCCCCCCCCCCCACCCCCCCTTTTCTGTCTCATATAATATACATGTAATGTGTTTCCCTTTAATCATCTTAAATCAGTTTCATTGATTACATACAGTCTAAATTGTGTGGTTTTTGTCCATTGGTCAAACACAATATACAAACATGTGTTGAATTTTATCTCAATGTTAGCATCCTCCCACTCTCAGTGCTGTACAACACATCTCTCTTCATCTTTACAAAGTGAGCAAGATTCTTTTAATGTGAGAAAAAATTACCCAAATCTCTACCACCCTGAACTGTTCCATTTCTGATCAATTCTTGCCAAAGATATTCTATGTCACAGTACTAGAGAAGACTAACATATCATGTCTGCATAAAAGGACTTCAGAAAGTACTGAAATTAAGGCAATAGTTATCCATCTACCAAGCAGCACTTTCAGACAGAGTAACATAAGCATTTGAAAACTATCACATTCACTCTGCATGCAGCATCTGTCACCAATAAACAAATTACATGCAGATGATTCATTCTTACTTATTAAAAAAGAAAAAAAAAAGAAAAGCAAAAAAAAATATTTCATCCTGACCACTTGGATCCTCATTCCTCAGAAAAACTACAATTGGCTACATGGCAGCATTTACACGAATTCTTTTCAGCTACCACACCAAAAAAATTTAGACCGAGTAAGTGTATCATGTACTCACTAACTTTCTGCGCTCAAGATTTTAAGTCAGCTTTGTTGGTTTTGTTTTAGTATTTTTTTTCTCAACTGTACATCACAATGGAACAGATAAGACAAATTATGCACTTTCAACAATAGAAACATTTGCCCCTGAGTACTGGAAAATGGAGAATAAGTCATTATTAAGTGTCCTGATGAACATAAAATAATGTTTTCAGACTGTCAGGATGGTCTTTTTGTGAGAAATGCTCTTTCTTTCTGAATGCTGAATGGTCTAACTTTTATGTCTAGTATTACAAAAAAAAAATGACGTTTATCAGTTTCACTATGCAGAGGTAAGGGTGACAAGCTTAAATATTCAGATAATGGATTCATCAGTTATTCTATTGCTGTGTCTTCCATTGATTATATTGAATACAACACCACCCGCAATATATTTGAAGCTTGAGTGACTGCCAATAAGGCGACTACAAAAATTCATCCACTCCCTCCCCCTCCCCACTCACTTCCTGGTTTACTTATATAGGGTATCATCAGAGAGTATGTATGTATAGGGGGGTTTCACTATCAGCTGCTTTGCACTGTGACATACGGGATAGGCCACAAAACCACTGTTAGTATGGAGCAGATAGTAGGTCGCTGCGGTAAACAATACCAGTTTGTGCATTTCACTGGACATAAGAGCTTATAATCGGCTCTAAATAGTTTCAATCAACCCAAAAATATGAACAAACCACAGTAACCAGATAACCACATTGTCTTTGGTGAAGATGGTCTCTTTCAATGCTTATTACCACAGCAACCCAGTTTCGCGATTTGGAAGAAGTGACATCTTTCTATAACATTATACTCTCTGGTAACATTTCATAATTTTGTTTGTCTGCCCTACCAAATTCTTTGGATAATTTCAGAACTTCCCACATTCTCCATCTAATCATGAGAGATCACAAACAGCCCTTAACAATGCTAAATTTGGTCAAGCACAATATAAAAAGATGTGTTGAATTTTATCTCAGTGTAAGCATCCTCGCACTCTTAGTGCTGTACTGTACAACTTTAGGTACCACACATCTCTCTTTACTTTTACAAACTGAGCAAGATTTTTAATGTGAGCAAAGACATCAAATTTCTCCCATGTTCCACCTTAAACAGTTTCATTTCTGATCAATTCTTGCCAAAATACAAAATGTTCCACAGACTGAAGGGTGGAAGTTGATACAGCTTTTGTGCTTGGTGGTATTCTTCATTCACAATGTATTCAGGCAGCATATGAGTAGACTGCAAGAGGAAGAACCCCATCTGTTCACATAAAATGGATTTTAACTGCAAGGCTGTGTTTTCATATGTACGGAAAGGGAAACCACAACAGAAACATCAAAAATCCATCAACTAGTAAAGGGAAAGGGTGTTTCCATGTGTATGGACAAGGCGACACATGAAAACATTCTTTCTATTTCATTACTTGTGGGGGTTTTTGATGTGAAAAGCTAGCTTAACATGTTGTAAATTTCTTGATTTACTGCTGTTCCCTTTCAACTATGCCTTATTGAAGCAGTCTGTAGTATATGAGTTCAATATAAATTCATTCATACACAGTAGTTCCTGTCATATAAACTTGTGAAAGCTCGCTGGTCAGAATTCAGCCACTTAACCGAGTCTGTCAGATGATCTCAAACTCTTCATCATCCACACTGCTCCCTGAAGCATTAACACCGTCAAACACAGCAAAATCTGAAATACAAGCAGCATATTGATCAATGTTAAAGCTGATAACAATGTTAAAACAACCCCTAATGCTGACCTCTTTTCCACAAAAAAATTTCTTAGTTTAGGTAAATATGATTAACATAAATAATAAATATTGGTAAGTTATCGTTCTCAGTAACAGAAAGACGTAAACATTTCATCACTGCTCTATGATAAGGGTATGCGCCAGATTTATGCCAAAGCAACTGGCGGTTCATTGCACTGCTGACCATGAGGGCGATCAGATAATATTACACAAAAAGAAATATGCCCATAAGAATATGTAGTAATCCAATAGAATCATAATGGCATAAGTCACCAAATGACAGGAAAACAGTCTCTTCTTCAAGTGTTAAAAATGACTTATGCCATTAGGGTAGAGCAGTGACCATTTTGAACTGCCAATTTCATTTTACTGAAACCAGTAAAAGATCTTTTACTTTTAGTATGATTGCACAATGGTTTTATAATGAAAGCATGCAGACAGTAAATGGATGTACTGGCCATCTTGTGACATGATAACTAGCATAAAATAGATGACCTGACCTGCTTCACTCTGGAAAGCTCACAAAAGCCAAAGAAAAAAACATTCATCTCCCCAGTTTTACCCTGTACAGTTTGCTCATCAAGCTGCTGAACTCTGTGTAACAATCTAATTGACCTTGTAATCACTAAGCTCATAGATCTGGTTTTATAATTCCTGACTTGCCACACACATCCATAAAAATTAGAAACCTGACATTCTATCCCAAATGGACAGCCATAGAAGCAGGGGCAGACAAAGAGAAGATTCTTGACAGTTGTCATGATTTAGGATAGGCCTGAAAATCCAAAGCTAGGTCAAGGGAGTTGTTCAGCTGGCCTCGTGACCGAAAAGTAAAGGGCAGGGAACTGTAAGGGGGAGAGCTAATATTATTATTACGAAGCAGTTTTGCCGCTCGTGACTAACACAGATAGAGAAGGGTGAGGAAGGATGTTGTTTTGATAGACGCGCCGCGTCTAGCCAGTTGACCTTGTCTGGGACAGTGGGGGTAGTCCAACCGTCTGCAGTATCATCTGACCAAGGAAATTGGCAGATTTAATTTTATTCAAAAACTATTTCTGGAGCATCCTTGGCCTTGATTGCCAAGTTGCAAATTTGGGATAAACTGACCAATCAGGTCTGGGGGTCATAGGGCAGCGTATTGATCTGGCTGGGGAAGTGACCTAGTATAAATGAGCTCAGCGGGGCTAGGTACACTTTAGACACATACGATTGCTGCATCTTACTCGTGAGGTGTTCTTTGCTGTTTAATCCTTTTCGGCCTGACGTGAAAAGTTCATAGACAGATAATGGTGTTATACTGTACTTGACGATGGGGCCAAAGGAAGAGAAAGTTAGCTCATGTCCAGTATTGGATTTATCTCGGTCAATTACACTGACCGGAAGCAATGGTACGTTTATTAGTAGATTGTGATTACCAACTAGATCTAGATGTGTCCACCAGAAGTTCCACCTGAGTTACAGGACGTGTGTTTCTGAGAGCTGTCACCTGGGAAGAATTATTTACCATAACAGAATGTTTAGAGTGAATTTTGTGTGAATGGAACTTGCTTGTATCTATTTGGAGAGTTTAGTAATTGTTAGAATTGAATTGTGTCTTTTTTTGAACTAGTAAAGTGCCAGGACCTTTAGATCTACTTCACATTGAGATTGTATTGCCATAATTATCATTGAGTCTGGGTCCTTGGACAGTGAGACATGTAACTTACTGATGAACTGAACTTATAACAGTTATCCACTTAAACTACGTGGAGGAGATTTAAAAAAGGGAGTTATTTGTGTAAGCAATTAGATCTAGATCTATACCATATTCTTATTTTGCAATTGCTCTGGATTTCATAAACCTATGCTTGTTTTTACATTCTTTAATAATCCTAGAATAAATTGTTGCGGCCCTGCAGGCCTGACCCAAATTGTTAATAACTCTTGATGATTTAGTATTTTGCTTGTGTGTGTTTGGTGTGTTCGTCCGAGTGTGATTTAGCCCCTCTCTTGCAGTCGAGAGCCATATCCCTTAGGAAAGTGGCGAATCACCTCGTTGACATGGCCTCGTGACCGTATGTCCGCCTGCCTAAGTGCAGACAGAGTGACAGACATGATCACAGCAACATGGGACCGGGACGAATGGAAGGGCATGATTGCTTATGCCAACCGGCAGGACACTTCATGATGATGATGATGATGATGAACTTGTAACACCAATAAGTTATCTACATGTATTAATGTGATCCCTACCTGAAAGTGAAATACCCCTTGTCCGTGAAGTTGCAGTCGAAGGTTTTGTGCATTCTGCATCTTCATAAGGCCACGCTTGGGGGGCATCTTTACGTATTTCAAACATGGAACGACAGGTTTTGTCCTCATAGATGAAATTCTGACACAGTTCTTCAAAATCATCCTCAGTTTCACAATAGAAGCCCTGAAATTAAACAATTTAAAGTATATATGTAATTTGTTTCAGTCCTTAAGCTGTCAGACCTTTCACTCTTCTATGCTTTTCAAATTTTGGTCATCACAGTGGCCTCAGATGCAATTTGGAGAAGCAAATTTGACTGCATATGTCTATTTGAGTATTCTGTATAACCCACTCTATTACCAGATGCTTAGACTGTGTATGTCCATTTGAGTACTCTGTACAACCCATTCTATCACCAAATGCTTAGACTGCATATGTGAATTTGAGTACTCTCTACAACCCACTCTATCACCAAATGCTAAGATTGTGTATGTCCATTTGAGTACTCTGTATAACCCTCTCTATCACCAGATGCTAAGATTGTGTATGTCCATTTGAGTACTCTGTATAACCCTCTCTATCACTAGATGCTAAGATTGTGTATGTCCATTTGAGTACTCTGTATAACCCTCTCTATCACCAGATGCTAAGATTATAACCCTCTCTATCACTAGATGCTAAGATTGTGTATGTCCATTTGAGTACTCTGTATAACCCTCTCTATCACCAGATGCTTAGATTGTGTATGTCCATTTGAGTACTCTGTATAGCCCCCTCTATCACCAGATGCTTAGATTGTGTATGTCCATTTGAGTACTCTGTATAGCCCTCTCTATCACCAGATGCTTAGATTGTGTATGTCCATTTGAGTACTCTGTATAGCCCTCTCTATCACCAGATGCTTAGATTGTGTATGTCCATTTGAGTACTCTGTATAGCCCTCTCTATCACCAGATGCTTAGATTGTGTATGTCCATTTGAGTACTCTGTATAGCCCTCTCTATCACCAGATGCCTAGATTGTGTATGTCCATTTGAGTACTCTGTATAACCCTCTCTATCACCAGATGCTTAGATTGTGTATGTCCATTTGAGTACTCTGTATAGCCCTCTCTATCACTAGATGCTTAGATTGTGTATGTCCATTTGAGTACTCTGTATAACCCTCTCTATCACCAGATGCTTAGATTGTGTATGTCCATTTGAGTACTCTGTATAGCCCTCTCTATCACCAGATGCTAAGATTGTGTATGTCCATTTGATACTCTGTATAACCCTCTTTATCATCAAATGCAGTTCAACATCTTTTCATCCATAACCCTAAAAAAAAAAAAAAGTCTGCACTAAATCTAGACTATAACTGCAGCCGAAAATTTCAAGTCTGCTTGAAACAGATTTTTTAAAAATTCAGTTTTCGTGATTGAAGTTTACTGCTCCAAGTCCATATCAGGGAGGAGCATCTAAAAATGCTATTTTCTTTGCTTTTGGATAATTTTTTTTAAAACTTAGAGTAGAGTAATCACTGATGGGAAAACTCAATAATAAAATCAACTAGGAAGCTTAACCCTTTCAGTGTCCCACCTGTACAGGTCTGTGACACCGAAAGGGTTAAGATGTGGCTGCCACTTGAAAAAGTGGGCAATCAATCAATCTGACTTTCTATGCAGCCGCTTTTTCTTTATTCTGGGATTTGGAACTTCTAACACAAAATTGTCACCATTCCCTAAGTCTGCAGTAACTCAAAACTTTCAAACCCCAATTTTCATATACATTCAACTACATTCACAGCCGCATTGAATGATATTGGATATAGACTCCAAAGGAAAAAAACAATTGAATAGCAAATTTTCAAAAATCAATCACAACTAGACCAGGACCAGTTGGGTAAAAATAAAACAGTTTTTTTGCTTCTCCTGAAAAGTAGTCAAAACCAATTACTACAGTTTTAGAGGAGACACTGAATATAGAGACGAACCATTCCTTCTTCCACTATATGTCCACAAATTGTTCATATAAAAATACTGTCAGTAGTACGATTTTTTGTTCAAATATGAACGGTGTGGTGCGAATTGTTGCACTGTTGACATCGATGATACGTGCACAAGTCGATGGACAAAATATAAAGAACTGATTCGTCTCTGTATCCTGTGTCTTGGACTGGTGATGACATGTCATCGCCAACTGTAACACACATATATAAAGGGCCGCACATACATTGGACACAGCATAAAACAGTGTTTACTAAAGAAAAAAAAGTATCATAAAGAATCCACTAATCATGAACTTTCCCGAGATTCCCACCACTGTTTACTGCTTCTCAAACAAGTAAGACACATTCATCAAACTTACTAAGGCTATGGAAGGATCCAGTTTACTGAAACTCATTCTGGAAGGTGGAGTAAAACAATGATAGCTGATATCATTCATGCAGCGGTCATCCACATCCACAATATTCTGGGTGGTATGAGGATCCAAATAGATCAGTTCTTTCCCTGACGAAACACAGTAATTCATGTCAGTTAAAAGAAGTCACACTAGCTTTACAATCACGAATTTCTAGAGTCTTTTTCCCTGATGAAACACAGCAATTCATGTTAGCTAAAGAAATCACACTAGTTTTACAATCATGACAATTTCTTGAGAACTCCGAAATTTCATCACTGTAAATATTTTAATCTTCAATATTTTTCACAATATATTTTCAAATTCTGAAATAAACACATAGAGACTTTTCCTTTCAGACCTTTTTCAGCTCCAATACAACAACTACAGGGTTTGACTCACAAATACATTATGTAGGAAACACTGGGCATCAATATTCCATGGAGATGTTATGTTTTGGTATAGTTTCTTATATAAAGTTGTAAAATGTGGAAGTATAGTCAGTCTTACGATTAGCATTGCATGTATTGGAATTCATTAAGATGATCACCAACCTCATTTACATCAGCGTTTCATCTTGAGATCAGCTAAATCTAGATGTTAACTCATTCCCTACAGGTAACTTTTGAGGGTGTGGATGGGAACTCTCAAGTCTATCCAGTTTGAAATTTAGGGATTGTTCAAAGACATTTTTTCTTTCACTCACTACAAACACAAGACATAACATAAGGAAAATCAGTGAACCAGAATAGGATTCCATATTTTGAAAGGTTGGCTTCGATAGCAGTGTTGGAAAATCGGTGGACTCGTGAAGCAAAAAACCCATGAGTCGAATATTTGGCTTACTGTAGTGAATGAGTTAATGGAGACTTATGTACGTTATTAATTTGTAACCAAAGATAGCATATATTTCACACTGCATGTAACAGTTTCTTACTTACCCACATATCCGACAAACCAGTGTGCATGGTTGGGTTTCCCTCCAATGATTCCAACAGACTGTTTTAATGTAAAACATTTCTGAGGACCATAATATATTTTTAAGAATGATGGATGAAAATAATCTATTAAAATTAAATGAAATAAAATCTGAACTCACATGTCAGTAGCACCAAGGTAAACTTTTTTTTCCATATTCAGAAGCAAATCTTTATGTATCAATTTATGGCACACGAAGTTTTTTTCCACTAAACTGATAACTAGAATTTGCAGACAGTAAAACTGAAAGATGAGATGTACTTGAACCAGAGGTACTAGAAACAATAAGATGAGACACCCCCTTTTGGCACCTCTAAAAAAATCACGCACAAAGTTTGCACGCTGGTCGGGGGCCGAGCCCATGGTGCACAGCCTGAAAACAATGCTTGATATAATGATAAATTGATGATGCTGATTTGTTACTGTGCTACTGCAACTAAAACAAGAGAAAAAACAGCCAGTTTTCCCACTTCAGTCGCTGAAGTTATAATTACAAAATAAGTGACGTCCATCAAGGCCTACAGCGATAGCTGAACAGTAAACAAAATACAATATTTTCCCTGTTTGGCTTTGTAAAATACTGCATTGTTCATGACTTTCACGCATTTGCCGCTAGTTGTCGGTGCAAGATCTGTGCAGGCTAAACACGCTAGCTGTCTCATCTTATTGTGTCTAGTATCTCTGCTTGAACTTCACTATAAGCAACACAATTACAAGGATACAAACAACAAAAACTGAAAAAGGAGAAAAAAAATCATTAAGACGGTAATATTTTCAGCCACTTGTCTCAACATGTCCATTAATTATTCTTTCCTTTTTCAAAGTTTCCGAATGAATACCTGGCCAACAAATCCACCCAAAAAAAAAAAATTAATTATCAATATTTCATGCTGCTAGATTGAATTTGTGAAACAGTGAAACAGTGACATTCTTTGTTGTATCGCCCTCAACCATTTTCCACATGGCCAAATATTCAAATTTAAAAATGTTATTATGGTAAAGAAACAAAAAAAGAAAAAAAACTAGAAAAGAATTTGAGTAGAAAAACAGATAACTAGAAAGAAAACCCTGAGCAAAGCTAAATGGAGTCCATACCTTTAAAGACTCAAAGTAAATAGGGTTGATGTCTGTGAGACCAAGGCGCAATGGAATGATCAACAGCAGGGGTTTCCAAGACCATGTCTTTTTCTTGGGCTTTGGACTAGGTGTTTTCTGACTTTTGCTGCTTGGGCTTTTACTCTGAGGTGCGTCGTTGACAAATTTTGAAAACTTCTCCCCCTCTGGCAAGTCTGCCGATTCTCCATTTGAATGTGACAGTTTAACTTCCTCAGGAAGAGGACATCTGCATAATTTGCCTGAAATAGGAAGTTAAATCTACTTAAAAATTACGTTTCAGAAGGGACGTGTGAGATCAAAATAAAACCACAGATTCCAGTTTCTTAATATCTGCATCAAATGTATCAGCCAGCATCATCACTACCGCGGATCACAGTTACATCGTCACATTCAAAAACAGTCTCAAAACTGAACTGTTTAGAACAGTTTTCTTTGAAACTGAATGATGTCCCTTTTTGGTCTCAGAGGTTTGAGGATGAGCGTGGATCAAGTGTTTGTTACTGTGTGTAAGTGGGAGCATGATGAATTGATTTTATGTTAATCCTGTTTTTAATTTTAGTTCAGCGCCTTAGAGATCATCATTTTTTCTGGATTTGAGCCCTATACAAGTTAATTACTACATTACATTACATGAGAGGTACAATGTTGTATAGCTGATTAGAGGAATGAATGATGTCAAGGGTTCATACATGACTCACCTGACTAATATTAACCCATACCCCGCGCGCCACCCGTAAAGCCCGTTGCACGGTCAGTGACCTTACTCACGGAGAATCTTATCTGGGGTCACTGACCCGTGCCGCTATGCGATGACCACAAACGCTGTCCACGTGATTCAGTTTTTATTGATCGGTATGAAAACATTCGCTGCTATGCCTTATCATGCTTGATAATGAATTAACCAGCAAAATCTTAGTTTCTCAGTCTCTAACCAATGATCTGACTTATGATTCCAAACCAAACTGACAGCTGTAGTTTTCGTGAGAACAAAGCATGATAACTAGCCACGCCCTCCCAAGCCCTACACAAATGGTTTCATCCTGATTGACACATACTAATAAACCAATGTGGGCATTTGGGGCAAAGATTATTTCAGAGCTGTTTCTGATTGGTTCTTAGATACAGACAACTCCAGATGGTGGTCAGCTTGTGAGAAAATGAGATAATATTGCAAATTTGTTGAGCAACAGTTCGCATGTCGATGTTACATCTTTTGAAAGTGTGGGGAGAGCCTTTGAAAGATCAGTCTTTGTGATTCCGATCAGTGGTTCACTGGTTAACATGTCCATGTCACAATGCGTTTGATTTAGAAGAGATACAGTGAACAATAACACGGTGGTTACGTCTCAAAAAGGTCAGTGATCTGATGCGTGAAAATACGGCTTGCGCGTGGCGCGGTCAGCTTGACCTTCCCGACTTTTGCCGCCCGTGCGGCGTGAGTACTTGCGAGTAAATACCGACAATTGCCGCCCCTCGCAGGGTGAGGGTTAATGCACTGTCATTTATGAGCTTTGCCATGGCTGAATCTGATGATATCTCATATCCCTGCACATCTCACTCTTTCCTTAAAACCTACTGCATACAAAAGTAATGAGAACAGACTGCCAATTTCTTATTTTAAAGATATACAAGATTTACAACATCCAGGACAATCTATGCAAGGACGCTTTTCGGAGCAAGCATAAAAAAAAAATAAAAAAAACCCAGCAAAACCCCAGAAATTACAACGTTAGTTATCCAGCAAAGCTGAGAGCACTGGGCTTGCCTGCTACTGATGTTCTTACTCATTTTTTTTTTCTTGTAAAAATTAACTCATTGTGGCAAATGAAAACTATTTGCATGAGGTTTAGAGAATTTTGACAGAAAACAACATGAGAAAGCAATTATTGTGAGATGATACCTAGTATCAGTTTTATTTTACTCACGTATATCATCTGAGATAACAACATTGTCCAGTGCTATGTGGATGGCAATGTTGCTCCAGTCGTCATATACAGATATTCTCCTGAGGAAAAAGAAAAAATATTGTGATAACAAAATACTCCTTACTAGCACTCATCTTCGTTCCAAACACTGAAAGGGAAATAACCCCTGAGAAGGACTAGTATTGTAAGAGGAATGCTGTTACAAATACGTACATCGCCCAAGTTTTTAGCACTAGGGGTAAATATTCTAAAGCCTTTTGTGACTCCAGAGCTAAACAGTTCCTCTCAAAATATGCCTATCAACAGCCTTAATTATTCTTTCAGATTTTCTGTTTGTTTTCCTCCTGCTTCTGGTTGAAAGTGTAGGCGGGCAGGGTTAGGGATTCGATAAGCTTTCAGGTTGAGGATAACGATGGGGTTAGGAATAGATACGTATGCATACTTGTGCCTAGTGCAAAACATTTGGGATGAGTACACACAAGTAACAACAACTTTGTAAGAGGGAGCCCGGTTGCTTTCTCCGCAAAACAGCAAAAACACTCCACTCTCCTCTTCTTCTACTTACCACTACAAAAACTGATAATGGCATCTGCCAAGACAATGTTGCATCAGACATCAGAAGCAAACAACAGAGATGACAAGCCACCAAACAAGAAAGGAAGCAAATAGAAAGTAGAGAGCTTGCAGTCTTAAGCTGAAGCCAGCAGGAAACTTACAGTGACCATTCCTTTTTCTTTCACAAGATTTACCATTGTTTAGTGTCCTTTTCAACTGTGATGTTATCAATATCTATCTCTGATTCTGAATATCTTTAAAAATGTTAATCTGTTGAAATTCAAAACTGGTGACATGAACCTAGGAAGGACCAGATCTCATGTATGAATGTAAAATGCTACATCAGACTAACACTTCGGTCTGTCAAGCCCGTCACACCAAAACAGATGTCATTTCAAATGCTGAAGTTAACCCTTTGGAGACGGGACTATCGTACGTGGATGTTACCCAACCAGAAAGATAGGTTTACAAAACAAAAAACGATAATGTGTTTACAACAGCTGGCAGATCCATCACTGATCTGTACAGATGTGTAGATTTTATGAAACTAGCACTCCATTTGGCCACAGTGGACCAATAATCGACTTGTTTCCTCTGTTTCACTATGATACAGTCAGGGCCATGATCTACCCCATTGTCTTTTTCACTGTAAAATAATTAGGCCAATCATTTGCCCTACAGTCTTCTAGGGACTAAATGCTTTCTGTTTGAAGCATGCAAGGCTCTCTCATGCATGGTGAGATGCCAATGCCAAAAACCCAGTTCCCCCATGTCTACATAGGCAAATGCATGAAAAAATGCGAGGGAGAACTTTACAAATAAAGCCCAGAGCAAGTGGTTTTTCTACTTTCTCTACATGTCAAGCATTTATGAGGCCAACCAGCACTTAAATAATTACATATGTCTAATCTGATCCAGAAAATGTATGCAGGAAAAGCAATACCTTCAAAAAGCTTTATCAGACAGTGGATGTCCTTTAGGAATAGCAAACTTATTTCTAGAAATGGTAATTTTTCATGTTTAACTCTCAATCTCAAGGCTCTGCAAGAAAGAGTCAACACTATCAAGATTAAGAAGAAACTTTTACAAAGAAACTGTTAGTATGGGCATCAAAATCAAACATCAAGTGCAAATTTTATATCTCAAAATGTACCAGTAGCCTCAATTTTGATACTAAAACATACAAAGACGCTAATAGTGGCCTGGTCGCCCTCCCGCTCTCTTTTTGTTTGGTTTTGGTTTGCCAAATGAAACAAGAAGACTGAGGTTACCACTCACTTCAACACCTGAGCTATTGTGTTAGGCCCAAACCACTGTCCAATGGCTTTGCCTTCTGCCTCTCCCATGGAAGCTGGATGGAGCACAAAGTAAAGAAAAACAAGCAAGTTAAACCCAAAATAAGCTGAAAGACCAGACATTGGCAGTTTTTTTGTAGCATGTTTGATTAAATTAATACATGCAGCACCACTGAGTTTAAAGCAAAATTTTTCTCACTCTAACATTCTACATCAACTTGAAATGGGTTCATGTAGTCATAATGTGAGATACAATGCAAAATCTATCCTTCACCTGAGAGATTTTTCTTTCCAGATCTCCATATGGTCAATTCTGTATAAAAAGTGATTATCTCCATTGTCACCAAAAAAAAGGAGATAATCTCACATCATGCAACGAACCCACATTATACTTTCTTGCAAAAAGTAAGCAAACTTCTATGGTCTAAAACTGCTGCAAAAGAAGCTGGCTTTTCACAGTCTTTGATGCAATTTTGTATGTATACACATGTGCTTTTTATCACTTATGAGTCATTCTTATAAATATTTTAAAAAACTTATGAACTCACTCAGTGTTTGGGCCACAATGTTTTTTCTTCTCCTTGTCCACTATTGACAAGACCATAATATCATCTTCTTCTTCTTCTCTTCTTCTCCCCTCCCCCCCCCCTCCCCCCCCCCCCCCCCCGTCAAGCCCACGACATTGTGGCCATGTCTCCTTTGTCCACCAATCTTAAGGCCACATCTTACTACCACAAATACTACTACTTCCTCAGGACCTAGTTGACAAGCCTATGCTACTGCGGTTTTTGACAAAGTCTTCTATGTTTAGTGCTTAAGTTGCGGGGTTTTTCTCCTAGAGCTTGCACAGGCTTATAAACCGAGGGACAACCGGAAGCAGATTTCCATATCACTGAGAGGGTTAAATGAATTCATTTAAGTCTCCTACCTATTTGATGTATTGAGTAGGTTGCCATTTTCTTGTCTTCAAACATTTTCAACAATTTCCAGTAGGTCTCATTTGTGTTCTCAGGATGCCATCTCCAGCCTGCAGCAAGACATAAAGACACATTTTTCACAAAAGGAAATAATTCTATACTGTTGTTATTATTAAGACCACCCATCTCATTATAATAAAAAAAATTAGCAGCGGGAGTATTTCACTGTAGTGCAATTTGGCCACTTCTTTGTTTAACACTGCAGTGGGAAGAACAGTTTCAAAAATTATAAAATTAACTTTCTTAAATGTCAAATAATAAATAATCCAACCACAATCTCTTTTGTATCAAACTATTGTGTTCACTGAAGTCTCAGGCAATCTTTTAAATTATTGCTATAACAGTAAAATACAATAAACGTTTTTTCGGCTCCTCTCAATAAGCATTGAAATCTGTATTTGAAAATTAAATACATGGGGACAGGGTGGATAGAAAATGAGATATTGGGGAGAAAGAGGTGGAAAAACAATGCAAATCAAAACAAGAAAAGAGACTAAAGGGGAGTAGAAATCCAATTTTTGTCCTTGGCCTGTGAAGTTATGGGTTCTCTACAAGTTTACAAACAAAAAAAAACAACTTGTTCAGTGACAAAATGTTTTATTCTCACACATCTGTCAGAGGTGTGAAATCAACACATGAATTGAGTCTCTGGCCTGCCAACTAAATGAGCACTTCAACAAGGGACACCTCAAGGGGCATCTCGACCTGTGTTCTATAAAGGCAAGCTGAAACTGTCAGTTAGTTGTGATTAGAAAGGAGAATATAAATACAAAACAAGGTGATACACTTCATAGGCCACATAATGTGTTCTGTGTGTGTAATCGCAATATGCATACTGTCACCACTGTCTTGCACTGGACTGGTCTTTATCCCCAAACCCAGCAGGAATTTTTTTTCTTTCTGTAATAAAAAAAAAAAATCCTCACACCTTCTCAACACCTGAAATACGGCACAATTCTGTAAAATAGGGGATTATAGCTGACAAGTCTGCAGTCTAAAGAAACAGCATGTCCCATATCTAAAGGCAACAGATATGTATGTAAGGGGACAGTGGAACAAGGGAACAAGTGAGAGACAGTCACAGGGAGAACTATTGGGTAAACAGTGATAATCGCAAACTAAATGAACTATAATGACATGAGTTCTATAATGACAGAAATGTTATGTCCACACCAGACTGCAAACTGATAGAAATATTTCACATCCTTAACGCCGATGTCAACTCTTTGTGTGCCAATAGCTGGCAATTCAGTTCTTCCGCTGGTCACATTTGTGCCAGTCACTGATGTATCAGTGCACATGCTAGGCCTATTTTGTTTCAGGAAGAAAGAAAGACGACTTTCTATTCATAAATGTTGCTGCAGCTAGACTCCATTCATCTCCCCCACTATTTTCTTCCTGAATCGACAAATGTGGAAAAATTCATGGCACACAAAGAGTTAATTAATCCTCAGGCAATGAGAGTTGTTACTGGAATTGGATGAATTTTCTTTACCAGTTTAAAGCCTCCTCTTACAGATACAAACCCCGAGTCCAACTTACTTCTCCCCAGGTGACGCAGCACCAGAGCCTGAGCCAGCATCATCTGTCCACATCTCAGCATACAGCCCCACCCATGGTCTGAGCTGGGTCCAGTGCCACCTGTCAAATTAAAAAAAAAAAAAAATACAGAGTGACTATTTGCACCATGAGACTAAAATGGGTTTTGTATACAGAATGAATTAATTTGACAGTTGCAAACTTAGAGGTGGAGTTAGGTATGGGTTTGGCGAATTGAAAAGACTAATTTTTTTTCATTGATGATTATTGATATCATCACTATACCCTAGAAGTGCAATAATTAGTTTTGGCGACATTTCAGGAGAAGCAAAAAACTTTTATTTTAGCACCACTGGTCTAGTTAATATGAATTTTTGAAAGTTTGGTATTCAACTGTTTTTTGGCTTAGGATTCTAGAACCAAGATCATTCCATGCTGTTTTGAATGTAGTTGAACATTCTAAAAATCAATTTTTAAAATTTTTGAGTTACTACGGTCTTCAGGAAAGATGACGATACGGCCACAACAATTTTCTTGGTAACTGGCCACAACTAGTAAGTAAAATCCTACTGCAAGTATATATATATATATATTGACTATCTGGCCTAACTTTCACACCCTGCTGCCATCTCACAGATTTCGTGTTTTTTTAAAAAACATTTGCATATGGTTTTCACCATACACGTGCCACTTGGGACTGATGTGGAATGATACATTTCAGTACAGTATTATAATGTATTGATTTTCTTCTAAATTATCTACCTATATTTTGGAAGTTCCTTCTGTATGTTATCCATATCCGTGATTTTATGTCATCCTTCAGCTCTTCACGATCTGTGACAAAGACATTAAAAAAAAATGTATTGACGGTAATGACACACTGCTCCTTCAGGTATAGAAAGAAAGAATGATAGTAAACTGTTATCTGACGAGTTGTTTCATTTAATTTCCAGTTATCCATTTGCCTTAAATAATCTTCGTTACCACCCAAAAAGATGAGTAAGAATATCTACAGTCACAAGAAAATTTCGGTGTCTTAGATTTGTGTTGAATTTGCTAAGATTTACAGAGGTTTATAAGTGTTTACAGTGGGGTGTGTGATAAACGTCACATTAAAAATAAAGTATAATTTATTTCTAACTTTTCACACTCAGTATCTATGAAAAATATCCTTACCATGTAGTGCACTGTACACTTCTCCTAATATGTACACAGGTTCTGATGTTGTGGGAAAGTCTTCATACTCAAGACCACTTTCGTAGGTAGCAGTACTCAGATTCACTGGATGGAGAAAATCATTACATCAAAAACAGAAGAGTAGAGGGTACAAGGCTGAAACAATTTTATAATCATTTTTTCTCATTTAAGATGTGGCTGCGCAACTTGAGGGTATGCCATGGGATATAATCAAAGATACGAGAAGTAGAAGCAATAAGATGAAACAGCTAGCACATTTAGCATGCACAGATTTCGCACTGCCACTTAGTGATGAATGCACGGATGTCGTGAACAAAGCTGCATTTTACAAAGCCAAGTAGGAAAACTGAATTTTGTTCCTTGTTCAACTATCGCTGTAGGCCTTGATTGACGTCACTTATTTTGTAATTATAACTTCCATGGCTGTGGGAAAACTCTGGCTGTTTTTTCTTTTTTTCTAGTCACAGCGGCAATGTAACAAATCCTCATCGTTATATCATGCAATCTTTTCATGCTATGCGCCATGGGCCCTGCCACTGATCTGCTCACAAACTGTGTGCGCAATTTTTTTTTTTTTTTAGAGGTGCCAAGCAGGGAGTGTCTCATCTTATTGTTTCAAGTATATTTGGTGAAATGAGGTCCTTCTTCAGTACAAAATCAAAGTGCTATATAACAACTACATAGGATAATGTATGTAGAGTTCAATCTTTTCATAATTTGTATTGTTTTCCTTATGGGATTTAAAAAGTATCTTGTTTTGGGGGCTTTTTAGTTGTTGTTGTTGTTGATAAAAATTAAAATTACTTACTATATTTATTCTACACTAGAAGTATTAACATTTATAAATAAATTGACTTTTGTATTACAAATTTAGTAACAAATGTCTGATGCACAATCCATTTCTCACAGAATTATAAATGAATTTCCTATCACATCTGTTTATGTGTCAGAACAGTGACATGAGAATAAAATCGTTTAAAATACGTTTAAGCCTACTAAAACAGATGTTTGGTCAGAAGAAGAAACATTGAAGTACTAAACCTCCACAACACAAAAATTCCTGCAAATTAATTATGGATGATTTCTGAACATTTAACAGAGTATACTGAGAGTTCAGCAGGGGGCTTTTCCAGCCAAAATTCTTTCCTTTCTGATATCACATGCCTGACAAAATTTGGAATATTCCATATTTTATACATTTTGGACACCTGAATCAACTAAATGACATATGGCCATTTTCAGCTCTGTGATTTATTTATCTACTAGTATTAGGCAAAATTAATGCACCCATATTGAACAGTATAGTACACAAGGATTCAGACACAATTGTGCAAAGTTCAGACAGGACTACAATGTGTGAACTTCAGTGCTCTAAATATAATACATAATACAAAATTGCTGGAAAGAGTTCCCCATGTCCCAAGCACCCGGTCTAGACCACTCTATCCTAAATTCTAAACCCATGCCTAACCCTAAACCTAATCATATTCCTAACCCAGTCCCTACCCTTTCAACTAAAAAACACACATATAGAAAATCTGTGAAGGACTTCAAGAGTTCAAAGTGGTTAGGATGTTCGGAACTCTTTCCAACTGGCCTCATAGAACTTCTACTGCAGAGCTTGCACTGGCTACCGACAGAAAAACGAATAATCTATAAGCTGGCTACCCTGTGTCATACAAAAACACACCAACTTATTTAATGTTCTTTTGACTCCTTATGTATCATCATGATATTTTAAGCATCTGTAGACACTAAAAAGTTTCAAATGCCTAAGATATCCCTTAAGACCATGGGTCTCAGATTTGGAATTCTCTGTCTAGAGCTGTCTTTGTGAGAGACTGAAAATTCTATGACTTTTAAATATCAGCTGAAGAGTCGTCATTTTACACACTGAATGTCCATTTAGTTTCTTTGTTGTTTTAAATTCCTAAGTATGCCTGAGTATTGCATGTGTGATTATATGACTATAAATATTGTAATGTGCTTAAAGCCTGGTTGTTAACACATTGAAGCGCTATATAAATGCTACGTATAGCGTATTACTATTATGATGATTCCTAAATTTAAAAATTCATACCCAGAAATTCTACAAAAATTTTACAATCCACTGAGTTCACTGATGGCATTTTCTATTAGATGATGATCTCTAGTAAGCCTGTGAACTTGACCAAAATAAATCCATTCTAAAAAGAAGAGCACTACTGAAAAATTGTGTTTTCAGGTCCCATGGTGCTAAATACAATAAGTGAAGTCCATTCAGTCATAGATAGAATGTAGAATACCAATAAAAAATTTCAACAATAAAGAACTTTGACAAAGCAGAAACAATGTCCAAACAAAACAACATTATCAAAAAACTGAACAACAAATTATTTTGCCACATGCATCAGATAAAACACACAGACACACAAAAAAAGCTGCCGATTTAAGCACATTTTAAGATGGCTTCATAATTCTAAAAAGTTTCATAAAGTGTTTTGTAGTCTACTCTTTCCAACAAGAAGAATGACTGTTCTCAAAAAGATGATTACATTTGATTTGCGCCTCTCCAGTGTCCCATACCATACGATGTCTGGCATGTATCAAAATCAAAATCAAACAAAATTGAGGAATTTCTGTGGTAATATATAATATGTGAACTCAGATGATGACTTGCACATTGCAAAAAAAGGATGATCTGATTAATCTGAACCTTTAGCCTACAGTGTGAAAAGCAATTACCTACTACTTAAACAGCAAAACATTTATCTCATAAAATCAAAATCTTCCTCACACAAATTTCAGGAGGGCTCATGAATGTGTCTGATGGCAAATATTTTTACAGTTTATGAAACATACAAAAATATTTTGTCCTTAACTTCATATATTATAAAATTCTTTCTTATAAAACAGCTTTTTATCTTTCCTGACTCACTATGAAATAAATAATATGGCAAAAAATCTTTGAATTAGCAGTACTGTGGCAGCTTGTTAACACACAATTTAACTCTTAAGGACATGACCTTAAGATTAAGAACATCCTGCCTGGTTGGTCATGGTTGGATGTTTTTTATAGTGCACCTGCGGCTTGGTGATTACACATAATCAGGCATGAGTAACATTCAGAAGTCCTTCCCAAATTTCTGTCTTTCAAATATTTCCATTTTATGCTAAGCTCATGAGGCAGTCGTATAAAATTAAAAACTATTAGAGAGCGTCCGTACAACAACAAAAGCAAAATACACAATGTCACGTACTGGCATCCCACTCAAATACAGAAAAGTTGGTTCCCAAGTCACTACACATGTCACTGGCAGCTATTTTTTACACCTCCAGCAGTGAGAAGTCACCTGCACCATGACAGTTGATTTCCTCGTTAATCTTGCAGAAGAAAACTTGGAATCAAATATCAATGCTTCTAATGTTTAATGTTCCCTGCTACTGTATCTATGAAAGCTGATGGCAGTGAGAGTGAAAACAGGTCTGTGATAAAATTAAAAGAAATGTTTCCATCACTCATTCCCTCCCACTGATCTGACTTCATTTTTTACAGAGAGGTAGATGCCAAATTTTAACAAACACCGTTTAAAATGTAGTGTGACAAAATGAAAACACTAAACTTCCTTTTATGAAGACTTCCTATTTCCACAACTAACACGTCATTGTCTTTCAAAAATTACCACCGAACCAGAAGAAATCTGTGGAACTGGAAATGTTGAGTTCTATACATGTATTTTAAAGAGTTTTTCCTGGGTAAATGATAATCTTTGCAGATATAGCTAGGTTTTCCTTTACAGAGTAGGCTAAACACTTCGCATGAAAATATAAAAGTGTGTTTCCACGCAAATTAAAAGATCAATTACGGACTGAAGAACTTTACCATGAGTTAGTTAGTGTGAAATTTTCAAGAATTTCAAATAAACTATAAATCTGAAATATAATGAGAAAATTTGAAGTAATAAGTTTTTGAAGGAAAGGCGCAAGAATAAAAAAAAAAAAAATTTAATAATTGCAGGAATCAATCACATCAATGCGAAACTGACCCAGCTAAACAAAGTTAAATCTATTGATATGGATGCTCTAAAAACTTCACAGTCTGGTGTAGATCTGTACTAATTTGGTGTACAAGCTTTTGATCAATTTAGAATGGCCACGCTTACTCGAACTTATCTTTTTCGCAGATCGATGGATTTTTGGTTTTGTGATTTTTATTTAGGGATGAGCTCCTTGAGATCACAATTCTGGTTGTTTTTTTTAATAATCAGGCTCTTCGCTCGGTAAGATGGCTCAATAGAGTCAATTCGGAGTAACGTATTGTGTTTCTTATGGAAATGATGCACCAGTTTGCCTTTTGTCTTGCTTAAATCGGTCATCATGTCCTCGGCTGCGTAGAGAGACCCTCCAGAGTAATGCTTTTACTCTGGTTGCCCACTAGCATGCTTATCCTAACATTATTACTAATAAGTAAACTCACTTGCCGAGTCCATAAAGAAAGGGGTGCAAATCTCAGCAAGAGCTTACTTTTTTTTTCTGGTTTTCCCCCCACTTATAAAAATTGTGAAAAGGAAATTTAAAAAAAATTTTTTTTTTATAGATATTAGCTAATTTTGTCAGGTATGAAATCACAGAGGAAGTCAGACAGAACAAATAAGAATGAATTAAAACTTCCATGCAAACAAAAAAGTACTAAAACAAAATGTGACAAATAGCTGAAGCAGAAGACCCCTATATTTTCAGTAAAAACAAGATAGATCTAAGCTACCATAGAGATGACATTTTCAGCTCACACTGACTAAAAGAAATCATTTACATGTTTAAAATCTGATTTACATTTTTATTTCTAACTCAACTGGCAACCGTCCTGTTCAATGAACAGGAATAAATAAAAGTAATCTAGAGCACACTGACTAGTAGTACTTAATAATGATCAGTTTCCCACGGCATGGATCTTGCAAAATCCTTAGAAAAAAAAAAAAAATTGATTCCTAACAATCATTATTATAATGAGCAGTACTAGGTTTAAAAAAAAAAAAGCGCCAGGTGGAATCGAACCCATAGTCTCTGGCTGATGTTAGTCATTGCACTACCACAGACCCTATTGGGTTGGAGGAACTCTTCCATAAGATACATCACAAAACCAAGAAAGCCCCATCTGCAAATAAGATCCTGATCATATTCGCATACGTCTTAAAGAATTCATCATATAGCCCATTGCAAATCATTCTATACTGCCTGAATATAGATCTAGACTGTATGGTTTTTGAAATTTCGTCAATGTAGAATGCTTCCTGTTTAGTGTTTTCCAGTCGTACGGACATAGACACTAAGTCTGATTCTGTATTCATAAAAATCTTTGAAAAAAAAAAATGAGTTAAATTCTTTAGAATTCTACAATATGCCACAATCAAGCAACACATGAACCAAACATGTCTCTCAACTGCAAACCTTTGCGCTGTTTCCGCCAAGCCATCAACACATTTGTTAGACAGATCTATCTATTGTTCTACCAGCTGGTACTGCATTGCATTTCCACACTTGATTGGATAGAAATCATTTCCTAAGTTTTAATTTGCCTAGATCTAGACTCTAGATCTAGTCTACTGCTATCTGATTTCAGTAAAATTGACTAAAACTTCACTAAAAGGTAACATCTGCTCTGCTTTTTCAGCTTTTTTTTGTATATTTCATACTATCCTGATGCAACACAGTCAATAAATTAAGATGTAGATCTAATTAATCTAAGTCTCGTGAGTTCTCTTTGTTCATTCTTAAAATCTAACTATTTCATAATTTCTATCTAGATATAGACTCTATATATCTAGATTTCTATATTATGACTATCTATGATACTAACTTCTATTACGGGGCCATAGTTTAGTTAACACTTTTTCATGCACTTAACTTGAAAATGTTCGATGAATCTTTTGGAAATTATTGTTTAAATTAGTCCTTCCGCGACCTCATAATTACTGTCACTATTACTTTGGCGTTGGGGTCGGAGCATCAATGGAGCAATGAAATTATCCAAACAAAAATAATAAGCTTTCCTTTACCATCTAAAGCCATTTCTTCCAGAATCAAAACATACTGGTTGCGCATGCGCCACTTATTTTGCTTCCGTATCATTGAGGTGACGAATCACAACCCTTAAATGGAAGAGTTACCACGGTGGGCCATTGCTATAATTTCCACGTAGGCAATCTGAACAATTAGTTTATTTCTCCATTGTAATATAGAGCAATTACATTGAGACGGGGACAAGCCCAAGACCAAACGCCTTCATATGACTTTGATAAAATATTTAGGATCATTCGGGGTGTTGGATAGAAAAATAACAGCCTTGCTATTGGGTTTTGGAAGGTTTTAGAATCCCAACAGCTCAAAATAGTAATTAAATATGTCAATGCTACGACTATTCATCATGGAGTTTGTGCTAAAGGCTCTGCATTTGAACATCATAATATCCTGTCTGTCACGAGTGGAGTGATTGCAATTAAGGGGATTGCTACAGAGCGGGTGTAGAATAAGAAGAGCTCACGACAGACGGATAGGAAAAGACGTGAAAGGGGAAGAGTAAAAATAACTCATGCAGACAAGTGGGAAAAGCGTGCGTGTATGAGTGGTGTGGAAGTCTGAATGAGGCGAAAGCGCTGGATTACTATCACTGCAAGTTAGAAGGTCCTACGGATCGGACCTGTGAATAAAAGCCCATCGGGCGGACATAAAGGGAAGCAGTCGAGAAGACTAGTGAGTCTTTCCAGTTATGACTGGTGTCGGGGACGGGCCGCAGAGCCACCTCGATGAGCACAGGAGATAGGCCAGCATAGGGCCGGAGGCCACACATAGGCCAGAAGCGAGGCTGTCAGTGCAGGACAGTAGAGGCACATAAAGTCGTGGCAGTCAGGCCACGGACAGGGACGTAGATATGAGAGTGAATGAGATACTATATTGTTGCCATGTTGATAGGCTAGTGAACTGATACTATGTTGTTGCCATGTTGATGGCTATGGAAATAATAATGTGTTATTGCCCTGCTGAGGTGCTAGGGGAGTGCTAAGGTGTATGACAATAGGAAGGGGATATTGAGAGACTGCGGTGCCAGTAAATCATTAATGTACTATTAAGACCCTGAGGGGAGAGGCTGAGGCCGAAGTGCCTTTAGGAGTAACTACCGGATTGTGGATCCGAGGGAGAGTGTGTGTGAGAATAAGGCCGTTGTACGGCAGTGCATTTCAATAATATAATGTATGTAATTGCGCTATTATATGTATAATTATGTTTAATAAATGTGTGAGTCTGATGGGTTGTTCTGTTAAGTGTTAAACTTGTTGTTCGTGATTGTTGTCCTGTCATACTTATTACATCTCCCAGTCTGGGATTTGTGACACTGGGGGCTCGTCCGTTGTGACACTGGGGGCTCGTCCTGTTTACCTGTGGTCATTTTGACATTGTGTATTCGTTATATCTAGTTGTTTTTCTGTTGTGCTAGGAATTTGTGCTGTTGTCCTTGTTCGTGGGATGAATGGAAATTTCACGATGATATGATTTATGTATGTTTATGAATTATAATATGTATTGATGCATGTATTTTGATGAATATGTATTAATGTGTACTTAAATTTCAGAGAGACAGTGTGTGTGCGTGCAGCCTGAGGAGACAAGCAGCCAGAGCTCCGATTAGGTCGAGGACTTAAACTCATAAGGCTGAAAGTTAAGTAAAAGTCTAAAATTTTGTACCCTGGATTAAGGGCTGTCTTTTCATCTGTCTGTTTCCCTGTTTTTGCTGTTTTCGTTGTAATTGATTATACGGGCGGTGGCGCGGGTTTGCTGTGGTGAGCGTAGTTTATCCTCTTCGGGAGGTGGGCTAATTTTGGAACTTCGTTCATCACAGCGAACAGTTCTATAGGGACCTGTATTTTTGTTTAGATTGTAGCGTTCTATCTTCCTCGTTGTTTTAGGAAGACGTTTCTCTTGTCCCTCTTCTACCTTTCTGTAAATACGTTCTTTTTTTTCAGACTCTGTTCTTGTTCGTACCTTGTAGTGTAATCGGCGTATTTAGGTTGCATTTTTTTTCCATTATATTTTCTTTTTTAGGCCTTTGTCTTAGTCTGGTTCGTTGTCCTTGACGTACTTGTGGTCCTTCTACTGAATTTTCTCATTCTTATCTTTTCCTTTCGTTTTGTTATTTAATAGTGCTAGACATTTTATAAACATACAATTAGTTAGAGAGAGTAGGCTGTAGAATGTTTAGTTAGGGGTGTTTCTGAATTGTATTTGGGTTTTGTTATATCTGGTGTGATCTCAGGTCTCTGGTCGTATCGCTAGTGATCGTACCGACAGGTTGGTCGTCTTATAATAGATACCATAACCATAAATCGGTGAAATGGCGGAACTCCAACAACTAATGAAGTTGGGTAAGGAACTTGGCCTGGAGGGAGAAGAGCTACGCGGCTGGATTAAAGAACAGCAGGCAGAAATGCGCGATGAGCGTGCTAAGGATAGAGAGCGAGAAAAAGAGGCTCAGTTAAAGGAGTTAGAAGCTCAGCAACAGGAGAGACAGGCTAAGGAAAGGGAGCAGGAGATAAGGTTAAAGGAGATAGAAGCTCAAGAGCGGGAGACAGACGCGCGAGTAAGAATCGCGGAATTAGAACTCAAAAAGAATGCGCCAACAGAAACAGTTGAGCGGCAGGTACACAATAAAGGTGGCGTTAGGATTAAGCTCCCTACGTTCGACGACCGGAAGGACGACATAGACGCCTTCCTTTACAGGTTCGAACTGAACGCACAATTGCAATGGGGGGAAAATAAGGAATTATGGGCCACGTACCTGGCGTCTCTATTGCAGGGGCGAGCGTTAACCTACTTTAAAGAGCTACAGCGCGAAGACGTGCAAGACTACGATAAGCTGAAGGCTTTGCTGCTTCGCCGATTTGCGCGTACCGAGGAATATTTCCGGGAGCAGTTTAGGCGGGCACGTGCAGATACCAGGGAGGACTTTGCTGCCTTCGTCGCGAGACTAACGGAGTATTTCGCGAACTGGGTAGACTTGGCGCATGTGGGCACGGATTTTGCTAAACTGAAAGACTTAATGATCCGTGACCAGCTGTACGCGTCGTGCCACAAAGATCTGGTGGCTTTCCTGAAAGAGAACGAACCCGCGACGGTGCAGGAGGCGTCTAAGTTGGCGGAGGCATACCGTACGGCGCACCCGTCCAAACCAGTCGCCAGGGCGTACGTCCAAGATGCTGGGTACGTCGCCGTTGTCGAGGGGTCGCCGGCAGGACTTAGGGACAGGTCGCGTCAGCGTGGTGCCTATAGTGGGCAAGGCCAGGGGCAGCATAGGGGGTATCACCAATCACCGGCATATGGATCCGGTAAGTTTGACCGAGCAGGAGGGCTAGGTCGCGGTAATGGCCGGGGGCGAGTTGTGACCTTTGCCGATGACCGACGGCATAGGGACGCTAGTTCCGGTCGCGAGGGGTCACGGGGACCCAGGCCTAGGGCAGCACAGGGAGCGGAGTGTTGGACTTGCGGACGCGTGGGTCACTTTTCGCGCGAGTGTAGGGCCGCGAAGTGTTGGAACTGCGGAAGAGCAGATCACATCAGCGTGAACTGCCCTGCAGGTAGGATAGCGGCGAACGTGGACAGTAGCTCCAGTCCATGTTCCCCAAATAAATTTCATCATGCGGCTGCGTGTGTTACATCGGACAACGGAGGCGGACAGTATTCTAAGTGTCCCAGTTGTGAGAAGTTATTATCTTCCGGTATTTTACCTTGTGGGAGAAAGATCCCCGTTATAAATTCATGTCATACAGGAGGTGGTCTTAGGGTTTATCCGGGGTTTGTTGGGGACGAACCGGTCTCGGTTTTACGAGATACGGGATCTACCGTTGTGGGAGTGCATAGAGACTGCATTCGGGATTCACAGCTTACAGGTGAGACTGTCCCGTGCATCCAATTTTCGGGGGCCATTGAGAAATTACCCATGGCAAGAATAATGATAGATACACCTTTCCTTAACGGGGAAGTCGAAGCGGTCGTTGGTTGTTTTCCAGGCGCCCAGCTCATCATTGGGAATGTATCACGGGTAGTTTCCCCGTCCGATGAGAACGTGCAAGCATGGTCGCAATCAAAGGGTATTGACTTTTGCGCCGCGGTCGAAACACGTCGACGGGTAGCGGATAAAGATAAGATTAGACCTTTGGCGACGCCAGCGGTCAACCTAGATATCACGCCAGAGCGCTTGGCGAGATTACAAAGGGAGGACCCATCATTAAACCCATGTTTTGGGGAAGCGCGAACCGAGAAAACGAGGAGATATAAGAACGGGTCGTCCTCCTTTATTGTTCAGGCGGGCATTCTGTTCCGTAAGTATGTAACGGTGTCCTCCATTTTAAAGCAGGTCGTTGTGCCAGCGTTGCTGATCGCAACAGTATTGCATTTGGCACATGATGTCCCATTAGCGGGTCATATGGGGATAGCTAGAACCAAAGAAAGGGTTCTTAAAAATTTTTACTGGCCATCGATCCACAGAGATGTACAGGTCTATTGTAAGACGTGCAGTGCGTGCCAAAAGACGACGCATAAGGGTCGTACACCCCAGGCTCCTCTTCAGAAGATCCCCACGGTCTCGGAACCGTTTAAAAAGGTCTCGATAGACCTTGTTGGCCCCATTCACCCAGCGACCGATAGGGGGAATCGATTTTTCTTAACGGTCATATGTAATGCTACGAGATGGCCAGAGGCGGTTCCTCTGCGGACCATAACGTCTGAGGCAGTCGCGGAAGCGTTGTTTGCAATTTTCGCTAGGGTAGGAATACCAGAGCAAATTCTGTCTGATAGGGGCGCGCAATTTACGTCGCAGATGATGAAGGAATTGTTCCGCTTATTCAGTATACAACCCATCACTACCACCCCTTATCATCCGCAGGCTAATGGCATGTGCGAGAGATTGAACTCGACGTTGAAGTCGATGCTGCGTAAGGTAGCTGCTGATCGCCCTAAAGATTGGGATAGATATATCCCTGCAGTGTTATTCGCGTACAGAGAGGTACGGCAGGAGTCAACGGGATTCTCGCCGTTCGAAATGATGTACGGTCGTAGTCCTAGGGGCCCAACTGATGTTCTTCGGGACATGATGACGTCGCCATCATCGGGAGACGATGAGCAGATTTCAGTGTTTCAGTACCTTGTTGATTTAAGAGAAAGACTATCTTCAGCGCGCACTATAGCACAAGAAGCTTCTGGTATCGCTTCGAAAAGAGCAAAAGACTATAAAGATAGAGGGTCCAAACTGAGAATTTTTAAGCCAGGAGACAAGGTTCTGCTGTTGTTACCTACGGACCATAATAAGTTATTGATGACATGGAAAGGCCCTTATGTTATTGAGCGAGTTGTTTCAAAGGTAGATTACGCTATCCACATTGATGGAACGAGTAAGGTTTTCCATGTTAATATGCTACAGAGATTTTATGAGAGACCACAGTATCTGTGTGCACAGACAAGACCAGAGGAGACTGTCTTCTCTACTGCTTGTACGGGGGTCGTAGACCAGTTGGACTGTGACGTAAGCGACACCGAGGCGCAGGAAGAGTTACAAATTCAATTGCCGGAGTTAACTCCGACACAAGGTTACAGGGACGTAAAAAATTAACCCTGACCTTACGAGTTCAAGGAGTGGGGAACTTGAGACCCTGTTAGCGTCATTTCCGGATGTTGTTACGGATTTGCCGGGTCGCACTACGGTGATCCAGCACCAAATAAAGTTGACTTCGGATAAGCCAGTATTTCTTAGACCGTATCCGCTGCCTTTTTCTTCGAGAGATAGAGTCATAAAGGAAGTTGAGTCAATGTTGAAGTTGGATGTGATAGAACCATCAACATCGCCGTATTCATCACCCATCGTCCTCGTGAAAAAACTTGATGGATCGGTGCGGTTCTGTATTGATTTTCGAAGATTGAACACTATTACGGTAGGCGATAGAGAGCCTATTCCGTTTCAGGAGGAACTAATAGCTTCATTGGCCGGGTCCACGTGGTTTTCCAAGATAGATTTAACGAAAGGTTATTGGGAAATCCCGCTTACTGAGGAGTCTAAACAATACACGGCGTTCCAAACGCCCATTGGATTATTCCAATTTAAGGTCATGCCATTTGGGTTGGTAAACGCGCCAGCGACGTTTGCACGATTAATGAGATTAGTGTTGAAGGACATACCTAATGTCGTGTCATTCTTTGACGATATAGCATGTCATACGTCGACATGGTCTGATCATATTCAGACACTAACAGTAATTTTTCAACGATTACGTCATTTTGGGTTAACGGCTAAACCCGCAAAGATGGATTTGGCATGTCCAGAGATAGTATTCTTAGGACATATCGTGGGTAGAGGTGTTCAGAGGCCTGAAGGAACAAAAATTGACAAATTAGTAGGGTTGCAAATCCCTAAAACAAAGAAACAAGTCAGAAGCTTAGTGGGAATTTTAAATTATTACAGAAAGTTCATTCCAAATTTTTCCTCCTTGTCATCTTCTCTTACTGACCTTACTAAGAAGGGACAACCCGATAAGGTCCAGTGGACGTCTGAATGTCAGACAGCATTTGATAATTTGGTGACAGCATTATCATCGTCACCCATTCTGATATTACCCGATTTTCGATCTAATTTTATCCTCAGAACGGATGCGTCGGACTCTGGTGTCGGCGCTTGTCTTCTACAGGAGAAGAACGAATGTCTCCATCCTGTATGTTATGTCAGTAGGAAGTTATTGCAGAGAGAAAGAAAGTATTCTGTGATAGAGCGTGAGTGTCTTGCCATTGTCTGGTCCGTCCAGAAACTAGGACGTTATCTCATGGGACGAGAATTTTGTATCCAGACAGACCACAAGCCACTGACATTTTTGTCGAAGAATCGTTCGTCCAGCCCACGCTTGTCTAGATGGGCATTGGCTTTGCAGCCGTATACCTTCGTTATTCAACCAATTCCAGGAACCAGCAATCATATCGCCGACTACCTTAGTCGAGCCTAGGGGAAGATTTCAGGAGCTTATACATCAGAGGACAGGAACATTGACGGGATCTGTGTGAATGAGTCGACTTTAAAATATTGACATTATAAATATGATATGAAGGATGGTTGATAGGTTGATTGGGTTTTGATTCTGTATTAGATATTGTGTTTAGTTAGCTATTCATGATGTGAGACATATATGCATATTGCAGGCCATATTGATCCCCATATTTTCCCCTGATTTCGGTATTCTATATACTAGGGGAACTGCTAGGTCATTTTTCTAGTGTAGGTATTGCTCACGCTCGCTCGTTGACAGTCATCTTGATGCGATTTGAAATTAATTGCATTAATTTTTTTGGGGTGGGGGATGATGTCACGAGTGGAGTGATTGCAATTAAGGGGATTGCTACAGAGCGGGTGTAGAATAAGAAGAGCTCACGACAGACGGATAGGAAAAGACGTGAAAGGGGAAGAGTAAAAATAACTCATGCAGACAAGTGGGAAAAGCGTGCGTGTATGAGTGGTGTGGAAGTCTGAATGAGGCGAAAGCGCTGGATTACTATCACTGCAAGTTAGAAGGTCCTACGGATCGGACCTGTGAATAAAAGCCCATCGGGCGGACATAAAGGGAAGCAGTCGAGAAGACTAGTGAGTCTTTCCAGTTATGACTGGTGTCGGGGACGGGCCGCAGAGCCACCTCGATGAGCACAGGAGATAGGCCAGCATAGGGCCGGAGGCCACACATAGGCCAGAAGCGAGGCTGTCAGTGCAGGACAGTAGAGGCACATAAAGTCGTGGCAGTCAGGCCACGGACAGGGACGTAGATATGAGAGTGAATGAGATACTATATTGTTGCCATGTTGATAGGCTAGTGAACTGATACTATGTTGTTGCCATGTTGATGGCTATGGAAATAATAATGTGTTATTGCCCTGCTGAGGTGCTAGGGGAGTGCTAAGGTGTATGACAATAGGAAGGGGATATTGAGAGACTGCGGTGCCAGTAAATCATTAATGTACTATTAAGACCCTGAGGGGAGAGGCTGAGGCCGAAGTGCCTTTAGGAGTAACTACCGGATTGTGGATCCGAGGGAGAGTGTGTGTGAGAATAAGGCCGTTGTACGGCAGTGCATTTCAATAATATAATGTATGTAATTGCGCTATTATATGTATAATTATGTTTAATAAATGTGTGAGTCTGATGGGTTGTTCTGTTAAGTGTTAAACTTGTTGTTCGTGATTGTTGTCCTGTCATACTTATTACATCTCCCAGTCTGGGATTTGTGACACTGTCATCACTGTTCATATACTTTTGTGTGTGTTTGGGGGGGGGGGGGGGGGGGGTTGATTTCTAGATTTTTTTCTCTTTGTATGTTACAAACATTTCATCTCAGGTGCATCACTGAGTAAATATGCATTAAATAAAACAATAGTACAGGCTGGGGTTTTTCTTTTTATTGTTTTTGCTGTTGTTGTTGTTGTTGTTGTTTTGCGGTTAATATCAGGTATTGAAATGTGACTTTCCAGTTTTCCGTGAATTAATTATCTCATTTAATAGGCAACCGCGCACACTGATCTAATACTCAGTGTTTAAGTGAAGCATGTTTGCCTTTCATTCCAATGCAACATAACTCTGATATTGATATTAAACCCACTCAAGACCATCCTATTCCTGAGCGTGCCCTTATCCCAAACCTTAAACCTAGTCTTATTTCTTACCTTACACATTATCTTTTCATCCAGAAAACAAACGAACAAAAAATGGTAGGAGTTCAAAGTGGTGCGTAATACGGAACTCTTTCCCTGCTATAAACTATGTTCTAAGATGTCTCTGCCTACAGTTCAAAAGTTCCTCCCGCACATCTACATAATCCGAGTCCATGATCGAATGTCTTTCTTGAGCTCTTCGTCATCTGTTCTGTGTTATGAGCAGAAAAAGATCGCCTGTGCTCCTTGTCTGTTGTTGTTGCTCCCGTGTTTTTAATGATGATGTGTTGAGTAATCATAAAATCATTATGTTTTGGCAGAAGAGCGTGCTGGTGTATGTGTACCGGTACGTGTTAAATGTGCGGTTTTTGTTGTGTTGTTGTTGTTGTTGTTGTTGTTTTTTAGACGGAGTGTAACTGGAAGACAGAATGGAACAGAAGTGCCAAAGGGGCTTGGAGGGGGGGGGGGGGAGTGCGGGGGTGATAAGTGAACTTGAAGTAGATTTATAGTGTTGTTTTTTTTCTTCTAAAAAAGGCAAGTGAAAAACACTAGGCGGAGTGAGAGAGAGAGGGGGGGGGTGGGGGGGAGAAGAGTAAGTGAAACAGAAGAGGAGACAGAGTAATAAAAATGTTTGATGAGGAAGACAGAAGAGTAAGTTTTGTTGAAGATGAGGACTAAAGAATAGAGGAGTACGTTTAGCTGAAAAAGAAGAATTATAGTCCTCGGTGAATCAGGGGAGAGCGGCCTCAGTTGACTCGGGCAAAATAGAAGAGAAGCAAAGGCCAGCCTGTTTGCGAGAAAGGAGAAGGCGGAAAGAAACCAAGGACTGGGGAAAGGAAAACAGTCACTCCGAGACTGGAAGAGAGAGAGAGGGAGAGAAATAGAGAGAAAGAAAAAGAGATAGAGAGATATGATTATGTGCATTGTTTCTTTATAATTGGTTGCATGCGGCCGGCATAAAAATTGTACTACAGTCTGCATTTCTCCTAATCTCGTTTAACAACCACTTAAAATTATTTGTTTGTTTATGTGCACGAGTTGATGTGTGCAGCGGTAGTAGTGGGCAGTAGCAGCAGCAGCGGTTGTGTAGCTGGAGTAATAGTAGCAGTGGTAAGCTTAGTAGTAGTGGTAGCAAGCAGCGGTAGTAGTATTGGTAGTAATAGTAGTGGTACGAGTAGCCTAGTCTTAGTAGTACTGTAGTAGTTGTAGTAACTGTTGGCTATTAATACAGTGCAGTGGCCATTATAGTAATTGTTATGATGTACCAGTAATATCAGGCTTCTGTTCCGGTTACTGTGTTAGTATGTCATTGTGTATGATCACTGTTACTGCTGTTTGTTTGTTTGTTTGGTTTGGTTTGACGTTGCAATGCTTTTTGTTCTTGTTGTTTTGTTTGCTTTATCTGGTACGTTTTGCTCTTAACTGTTCGCAAAACATTTTAGGCCTAGTCAAATATTTCATTCATTCAACAAACAACGATGAACGATTTACAACTATCAAATGCAGTCATTATGTAATAACAAATGAATCAAAATAAATTGTCAGCAAATCTGGTAGACAAACAGAATAAAGCAAAATAATAAAAACTGAACATTTCTATGTAAACACTTAAATTACGTCTTCTCTGCTTCACACTAAGCTTGAAATGTTGCTTAATTGTGTAATTTCCACTTCATCCTCAGGTGCTGTGGTTTCTGTAACTGTTAGGCGGTTGTTATGAGCAGGTACGGACCCTAAGCGATTTGCCCTAGGGGTGCATACGTATTCGTACCCATCTCTAACCCCGTCCTTATCCTCAACCCTAAATGTAGGTGCAGGGTTAGGGATTCGATAAAAAAAAAAAGGAGGAAATCAAAAAGAAAATCTGAAAGAATAATTAATTAAGGCTGTTGTTAGAAGTATTTCGGGAGAAGCTCTCTAGTGGAGTCATAAAAGGCTTTAAAATACGTACCCCTAACACAAAACACTTGGGAGACGTACATACTTGTAACGATAATTCGTAGCGGTAGACACATCAGTAACTATTTGAAATGAACTGACATCGTGTGAGTCTACAAAAAACAAAAAAACTACTGTACCCATCAATCACAATTTTGTTGTTGTTGCAAATGACATCTTTTTGCCGTGCAAAATGGCTGTTGGCATCGCAGACAATGGAAAAAAAATGTAAGGAGAATGTGGCGAATTTTTACCATATAGGCAAAAATTCAACTCCCTGCAGATGCCATACGTAAGGAAAATGTATGTTTGCAAAGCTCCGCTTTAGAAACAATTAAGAAATGTTACATTTATAAATCACAAAAGTATTAGGAAAGATTTCGTTCCTATTGGACCATCATCAGGCCAAAAAAAAAATATTAATCCAAACAATCATTATTAAAAACGAAACAAAACAAAACAATGGCCACTTATCTGTTGAGAGTTCCTGGACAAGAAAGGTCTGTCGGTCTTGACCTGCACTCTGTTTGGGAAATGACGCGGCACGGTCATGGTTAGTTGCCAAAATTAAATTATTAACGGGGCGCTTTGCAACATGCAACCATTTTTTTTTTCCTCTTCTGCGATCCCACAGAAAATTCTGTGGGTTTTTAAAAATCGAGATCACAGGGTCAAATTTAATCCCTTTTAGTCACACAGTGTGAATCTCAGCTGTGTAAAAATGATAAAGGTGACACACTGAAAACAATAAATGACATAAAATATTGGCAGTGGCTACGTTTACGGCAGCCGGTTAACACAACTCACCATTTTTCTTTGTTCGGCTTTACTCCCGTTCGTACAGCAGCGCTTTCTTTCTTTGTTTTTTTTCTATTGGGGTATGAGCGTAATCTGCCGTAAACCTAGCCACTGCCTAAAAGATTTATACAATGTGCCAATAATTTTGTCACTTCAATGTCATTATTTTTTTCAAACCTGGAAAAGTCAAAGCACGGAGTGGGAAGCAAATACTGAAACAAGCAGCGCAGATCATAATTATAGTGATGAATTCAGAAATAATGCACAATTTTTTATGTGTATCCATTCAAATCAGTTTACCTGACATGCCGATGAGATAACAAGTCACATTTTGAGTCGGCCCTTGACCTAAGTGATTTTGTAATGTATTGCGATACATGGTAAAATAGTCCTGTGTTATCCCACATTTCTTTTTCCATTATGTGATCAGCAGTGTTGAAAATGTTGCGCGATTTCACAAGAAAGAAAAGATTGCCCTCTGTGAAGTTCGTTGTCCTTGTTCTGATCATATTGGTGTTGCCCCCCCCCCTCTCTCTCTCTCTCTCTCTCTCTCTATCTCTATCTCTCTTTCTTTCTCTCAGTTAAACAGTTTTCTGGAAACACTGAGCCAGGATATCTATCTATGTATCTATCTATCTATCTATCTATCTATCTATCTATCTATCTATCTATCTATCTATCTATCTATCTATCTATCTATCTATCTATCTATCTATCTATCTATCTATCTATCTATCTATCTATCTGTCTGTCTATCTATCTATCTATCTATCTATCTATCTATCTATCTTAGATCTATCTATCTATCTATCTATCTATCTATCTATCTATCTATCTATCTGTCTGTATGTGTCTGTCTGTCTGTCTGTCTGTCTGTCTGTCTGTCTGTCCGTCCGTTCGTCTGTCTATCTGTCTGTCTGCCTGCCTGCCTGCCTGCCTGCCTGCCTGCCTGTCTGCCTGCCTGTCTGTCTATCTATCTATCTATACTAAATTAATAATTTTTGACGTCCTTGTGTACAGTCATGTTAAGTGACAATGACCTACCTACCCACTTTTAAACGCGCCTTATGTTGACAAAGCTGGCTATCAGTCCCAGATTATCTAATAAAGAGATGATGTCAGGCAAGTGTACTTGTCAGATCTAATAATAACCTTTATCAAGTTTACAATCAGACAGATTAAAACATTATGTGGGTGTCGTTTGAATGACATAAGACTCCGAAGCTTGTCTTCTATTTCGTAAGGCCTGTAGGCAACAGTGAACAAATTACACGAATGCAGTGGCGTTACGTGGAGGGTGCACGGGGGGGGGGTGGGTTGTTCCGGGCGCAAACTTCATTATAGGCGCACAATTTCAAAAGAAAAAGAATTAGAAATAACCTTGTAAAAAGTGCGCTCTCACCCCACACAGAAAATCTCCCAATTTTCGAACATTCTATAGACCCTTTTCATTTACCGTCCTCCATAATATCATCTGATTTGCAAACAAAATGGCGGCGTGCCCCACTTGTAGAGCGGAAGCGGTGGACACTAGTCGAACGATGCCATCCACTTGTTGGGCACCCAACTGTACAAACCCGTTACGTGCTGGTTCTGGCATAAAAATGCATCTTTGCTTACACTGTGCACATATTCAGATGCCATCACTAAGGCGCGTGGAGTTGTTTGCTCTATACGGTGCTTTTCGAAGCCGTGCGGCTCCTCGCAAACAACCGTAACGCGGAAGTGAAAAGGATCTACACAGTTATGTTTCACAACATGATAGGGCAAATAAACGTTGCCACGTACTAGCAGCCCACGGTTAGGATGGCGCAATACTTGCCTGGCCCCGGGCGATGGCAACCCATGATACGCCACTGCACGAATGTGATAGTAAAATGTTTGACCATGATCCATGTCCTCAGCGTGTGATTACGGTACCACAGTTAAGGGAGATAGAAACCTGTTGTGTTAATGAATAAAAGTGTTAATAAATTCTTTTCAGTCCTCTATATAATATATGGGAAGTGTATATCCGTACAACATGTTGTATGGATATGGACAGCACATATCCGTACAACATGTTTACTAAAAGCGCGACTGATGAAGGTTTGCTGAAACAAAACTTGGTATGGTGTTCACAAATTTAAAGTGACAACACATGGAATAGTCAGATGGACCTGGGGGCGTGGGGGTCTAGTCAGTTTGTATCAATGGGCGGTAGACAAATTGACTAATCAGGCGAAAAGGGGTTGGGGTAGCCATTGGTGATCGACGTACACTCAAGTATTGTTAGCGCAGATTACGCAATCTCCGAACAGAAGTCGGATTGTTTTGCTACTAAGCCGATTCATATTTTTAAAACTATGCAAATTAACAAGGTCAATAATATAGTATTCCGTTGTGTGTTCTACGTCATCGAATTGTGTGCACTGTACGGATATGATGGAAATGCTTGAACTGACATGGGCCTCTTCATTTAAGACAGTTTCAGCACTAGAAAAGTCATAGAAAGGATGATGTCAGAATTCTCTGGCTACACGTAGATCTTGAAATTTGTAGTATGATACCTGAGGATGATACCTTCTTAGGTGCCTTTAAAAAGCGTCTTAAGCTGGGTTCTCACGTATACAGGCACGGAAACGGAAACGTCAAAAAACCATTCAAATAGTGAAATAGAAAGAGTGTTTCCGTGTGTACGGAAACACTCATTTCTTTTCACTACTTGATGAATTTTTTTGCCGTTTCCTTTTCTGCACACATGAAAACCCAGCTTTAGCAAGGTGTGTGTGTGCACGCTGGTATTATTTCCCACCCACATATGACTAATGTGAATAAATTCATATATTTGTTTCTCCAGACCAAAAAAAAACAACACACACACAACCTGAATTAGTATGAAATATTACGAGTTATTATTGCCGTGTATGAGATAACTAGGTGATTACGATAACGAAACCGCACTTCTGACATCGATAAAAGTACATTGTCATCATAATATGTGTACTGACTGTACATAATATCAGTGTAGAAGGCAGATTAGTGGCTTTCCCTTTCCAAATGTTCATTCTCCGTTTCAGGCACAAAGAAGGATCCTACATTTGACAATTCTATTTAATTCGTTGTCTCAGCCAGGACGAAACGTTTTCAAAAAAAAAAAAAGGCAATCGGCAAGGGGAGTGGAGCAACAAGTATCCAGCAGATAAACTATACTGTCTTATATATGAATATCACAATTGCTAAAACATTTATAGATTGATTCTGGAAAAAGAAATTGAACTGGACAGAATGTGCAGTGTGTGGATGTTTCACAGCAGTGGTTCTCAACTTTTTTTTTCTTCAGGGAATCGCCCCCTTAAGCTCCAGATTTTCTTTCATCGCCCCTTCTCTCTCTCTTCCTGCCCCCCCCCCCATCCCGCCCCCCAACCTTTGTCCTGCAAAAGAACACAAAACAAAACTAAAACAAACTCCAACCTGGTGGAGTCAAGAGCCGGTTGTGTGGTACTGCAAGACGACTGTTCAATCAACATCTTACTGGAGTTGTTAGTGAGAAGACCTTTGTCCGACATGATGGCGCGGAGAGCTGAGCACGTATGGGTGTGTCCCGAGTGCGAGGAGGCTGGTTCTACACCAAAGTAATACCAAAGTAATACCAACCCAGTGGATACATTCCTCCAGAAAACAGACTTACACAAAAGTTATGGTGTTAAGTTTTGCATTGCCTTGTTAATGACCGTGAGTGTCTTGATGATTCACATATAAAACAGAAAAGCATTCTTTATCAGTTGCGCTAAAACAAATAGACCTTTTCTGTTCATAAGACCCATCTCCAAGACTTAGTGATGTTCCAAAAAGTCAGTGTCTGCCATGTATCTACCTCCAAATCGTCGTCTATTCATGATTTCGCCCCTCTCCCTCCCCGGCTCCCACATCTCCCCCTTAGACGTTTTCGCCCCCTGTCATCGGTCCTTTTCTCCGTTTTCACCCCACCCCCGGAAACTAAAATCGCCCGGGGGGGGGGGGGTGTGAATAACGTTTCCGCTGAGAACTACTGTTTGATGCAATTTTGTCCAGACTTTTTCATCGTGAAGGTTATAATTTTCTTCCTCTCTTGTTCTCTTGCTGACTCTCAAATCTCCTTACTTCATTCCTCTTTTCTTATTCTTCTTTCTCTTCATTTTTATATTCATTGTGTCTTTCCCATAACTCTTTCAATCTTCCTGTACCCTCATCTGTTATTCCTACCGTTCTTAATTGTTATTGTTATTATTTATTTATTTCACATAAAGAAGACATCTCCAACTGTACAAAATCAATCCTGCCACTTACCAATTACTTTGAAAAATCAGTATGATGCCACAAATCTGTTGTTTGACACAAACATCAAGTATTCAAGAATAAAAGATGAAACTCTAAGGAGACAGGGATGCCTCTGCACCAGGACACATTGGATTTGATCATAATTATTCAAACCATCATACAGTGATATCAGTGGTTTGATAAAACAATACATACAACACTCGTGTGCAGAATACTCCATTTAAGCAATATTTACCCGCAGAAGATAATTGGGAAAGCAGGGTAGGAGAATTTGTGCAGTTAACAAAAATGCGATGCAGTGACGTCTGGCATACATTTGTGGCATAACCTCGGTGAGGGAAACACTCAAAATACAACGGTAATAAGAATGGAACTCTCGGGAGATAGCGGCTACGGGAGAGCTTCAGATGCAGAGACCCTCCCCCAGCCCCCGTCAAACAAGCATTCTGGCCCAAGATTTCATTACTCTCTATGGGGGCGGATGAACTCTTTGTTTCTCAATGGCCTCAGCCTAAGACTGTTGGCCCCCAGACTCCCTGTGCTGGGGGGCCGGACTTCACTTAGGTCATGAGTCTGCTTGTTATCATGCACGTTTTAGGTGAGCATTGCATTCGAGATGCAATGTGATAGACCCTGTAATCTCAAACAGCCAAACACAAAATATTATGCATTGTTTTGCACACAAAAAAAAAAAAAATGATGAATGTGATCAATACAACAATTTCTGTGTCAAAAAAGCTCAGTGGGAGTTTCACGTGGGCTAACTAAGCAAAGTCTTTTCCCACTTTTTATGCTGGGTAATCTCCCTGGAAGCTGAATCTGTGTGGATGGAGAAATGTTATGAGTTTCTTCTGTTATCGTTCTTGACGCAATGGTCGTCAGAGGGCGCCTAAAACTCTGCCTCAGCCAATCGCTACTGCTTTGTTTAGACGATTTCATTGCGTTTTTAGTTGGAACAATCGATTTTTTGAAGGTGGTTCTCGAATTGTTAACGTAAAGGTCACTTTTTTCTCTCATAATGTCCGCGAATGGGTTGTTTTGTTTGTTCGCAATGCTCAATTCCAGTTCTCTTCCGCGACTTTCAGCTCTTGACAAAGAATCACTTATACGAGAAAAACTGTCTATGCGCGTCAGTGCGGATTCTCTGGCGCTGTGGATGTCACTGGCCGGCCTGTTCAACGATGTGGAGCTATTGGCGCGGGACCCTCCTCGAAATATTTCTGAGCAGGGACGAGATATTCCAGAAGATGCGAAGCGAGCACTGTTGAGTGAAGATTCGGCAATGGAAAATGTGGGGCTTTTATGGAAGTCAAAAGGAGTAGCGGCCCGATCTTCATTGATCAGATTTAGAAGAGATTCACGATTCTTGATCATCGTGGTATCGGCTCCACCATGTTTGATCAAGACTCGGCAACAGTCGGCATGTCAGAGTTTCACAGCCAGCTGCAAAGGGGATAACCCGGCTTGATTTGTCTGGTTAACTCTGAGAATAGATTTGGCCGATGTGATGTTGGTTAGGAGGCGAATGGCGGCTGCGTTTCCCTGCTCGACTGCTAAATGCAGGGCCGTGTTTCCGTCCAAGTCTTGAATATTTGGATTACATTCCCTGCACTTCGCCCGTGCAGATGCGGGGCTCTCTTGTAGAAGAGGGACAGCAGAGAATACATCTGACGTGATACTGCGTGTCGTAAGAGGCGACTAAAGGTGCAAAGGTCCTGGTCTCCCGAGAAGAGCCAGTTGGCGGTGGGCCAACTACCCACCCTGTAAAAATAAACCAGTTACAGAAACACAAGCAAATACTTCAAATCAGTCTTTTATCTTGGGAGAAGGGGGAGCATCTGCACCTGTAGATTCAATGAAGGACAATGGACAAAGCCGAAAGGACGCCACTGGCCCGACTGCTCCATCATCAAGCAAGTCACTCCGGATTGCGTCGTGGAATGTCCGCTCCATGTATGAAGCAGGAAAGAGTGCCCAGGTTACAATGGAGATGAGGCGATACAGACTGCACATACTTGGAGTTAGTGAGACCCGCTGGATACAGTCCGGACTGAAACAACTTAATACTGGGGAAAAGATTTTGTATTCTGGAAGGGAGGACAAAAAGCATACAGAAGGAGTAGCGATCATCTTGAGCAAGCACGCCCAGAGGTCACTGAGGGGATGGGAACCCTATGGAAGGAGAATTATATTGGCATCATTTACTACTAAGAACAAGAACATCAACATGAACATTGTGCAGATATACGCCCCAACAAATGAAGCAACCGATGAGGACAAGGACGACTTCTACAACCAGCTTCAGGAAATAGTTGACACATTGCCAAGAAAAGATGTGAACATTATAATGGGAGACGCCAATGCCAAGATAGGACAGGACAATACAGGGTATGAGGACATTATGGGGTGCAATGGTTTAGGACAAATGAATGAGAATGGCAAACCGCAAGTTTCTGCGCATTTAACAGCTATGTGATTGGAGGTTCAGTATTCCCACACAAGAGGATCCATAAGGCCACTTGGATTTCACCGGATGGAGTAACTGAAAATCAGATTGACCACTTTTGCATCACCCGACGATTCAGACGCTCACTAGAGGATGTCATAGTACAGAGAGGAGCAGATGTTGGATCTGACCATCACATGCTGCTGGCAAGACTCAAACTCCGCCTCAAGAAACAAGGTACCAGAGCAGGAACAAAGAGGAGAAAGTTTCAAGTGAGCCTTCTGGATGGAGACAAGAAGGAAGAGTTCCAGCTGACACTGAGGAATAGATTCAAACCTCTTGTTGACCTCGAAGAGACAGTAGATTTGGAGACTCACTGGGCTAAGGTAAAAGGAGTATTTACATCGACATGTCAGGATGTTATTGGGGAAAAGAAAGTGGAACACAAGGAATGGATCAGTCAAAAATCACTGGACTTGATAAGGATAAGAAGAGACCTAAAAGAACGGGTAAATGCAAGTCGTACAAGAAGCTCAAGAGTTGGTAACCAGGAAGAGTACCGAGCATCAGCTAAAGAGGTCAAAAAATCAATTAAAAAAGACAAAGAGGAGTTCATAGGAATGTTAGCAGAGAAAGCAGAGAAGGCAGCAACAGGAGGACACATGAGGATCCTCTACCAGACTACAAAGACTCTTGCTGGAAAATATGGAAAACCTGAAGTTCCTGTCAAGGATTACAACAGGAAGGCTATTTTTGGAAAGGAAGCTCAGGCAAAAAGATGGATAGAACATTTTAACAGCCTCTTGAACAGACCTCCACCAAGCAACCCACCCGACATTCTACCCGCAAGAAATGATTTACCGATCAGTTGCGACCCTCCGACTAAAGCAGAGATTAATGATGCCATAAAGCAGTTAAATCGAGGCAAGGCAGCTGGACCAGACCAGATCCCACCAGAGGCGCTGAAGGCAGATGCTGCTGGGGCTGCAGAGGGTCTGCACTCACTATTCTCGAGGATTTGGATCGGAGGCAAGTTTCCAAAGGACTGGAAGGAAGGACACCTCGTGAAGCTCCCAAAAAAAGGGGACCTCAGCAATTGTAGTAACTACAGAGGAATCACACTTCTCTCCATCCCAGGAAAGGTTTTCAATCGGATTATTCTCAAGCGAATACAGAATGCAACAGACCAAAAACTTCGCGAGGAGCAAGCTGGTTTCAGGAGTAATCGATCAACCACCGACCAGATCGCCACGCTGAGAATCATAGTAGAGCAGTCGCTAGAGTGGAACTCCCAACTGATAGTGAACTTCCTTGACTACGAGAAGGCCTTTGATAGCATCGATAGAGAAACACTGTGGAGAATATTGAGACATTATGGAATCCCAGAGAAGATGGTGAATCTTATCAAGAGCATGTACGAGGGGACAAGTTGCAGAGTCGTACATGATGGTGAGCTTACTGACAGCTTTGATATCAAGACTGGTGTTAGGCAGGGTTGTTTGCTGTCCCCATTTCTGTTTATCCTGGTGATTGATTGGCTTATGAAAGAAACCACCAGTGGAGGAAGAAATGGCATACAATGGACCCCATGGACACAGCTGGACGATCTAGATTTTGCAGATGACTTGGCACTATTGTCGCACACACACGACCAGATGCAAGCAAAGACTACAGCTCTAAACAAAATTTCAGAATCTATTGGATTGAGGATACATCCCGCGAAGTCGAAGGTCCTAAAAATTGTTGCACCCCTAAGCGAACAAGTCACAGTAGGAGATCAACCACTGGAAGATGTAGAGTCCTTCTGCTATCTTGGTAGTATCATTGACAATAAGGGAGGAACAGAGGCAGAAGTCAAAGCACGAATTGGAAAGGCACAGGCAGCTGTCACATCCTTAAGCAAGATTTGGAGAACCAAGGATATATCTCTAAAAACAAAGCTGAGGATATTCAACTCGAACGTGAAGTCAGTCCTGTTGTATGGATGTGAGACTTGGAATGCGTCCCAGGCCTGCATAAAGAGAATCCAAGTTTTCATCAACAGATGTTTGAGGAAGCTACTTAAGATCAGATGGACAGACAAGGTCAGCAATGAAATTGTATGGAAAAGAACAAGACAGAACCCAGTCAGAGAGGAAATTGGTAGGAGGCGATGGAGATGGATCGGCCACACTCTCAGGAGACCAGGAAACAGCATCACGAAGAAGGTATTGGACTGGAATCCCCAGGGCAAGAGATCAAGAGGAAGGCCGCGTGGAACGTGGAGAAGAGCCAGAGAAAATGATGTGCAACGAAGCGGAAAGACTTGGAATAATGTAAAGAGGCTGGCCCATGATAGAGAGGGATGGAAGGTGTTTGTTGGTGGCCTATACCCTGATCCAGGGTGAGAAAGGCAATGATGATGATTCCCTGCACTTAGCGAGTAGTCCGACCACATCTGCTTTCCCTTTCTCCATACTTGCCAGCATCAGAGTGGTCCGCCCTTCCTGGTCCTGTGCATTGACGTCAGCGCCGTGACGTAGCAAAAGTCTGACGACATGGGCACGAGCCTCATCACTTGCGATCCCTACGGAGGCTAAGAGGGGTGTGCGCAGGGCATAGAAGTAGGAAGTACATAGAAGAGTAAGCACGGGGATCCGGTATTCGTCAATGCGGGGGCCGCCATCTTGGTGCCAGTGTAGGGCAAGTGGGTGATCCCACTGCGCCGTGAACCGAGCGAGCAGTCACCTACACTAGCAATAGTAGCAGTAGCACAAGGGGAGGGGGAAATGGAAAGGCATGGCAATGAAACCGACTGAACGATAAAATTCATAGGGATCTGAGTTCTTACTATCCTCATGGAATAATTTCTAAACAATGATAACCTGATCCTTCGTTCTAGATCTAGATCGATTGGAAAGCTACCCCCGCCCTAACCGCTTTCTCTCTCTTTCTCAATCTCTCTTGTCTGCACCCAAAAGTAGAATAATTGATAGACTTCGGAGATGAAATAATTCTAAAATATACCGGGATACTAATAATTTACCCAGGATTTAGAATACCCTTTCATTACCTGTATATATCTGCTATAACAACAATGGACGCATGATTTCAGTTTAGGAAAAGGTGGGGTACTGAAGTGGATTACAACCACTTTCATAGCCCACACTATCGATGATAAGAGTGATTATTACGGTGTCTTCGATGGTATTTAAGATCATGACATTAAAAAACAAACAATTACAAGTAATCACCACAAAAGCTGAAATTGTTCATTCTTTTAAAAACGATAATTTTGTCTGCTGTAGTAAAAGCACGGACTAAGTTGTAGTGTAAGTACTTGGACTTACTTGAGTCATTAGACTAATCAGCCCACCAAATAGGGTGCCATTAATGCAATTTTAAAAAAAAGGAATGTTGAGGATTATTATCTCAACCAGATAGGAAATTTCACACCAAGAAACAGACCAATAGATCAAGTGCAACTGAAGATTTACCAAATTAACCCTGTTGACAGAATTGACACACACACACACAAATTAAACAACTTTATCAAGTATCTCTTCACCAAGACAAGACAGCTTTAATGCAAATTCATTATTCACTGATACTATTTTCAACTCTGCGCCTCTTCCCTCATAATCACTCTTGTGCCCCCTGTCAGCATTATAAGAAATTTTGGAAATCAGTCACAGAAAATTAATGCTCTCTTTTAAGTCTGCCATTAAATCCCAGTTCCAGTCATACAGAGTTCACCCTTAAGTTTTCTTCCAGAAATTGAAATAGCATGTTTTTCCTTTTTTAAAGATGATAATGAGAAAGAAATTTCAAATGTTTGTTACTGTTATTGATGTCATCATTTTTTAGTTTCTGTTAATATTTACATGGCACATGATTGTTTGTTGTAAAAATAAAAATGTTTCATAACATCTTGATTACAGGCTATTTGAATGTAAGGGGAGGTTTGATTGTCTATAAACAACCAATCACTTGAAATACATTAAAAAAAAACACTTTTGATACCTGAAATAATTACTTATTTTATCATGAGGAACTTATAGCTGTTTTCTACTACAAGGTACAAGCTGCTGTACAATTCATAAGATTTCAGCTTCCAACAATGGTGGAGTTGGACCACTCTTTTATTCAGGGTACCAATGTTCATAAAAAGCTTAGGTACATTGTCCATCATGTTGAGCGTTAAATCTTTCCCATAGAGTTCTTTGCATCCCGACCACACAGTCAAGAATACCCTGAGTCCAAATTTATTCATATTATATAATTATGCCTACCCGTTATCCTTTCAGAAAAGAACCAGGAAATTTGTAGAGAACTGGATAGATGTAATATTACATGTATTACAGTAAACAAGTAACAATGATCAATGATGCATAGCAATGACCAAGGTGGAGGTGTGAGCTGACAAGTGCAGTCTGCTAGAGGAAAGAAGAATGCCACCACTTCTGGAGCTACATCATCTGATTTAGATCTAGCACAGTAGCAATTAAAATCAAACTACACTGATGCAAGTGGTGAAAGGACGCATGAAACTACATGTATTCAATGGGAGTGGATACAAAGACTTATTACAGAAAACAATTAACAATGATCAATGATGCATGAGCAAACATGGGAGTGTGACCTGACATGCGGTCTGCCAGGGTAAAGAACGCTAGACACGCCTCTTCTAGATTAAGATCTTACTATCAAACTCATAACTACGCTGGTGCAAGTAATGAAAAGAGACACGAAACCATCATAATATGAGACTGGGTGTATACGATATAGGCCCTAACTTACTAAGGCAACAGAAACAAACGACCTGGCAGTGACTTCTGCTAGGGTAAAGAACGCTAATTAACCACTTCCAAAACGCAAAATCAAACTTAAAACTGTCACTAAAGATTGTAAGAGCTGGTGAAATAATTCTAGCGCCGGTAGAGATGCAGCAGTGAAAATAAACATAAACAAAATTAGCAGTGACTCGACGAGCGTACTTCGCTTGTTTACATTTGGCGCTTCCCGTTACTACGTTATGCCCAACATCGACAGAAAATGGCGGCGCCCTCGGAGTATTGAAGTTTTCTCTGCTGAAGAGCTTAGCGTTACTCTTCTATGTACTTCTTACTTCTATGGCGCAGGGAATTATCCCCTATATTTAAATCAGGGGCGTTGGGAATGATCGACTGCAGGCGATGGACGGCGCCGTTGGTAATAGCCACAAAAATATTCCGTTCATCTTGTTCTGCAGACGCCATATTGTCCAGTGCAGATAAGTTTAATGATTCCAGGTCAACTGGTTACGTCGACATCAAAGAAACAGTAAATGGTTCGTCAGTATGTCATGCTGAGGATGGTCCCATCATCAGTCTGAAGACGCATAAACATCCCTTCATTATGAACTCCTACAGTGAATCTTGAGTGTCCAAAAAGTTTTGTTTCGTCGAGGCTTTTAAGTCTGTTATTTATCTGTGAATTAAAAAAGGAAACGTGTAGGTTTAACAGATTAAAATACGTGTAGAGGTAATCTTAAACAATGTGACAGCTTTCACGGCACAATGAAGAAATTTAATGGTTCAATGCACATTAAGTCAAGGCTGTTGTTATAAGTACCTACGCCCCCTCCCCCAAGCGATTTGCCCCGGGAGCGCGGACGTATACCTACCATCACTAACCTTGACCTTATTCTCAACCCTAAATCTCATCGAATCCTTAACCCTGCCCCCTACCGGAAAACAAAGAAAATCTGAAAGAATAATTTATTAAGGCTGTTGTTAGGGGCATTTCGGGAGGCGCTCTCCAACTCTGGATTCACAAAAGGCTTTAAAGTACATACCCCTAGAACAGAGATAATACACTACTGAACGCCCTAGAACAAAAACTTGGGGGACGCACGTACTTGTAACAACATTCTTGAGAGAAAGGGCTTTCAGTGAACTTCTATGGTAGAAGATAACATGTGATGGGGCAAACCCTTCGGCAAGTACTGGGTGAATTTTTCGGTACCTGCCCTCGGTTTCTACTGCTGTAATGAAAGAGATGGTTTATTAAATGTCGTAAAGTTTGAATTTCAGTGGTTCAGAAGGAGAAAAAAAAATTGCTTTACACGTTTATGGTTTAGATGGAGTCAAATATTCAATGTTTACCATTACCACTAGTACGGAAAACGGGATTTGAATTTTCTTCTCTCAGCGCAATTCACGACTGCTATTTACAAATGAGTGATCAGAATCCACACGTGTCAGAGTATTCATATAGGCGAGCCCTGGTTTACTGCTTTATCACCTAGTGATAAACGGCAGCTTTCAGATATGTTATTGTTGACGGGGTCAAGTCAGTTCTATAACTAACTTTGCAATTCACGAGCATGATTTGTGTAACTTCTTCATTGTCTCGTACGCTTTCTTACATAGCCACACGAAGAAAGTAGAATGCATTATTTCATGTATTTATTTATTCATGTATCTATTTCGGTTGCATGCAAAACCGTTATTTATTTATCTATAATTTATTTATTTATTTATTCCGTAAAACATGTTACACGAAAAACCGCAATCCTGCAAATTGGCAGTATTTTCACCTACTTCACCAATGCTGAAGCCACGACTCAGTTGTTAAAATTTGATGAAACTATTTTCTCGAGTTTCTCAGTTCTCTAAGTATGTAGTTCCTTCCCAAACGCAAAAAAAACTTTTCCAAGGCTCTGGTTGAAAGAGTTGAGAATAAAATCGGGACAAGGTTAAAAATAAAAGGTGTTTTGTTGTTGTTGTTGATATTCTGTAAAAGTGAATGGTAGAATTTATGCCAAGGAAATTCAGAAAGTTAAAAGAAAAAAAAAAAGGCGATGTGAATATAATGATTACTTCCAACGCTGAAGTAAAAAATTGGCAAAACGAAAAAGTTACATGTTTTGACTTTGCTTTAAGCCTTTTCTGTGACACCCACAGTGTTTCTGTGGTTTTTATAATATTATTTCGTCAGTTTCCAATGCTGAATCGTGTGATGGAGGTTTTACTATTACTCCTTTAGATACTGATATTATAATATTGATAATGTATTGACGGTATTGCATCATGTCACGCAGTATCATATTTAAGAAAACAACAACTTACAATATTTTATCATGATAAAAAGGAAGAAAATATTTTCCCCCAATTTCAACCGCAGAAGTAATGTCAGCCTTTGTGTTAATTACTGTCTAATGCAGCTGTTCCCAACCTTTTCGATACCTCGCACCCCTAGCAAACTTCTGACATATTCTCGCACCACCTACAAAAGTCATTTCTGGTTTGAAGATGAAGAAAGAGAATATACTCAATTTGAGCACATTCAAGTTTTCACACCCCCTACTCTCGCACCTCCAGGGGAACAATGCCCCCTGGTCTAATGTATTGAGATTATTATCAATTTGTCTTGGCTACGACTTCATATTGTGTTTTTATCATGAGCTCACATTTAAATTTACTGGCTATGCTCAATTTCTGTGTAAGCCCTCTTCCAGTGTCAAGTTGCTCAACCAAGTGTACAACATTTTCATAATAAACATATATGTACATTCCTGGGACTCAAACAGAAGCAGAGTCCTCGGACCTCAGTTCTGTTCCCGGGAATATTTCTACTTTCTATATTTTAAACAATCCCAGCTTTCCTGGGACTCAAACAGACGTAGAGTCCCCGAACCTCAGTTCTGTCCCCGGGAATCCTTCTACTTCCTATATTTTAAACAATCCCAGCTTTCCTGGGACTCAAACAGACGTAGAGCCCTCGGACCTCAGTTCTGTCCCCGGGAATCCTTCTACTTCCTATATTTTAAACAATCCCAGCTTTCCTGGGACTCAAACAGACGTAGAGTCCCCGGACCTCAGTTCTGTCCCCGGGAATCCTTCTACTTCCTATATTTTAAACAATCCCAGCTTTCCTGGGACTCAAACAGACGTAGAGTCCCCGGACCTCAGTTCTGTCCCCGGGAATCCTTCTACTTCCTATATTTTAAACAATCCCAGCTTTCTCTTACAACCTGAGGATTCCTTTTCGTGCTAATCTTAATAATTCATGTTTTTTTTTTTTTCAAGGAACAGAATACCATTTTGTTGTTGTTTTCTAAATTATTTTTTTTATTCTTGTCCGCCAATTTTCGTCTTAAAAGTGATTTTTCTAAATTGCAAATTAAGTCAGAAAAGTTACTTATTTTGGCCACATGGTCATTCTTGTACCACAATTTCATGAACTGGCTCTCCAGACTTTTCGTATTGAAATTAAGCACTACGCAGTAGTTTCTGCTACCCATTTACCTAACCCTAACTTTAAATGTATTGCAAAAAAACAAGAGCACGCCCGCCACATTGGTAGAAGAGCCAAGCTGAATGCATGTATCGACCGTAAGAATGGTGGCCGTTCGAAAATCTCTCGGCCGACGGTACCAAAATTAGCTTGTATTACGGGATGGAGCGCCAAGTAAATGTCATTTATCATTATTGTTGGTATTATTATTATTAATATATTATTATCATTGCACTGAAATTTCTGAAGAAAGACGAAATAAAAATCAAAAATTCGCTAGAGCACCAGTTCTGTGACATCAATTGAAACAACCCAATACTGTTAAGACAGTAGTAAGAAATGTGGTAGGATATGCGTGCTGCACTATAATGTTAGGGCTCTGAAGAAAAAGTATATTTTCATTATTAACATTGTCATTAGTTCGTACTTTTATATGAAGCTATGCATAAGATTGCGCGTTTAATATTTATGGGGCTGGGCTGTGGCATAGTTTTTCAAGGCATTACAAGCACACAAAGTTATTGAAAAATTGTCTCGAGTTCAGCCAGAGTGTGAGAATAATGCTATACTTATTGCACGGACATAGCAAAAACAATATCAGATAGCAAAAAATAAAACATACAAACGCATGTATATAGAAGATACCAAAAAAACAAAAAAACAACATAAAATGAAATGAAGGCGATAAGGCAATAATGAATAAGGCAACAACAACAAAAAAATAATTAAAAAAATAAAAAAATAAAAAAAACAGAATGATGACCACCGAGAGTGTTCTATTACATGGCAAACTCAGTCACAAGAAACTGTCGTAAAATGTTCATTTTGTAATTACAACTTTGCATCAGCACTTTTTCCCATAAGTGACACAATTTTGTCTTCTTACCTTCCGTTATGGCACATATTTGTGTAATCTCATATCGTTGCAAAATTATTGACAGCAAAACCAAGTTAAAGGAGAGAAGTTGAGAAAATGAGCAGATTTTGAAGAGGGCTTACTTCAGACCATTCAAAAATTCAAAGCGAAAACCAATGTTGGTCAGCGGCTATATAAATACTTGGACTGCCAACTTCAGACATGAAAAACCCAGTATTTGTGAGCAAATGGCATTTTTTTTTTTTTAGCTTGAATTGTCCCATCGACAGATATAATATAATGGGGTACAAGGTGGTCTAGAGGCTAGGTGCTCGCCTCTCATGCCAAAGGTCCCGGGTTCAAAACCCGGCCAGTGTAGGCATGTTGGAATTATTTGGGGGAAAAAATTCCTGTCCCTGATCCTATAATGGTAGGTAGGATCGAGCACCTAGTCTTCTCGGATAAGGACGAAAAATTCGGAGGGCCCGTGTGCACGTTGCGCACGTTAAAAATACCTTGGCAGTTGGAAATCGAAAAGAGCAGGCCGGACAGGCCACTGCCGGGGGCAAAAATTAAATAAAAATCATCCCTAGATTTCCCCCTCATCTCCCCCCCCCCCCCCCCAAAAAAAAAAAACAACCCGCCGACCAGCGCTGCATTGTGGCGACAACGTGCCTGCTCCAGTTGTAACTGGGCTGCAATGGCGCAAAGGCAAATTTCCCAAATGGGATTAAAGTAGTATACAAAATACAAACCCATATTGTGTGATGTATTATGCAATAAACTGTCTAAAACACCAATCAAAGTCCCCGTCAACAGACAGGGCCCTTTCAAATAAAACTTAACCGTTCTGGCAAAATGAAATACTCACGTCTCTTTTAAAATACTTTTCCTCATACTTGCACGTCAACCAAAATAGAACATTATTACTAATCAAGTCTCCATAAGCTTAACAAAAGATTAACAATGGTTATTTAAACGCCAGACGTTCAGTCTGTTGCTCGAAGGAAAATTGTGCACTTGTGTCAAAGCTTTATTACATAGAGTACCGTCGAGGGGCAGATGCAAAAGTGGAAGCTAGCCTTGAAAATTGCGATTCAAACAAACTTCCTAAAACGCTTATCGTCAAGTTGTATCGACGAAATGTTCAAAACGCACCACTTCAGACGGAAAGAAGTCTGCACAAAGAGTTTGGTTGGTGTCAGTGCCGAGATGGTTGCAGAGAGGCATCCAGAACATTCAGAGAGATGTTTATATTACACAATATACATGTTAGGCTTGTTTTTTTTTGTGTGTGTTTATTTTTCAAGTAGACGTTTATCGTTTTTCCCCTCTAGATTTTGTTCATGAAAATATACTTCTTTACATTGTTGTTCAGACGTGTCAGATAATAAATATGATTAGCCCATTTATAGTCACTATACGAGACCATTAATTAATCCGAAAACGAAGCCGGATTACTTAACAAAACGTATTCTTACATTAGGATCAAGAGAGCTTGATGTTTACCTTGCCCGGTTACTGTTGGAAAATGTCCAATCGTCCATTAATAGATCTTGTTGATTATTTATTGAGTTGTGGGTTTTAATTTTGTGGTCTGGCATCATTGTTAGATTACATATTATTTACTGGCAGTGACTAAACTGTTCGTGGCCATCTTTCAGCCTGTGCACAAGAGATCTAGGTCAGGTTCTCCAGTAATCAAAGCTGAATACCGCATGGGCAAAAAACTACCATAGTCGTAAAAAGTGATTTTCACCTTTATCCCTCGCGATATGTAGTCTTGGTTCATCGGCCTTGTCAGAGCAAAACCGAAGTTTGAAAAAAAGCGCTGCAATTACAACATATTAGAAAATCATCCTTTCAGTTGTAACAGGGAAGTTGTGGAAAATTTAAAATTAGATTTTCTCAATTTCACATTTGTGAGTGATTCTGTCGATATCAGGCTTCAGTAGAAAGACCAAATTCCTCCTTCCAAACGGGTACCTGGAGGGGGGGGGGGGGGTTCTCTGGAAATTGACGATTTGTTTATAAAATGAAAGAATAGCCATTTTTTTCAGTTCTAATATTTTGCTTAAAATCGTCTCAGAGATATTTTATTTTGATGTTCTAAAGAGGTCTAAAAATTTCACCCAAAGCCCGACTTCGCCAGATCAGGTCACATTTTCTGAACCGCGGTCCTCACTTGAAATTGTTAGTGTGAATTACACTTTTAAAGGTCCGCAACACCAGTGAGTACTTGAACTTATTCAAAGAGACCTGCGGCCCTGTGTGATGGATTTAATGATACGTTAGAAATTTCGTAGGACAAAATCACTCTATATCTTGTAAAAGGACTGGAACAGGCAGAGATAATGTAAAAGCTGATAATAAAATTACCGCACTTAGATACAGTCACAAAGAGAAATACGGGCATTCACAACTTCACTCAATATACAATTGACAATATATTATTTAAAAAAAAAAAACACATAGAAAATCTGTAGGGTCACAGCAAGGCTTCGAAGCAACGTCAAAATAGTGCAAAAAACTTTTTCAGTATACAATGCATTCTTTAAATTGCTATTTAATTAATTAATTTGTACGCTTTCTTCATCATAGTATTTCACTAAGATACAGACATTCACTGATCGTTTCATTTCTAAACCCATCTTTTCTATACTGCACTAGTGTACACACTTCAAAACAATCATGGGATGAATACGATTACAGGAAAATGGAGAAGGATGGGAGGCAAGACGAAATATAAAGGAAAAATAAAAGCAATATATTATGCTGAAGATAAGGAGAGGATGAAACGAAGATGGACAGAAAGTAAGTGTGAGAGGCACAAGGAAAGGTACACGGAATAAACAGGCAATGAATGAATAGACAAAATAAGAAGGGGGGGGGGGGATACAGATTAATATTGAACAACAGCAACATCTAAAACAACAACAACAGCAGCAATAACAATACTAACAGGGAAATCCCATGCCTACAGGAGACCAGAGTCCACTGAGGTGTTGTTCAAAACTGAACCAGTTATTATGATATCACTGCTGGAAGTTGGCAGCAAGGACATTCTCCGGCACACAGTCTTCAGGACCCAGTGACTCCAACGTTTTTCACAATGAGGCTGAATTCGACATTTCCTGGATTTCAAATGGTTTTTTTTTTTTGGACACAAGTCAGAAGGCCAGTCAATGAAGTCCAGTCATGGTGAATTAAGTCTGTACAAACCTGAGACAAGCACTTGTCCTGGAACCTGTCCATAACATTAAATTTCTTCACTTCAAGCATTTATTATAACTCCTCTTATCTGTTGTTATCCTTTCGTATACCGACAATCGTATCCAAAGCCAAACTACAGTGGTCACAAAATTAAACTAAAAAAGGAAACGTCTTCGTCCACAAGACGATAGGGAGAAAGTTGTCCATGTCCTGTTGCTTTGTTTCACAGAGCCACAGCAGAGAAATGATTGCTACGCGAAGCAAAAGCTTTGTTTTGCTTAATCCTGATTAAGGACTCTGAGAGTTTACAGTACTAGTCTAGGGCTTTACAAAATCTTTGTGCAGTTACACGATGACGCACGAATATTACCGGAGTTCTGTAGGCCTACTGAACAAAAAACCACCTTTAGCTTTCTTGACGCTGTTACTATTTTAGTTCAATATCGCTGGCACTATCATGAAACAACCCAAGTGTATTTGGCGCAACTGCAGATGACAACTTTTTTACTTTTTGCCTCAATGTTCATTGAACTCCATGGAGGAATTTTACTTTTTCCATTGAATTTAGAGGGAGCACGATATGTCCATTTTCAAATGTTAATAATTAAATAATAATGCAGGCTGTTTACGCTGACAAATACATTTCGAGTAAAAGATATATTTTTCACTAACGTAAAATTTAGCTCTTCGCACTTGCAAGGTTTTATGATGGGATCAGCGATATATGGCAAGTATTCTGTAAGTTTTATGATTAATACACGAACATTTAAATGCCCTCCGTCTTATACGCTTATCATAAGGTTACGGATAGGTTCTGTAGTGTAAGGATGAGAATGTGGGCTTATCGAGTAATGTGTGTGTGTGTTTGTTATTTTGTGGCTGTTGTTGGGTTCAATTTTGTTGTTGTTTGTTTGTGATTTCTTTATTCAGCGGCAACATCAATCTCTAGGAAACAAAACTACGAAACTTGTTGTTTGATAATTACTAGGCATGTACGATGCTGGGGACGATATCGTCTAGACTCTAGAGGCAAGGTGCTCGCCTCTCATGCCAAAGATACCGGGTTCTATCCCCAGCCGGTGCAGGCATGTTGGGATCTTTTCGGAGCAAAAAGTTCCTGTCCCTGATCCTACTGTAGGTAGGATCGAGCACTTAATCTTCTTGGATAAGGATGAAAAACTCGGAGGGTCGGTGTGCACGTTGTGCACATTAAAGATACCATGGCAGTTGGAAATCGAGAAGAGCAAGCCGAATAAGACCGCTGCCCTGGCAACATGCTAAAAAACTAATCCCTATTACAACAAGAAAAATAAAGACAAGATAAGTGAGGTGTAAATACTAATGGCAGCGAACATGCTAAAGTAAAGACGTGTTCTAGCAAGGCTGTTGGTGACTGCGAGGCCATGCATGCCCCCCCCTCCCCCTTTCTCTTCTACGCCATATTAGTTAAGATACTGATGGCCCGAGAAAGCCGAGGAAAGAGGAGGGGGAGAGATGTTAGGCCTAGCGAGCACTGGCCGATTTCGATCAGTCCGCTAATTGGATGATGATGTCACGATAATTATTGTCTTTCAATGAGACATCGCATACCAGCCAACTAGTTCGATCTCCTTTCAACTCTATGTCATGATGTCACCATCAAACTGGTCGGCCGATGAAATTTGGCTATTGAGCTGGAGCTGGAACTTGGGTAACACTTCGCTTGGGCACAATAATGGACACTTTACGCCTTTGACGGTCTATTTGGGAACTTTATTTATGTTTCGTATTCAGTGCTTTATCAATTTAAATTTCACGAGTGGAATTAAATAGTCTCGTATGTTTTTTTGTTTTTTTTTACAGTGGTAAAATTGTCAAATGTGGTTTTTTGTGGATCTGAAAAGAGTTTTGTAAATGAGTACAAAAATTAATAAATCATGTTGTAGATCTCAGCCTCTTTCAGAACGGACAAGCCCCTGTGGATCCACGTCAAATCTTCCCCCTTGTGTGAAAAACGGTGTGAAGTGAGAATGACCCAAACGGAGTCTACTAAGGTCACTTTCATCTCTCCGATTTCGTTGAGAGGTGTATAAGCCCATTGTCCAGGTTGGTCTTGGATAAAGTGGAGTTTATTTGTTGTTTGTTCATCCCATCTTTCCTGCCATCTCGATTTATTGAGCCCCGGGCCTTAACATTGGAAGGAAGTTGTCGTGAGATGACAGTAAAATCCCAGCTAACCGCTTAAACCTGTAGAAACCACTGTAGAGATGGCGGTAACAATATTATGTAAGATAGTGTAAGCATTGCGAGATCTATACCGATGATGGCGATGATGATCATGATTTGGATGATAACTTGGTACTTGTATAATGTAGTGGATATAAAGGTCACACCAAAGGAGGTGATGGGAACAGTACACATATTTTTTAGTAACTGTGCGCGTTGTGGGTGTATTTTTGGTTGGTTTTAGCCGAGACACAGAATACCGAGACGGAGCAATTCGTCATATTCCGTCCGTCGAATTGCACACGTATCATCGATGACAGCAATGCAACATTTCGCACCACACCCCTTCATAATTGAACGAAAAAGAGTAGTGCTCATAGTAATTATACGCACCCAATTAGGGACAAATAGAGAAAGAAGGAATGGTTCGTCTCGGTATTCTGTTTCTCGGGCAGCAGTCAAGTTAGTCATTGAATCATGATGATAATAATAATGTATAATATTGTAAGCTTTGGGCTTTATCCCGTAATGCAAGGTCAATGGACTTCATAGTCGTTCTGCCCTTCACAATCAATTCACAAATACAAGGATTTACTAAATAAAAACATAATGACAATTGTCGGAAACAGATGCCGTTGCATTTCATCAATTGAAAAGATGTTTTTAAATGTCTCTTGAAAATTACAGTATTTTGTACACTTCTTACGTTCAGAGGCAGGAAATTCCACTTCTTTGGGCCATAAAAAGAAAATGATCCCTCGCCAAGTGATCTCAGAGACATAGATGGAACTTTTAGTTTTGTTCTATCAAAGTTTCAAATCTTCGAATCCGGCAAGATCGTAATTGGCATGATGGAACATTAAATTCAGTAATTCGATAATACAGGATGGTGCAGTGTTATAATTTATATTCACATCTGTGAGATAATATGGTCACGTTTTGACAAAACACGCTTTTCAACTGGCAGCCAGTGACAAGGACTGCTGAAATGGTGATGTTATTTCGCGTCAGTTTTTCTTTGAGACAAGTCTTGGAACATTGTTTTGGACAGTTCGAAGCTGCGTTTTTTTTTGTTTTTGGTCTTGTCCATGGACATTTCAGTCAAGAGAGATTTGCAATAGGTTTATTTAGACAAAACCAGTGAATTGACCGAGAGAGCTGCAATCTCTGTGGAGAGGAAGTGTCTGATCTTACTAATAAAGAAATAGTAGTAATAAAAAGTAGTAAAAAGATGTAACAGAGGAAGCAAAGGAGATACTGAGATTTGTTTCAAATTCCCTGATACAACCTTTTTGAATGCCGGACTGTCAACGCTTTTGTTCCCGATCTATTTCACTTAAATGCGAGCCAAATGGACTGATTTCTTCACTGCTACATGAATGTAAGTGCAAGTCAAACTAAAGAAACTGAATGATTAGAGCAAAAGTGCGTTAACATATTCTACACGAACTACACAATAAAGTCTTTTAGTCAAAGGTTTGCTAATAGGCAACAACCTCCTGGAATAAATTTAAATATTAAAGGCATGAACGTTTATCTTTACCAGAATGGGTGAAGCCCTTTTTTTTCACTTAAAACATTAGATTTTAATCTGAGATAGTGAAAGTTCACATATACATGTAGATATATAAATATTTGAAACAATAATGATAGAAAAAGACTTAATTGCGGTATGCACCCTCTTTTTCTCTATCACTTGTTTCCCCTTAACAAAATACTGTACAGCATTTTTCATTGAGCATTATTTTGTATATTAACAATATTTTTTTATTCTATCAAAATTAAAATTTACAGCGTGGTCAGGATACTAAAACAAGATGGGGGAAAAGTGGGCCCAAATACAGATGTAGTGATTTCACTCCAAGTCGCCACCAGGCTGCACTACACCGCACGTATACACAGTGACAATAGTACCCACCGTGTCATGTGACTCAAGGCCTAATCCTTGCGCCATGTTCGGTAAGCCGGGATTAGCGGAGTTTCAAATCTTCTAATCCGGCAAACTGGATCCCCAGTGCCATTGGGACGTGTAGAGATGTAAACTTCTGTTTCTGTGCCTCTGCTAGAAACATCTAGTACTTCAGTACTGTAGGAAGAAAAATCAAAGAACACTATTATATACTGACCCAGAAAAGAAACGCACACACAAAATAATGATTTCATAATACCTGGATTATTAAAAACTAGACTGACTTTGTATTGTTTGGGCTTTATTTCTCACGCGGGGTTTTGCAACATACAACCTTTTCTTTTTGCCCAATTTTGACTTTGCAATATCAAAAGCCTTCTTGTAGACATCGAATTTTAAATCAAATAACAAATTCATTTAAATTTGGACCCACTACTTCCGGTTTACGACAGAATGTGTTGAAAATACTCTTTCCGCTCTAACTCATTAAAATTACGGCTTGGAGTTGAAAAGAGATTTTTGGCACCCGAGTTCAGCATATCCATCACATCTATTGGCCTGTGTTTTTGACTCACTTCGTGCGTTCCTCACTCTCTGTTTTTACTCTCATAACATGGTTCGATTGAAACGTGATCAGCGGATGTCTCCTTTCAGCAGTCTGCAGATGGGGTGTGTCAGTTAATCGTGTGGTAGGGGGTTTGGGGATCTAAAGGACCGTCATCAGAAGACTTCAAGAGCGATTTCATGCCACTGGAACTGTTGCCGATCGTCCTCGGACAGGTCGACCAAGGGGGACAACTGCAGCCCATGATCGACTTATTGTGCGACAACACATCATGGAACCGTTTCGAACGGCATCTCAGACTGCTACCAATTTGCCCGCTGGCAACAGAGATGCCGAGCTCTTATTGATTATTTGGGTTGGCAAACACGCTATTGACCCCCAATCTAATCATTCGGAATTACGTCTCTTGGATGTCCAAATGTCGTTATTTACTAGATTACAAAGTTTAGCATCATATGCACAAATGAAGTATCTATCAATGTGCCAAATTTTTAAGAAATACGTCCATAACATATTTATAAAGTTACAATACTTAATTTCAGAAGTGCGTTTCTTTTTTGGGGTCAGCATAATAATCATCATCGCAATAATAATAACCGTACCAATTAAAGAGGTTAGTTCAAGTCACATTTGAGTCATTTCCAGAAAAAGTAAAACAAAAAAAAAAAAAAAATTCGTATAGGTAGAATGCGCATGACGTCACAGAATTTTTGTTTTGTATTTCCGCCAAACAAGATGGCCGGTGGATCAGCTGATGAGTGTAACTTCGAGATGTGTCTAAGCAGTTAAAATGCCTGCTGGTTGCATTGCAATTGACTGTTGTGACAGGGGTGGAAAGGATGGATCCAAGCTGGTCAGATTCCCTACCATCCGTGTAAACAAGAGAAAGGAAGTGAAAGAATTGACCGAACGTCTCCCATGTGCGTATACACAAGTGTCATTGTTTACAGTGGTGAACTCGCCGCCGATTAGTTCGCGACGCCTTAAGTGGGTCCGGACAGACAAGATGGTGGATATGCGCATTCTACCTATATAAACTTGTTTCTGCAGTGGTGTGGCCCACTTTCACATCAAACTTTCTCAGCGCTGGTTAACGAAAGAAGGATGATGTTACTTTGAATAGATAGCCTTCTTTTTTTGTTTAATCTAGTTTTCATTGATATGCACAGTTCTATTTTCAACAAAATGTGACTTAACCTCTTTCTTGAACTAATCTCTTCAATAATAGTAGTACCAAACAGCGGCACGTAGAGCCCAAATCCTGTTAACGAACAGGCTCTCTGCGTTTCATAACCTATATTTCGTACCTTTAATTGAACCATAAACACAGACCCATTCACAAATACATTTAATTGTAAAATAATAAGACAAACATTCAAGGATATTCAGAGAGTAAACAGATGGCTCTTCGATTGATGCTTAAAAGTCATTCAATTTCCTCTCTCTCTCCTAAGGACGAAGGAAGAAAATTCCAAAACTGAGACAATTGAAATAAAAACGATTATTCACCCACGATTTTTAGGGATATATCTGGCATTTTATAATGGCTATTGATGTTCGTAAATGTAGCGATGGCATATTATGCGGAATCAAATGATCAGTTAATTAATTAACCTTTTCAATGCCACAGTGCCATGACTCAAGCTCTTCACCCTTTTGACTTTTATAGAGTAGAGGTGGCCAAACATGCTTAATGTAGGAGCCACATACGATAAACTTCAGATGTTCGAGAGCCATAAGATATGGACAAAATGTACACACGTTTTGATTGTTACATACCGACTCCGTCGTGATGAAACCTCGCAACTCCCTCTGACAGAATTTTACAGAAGAGACGAAAAACTGATTTTCTTTTGAACGGGCGGCCCATTTCCCCCCAAATTTGACATGTAGGTTACAAAACATCCTAAAGTAATGACCATTGATGTATCTTTCCATAATAATGGTTATTTTGGTAGCAATCCGACTTGCGAGGTTTAGCCATAAATTGTTGCTGTGATGAAACCACGCAAGTAGGCCAACGCCCCACTTGCGAGTTTTCAACGTGGTTTTTTCCGGCCCAGCCACTGACTTGCGTAGGTTGGGTGAGGGCTTGAGGACACATCGTACAGCTAGCTATGTTGTGTTGTTTTGACCGATAACTTTTTTTTTTCTTTTTGCCGATTAACAACAAAGTACAGCCGTTTTTTTTTTTTTTTTGGATGTGTGACAATTTATTCATTATGAAAGTGGACTTTCAGAGAATTTTAAGAATAATCAGGCTAGAGTTTATTGTAAAGCATGAATTTCTGAATAACACACACACACACTCTCTCTCTCTCTTCTCTCTCTCTCTCTCTCTCTCTCTCTCTCTCTCTCTCTCTCTCTCTCTCTCTCTCTCCGCCTCTCTCTCTCTCTTTCTCTCTCCGTTTTCTTGATCTTGTCCCCTGTCTCTCCTACAGTTCGTCAATCAGTTTCTTTTCCTCTCACTCTCTCTCTCTCTCTCTCTCTCCCCGCTCTTACCCTCTTATCTTTTCTTACCGCTCCTCTCTTTTCAAACAGCAACACTCATTCTTACAATCACTGAATCAGTTCAAGCATCCACTTCCCTCTTACCCTATATTTTTATCTGGTCAAATGGTATAATTGCTTCTCTCCCACCGCGGGTTACACAATTAATAATAAAAACATAAACTGTTTCCTTCAAGGAGGGACATCCACTCCAAAATAACCAACTTAAAGATAACCGACAGGGTCCAGGAAATACACAAACACAGTTTAGCCTAAAGAATGGGGTAAATTATCAACATTAGTGTGTTGTGTGTAACTCAGTTCAACCAAAAAGTGGAGATAGAACCTTTTCGTTCTAAGGGGACGAGTTGTGGTACAAAGTGAAAGCAAGCTTCAGGGCCATTGTTAAAGTAGGACGCTCCATTTTTTATCATTTTTGACCCAACCCCCCCCCCCCCTCAAAAAAAAAAGTCAACTCCCCCCCCCCTGCACGCTCCTCGTACAACTGGCTTCAATTTCCCATTTGCTTTAGTGCCAAAGTAGGGCCACAAAATGTTGAATGTCCATGATGAAGCCTTTATACAATGGTCACAGTGGTCGCCTCTCAAGCCGAAGGTACCGGGTTCAATCCCCGGTCGGTGCTGGCATGTTGGAATTATTTTTCGGGGGGAAAAATTCCTGTCCCTGAGCCTTCGGTAGGTAGGCTCGTGCACCTAGACTTCTCGGATAAGGAAGAAAAACTCGGAGGGCCCGTGTGCACGTTCCCCATGTTAAAGATCCCTTACCAGCTGGACATCGAGAAGAGCAGGCGGAACATGCCGCTGCCTGGGGAAAATTCTAAAAGAACTAATCCCTACCATAGCAAGAAAAAAAACACACAAGAAAAGTGAGGCGTAAATGCCAAAGGCGTCGACCCTCCTAAACTAAAGCCATAAAACACAGAAGGCCTTGATATTTTGAAGCTTTAAATAGCATTTTGCAGGGATTCTTCGACCGGTCCATTCTATACATAGTCTGTATTTTTATATAACCCTGCAGGCTACTCTTGTTGAAAAATAAATATACATGAAACCGTGCCACTATTGTAACTGAAAAGCGTACGTGCTCTTCACAGAACCTTCTCTTCCCTCATGTATGCTTTTCATAATAGTATGCTGGGAGCAACCCCCGCCCCACCCCTCCCCTGGCATAATTTCACAGTTGCCTCTCCCTCTAAAAAAAAGTGTCCGTTTAATCAATGAAGCCAGTCTCTGTGACAATGCAGCTCACGGAAATAATAAAATGTTGGCTGAGCTTTTTCTCCTTTTTTTTTGTCTTTTCATGAAGACAATTAAATATCGTTACACATCTGTTTTGGTTTTATTTTTTGGCGGTCTAATTTTATTATTGAAATGCAAATTTGCATGTTTTTCTTAGATGTTCCTGTAATTCACTACCGTATTTAATACGTTCACTATAGTTAAAATTATCATCAGTCAAAATTTTGAAAAGATTTTATATATATCTGAACTTTGTGATTATTGGAATTATTACAAACTAGCTGAGGTCCCCGGCCCTGCCCGGGATAAATCGGTTTGAATATTAGTTTCAGTTCTGGGTGGTTATTATGGACCTGCTTCATCTTGCCTGTTCCTATTTGTTTATTTTATTTTTGTTTGTTTGTTTTTAAATAAGTCTTACTGCTCTGCCTTTGTGAGTTGATTCACTGCGCATCCTGTACAACATCATGATTTGCGCACGGGTTAGTAGGTTTGATAGTGAACACATCGCAGGAAGTGATAACGAAACCTTAAAATGGCGAACCAATGACTCGAAATAGATCTAAAATTGGGGAAACAATAAATTTCCAATAAAAAAAAACTACACCGATTTGAGACTTCTATTAAAAATTGTGCACCCTTACATCCATTCTGATGCACCATATAAAATTTGAAGTCTGAGTGTTGAGTGGTTCAGAAGCCTTTTGCAACGAAAAATCTCAAGTCCACAAATATATATAGTATAGATTACCACGTAAAACTGCATACATGAGTAAATATTTTACCATACATGTAGTTCTTAATATTTATATAAAATTGCTGTAACAAAATGTGTATGTAACAATAAAAAAAAGTGGGTGTAAATTTTGTTCACATCTCCTGGCTCTCGAACATCTGTAGTTTATCATATGTGGCTCCAACATTAAGCAAATTTGTTCACCCCTGTGCCTAGATCGATGGCCAAGGCCGACTTAGCATTATCATGGATCCCTGGGCAGATTCTTTTGTAACGCGCGGGATTTTCTTCCTTGTCCCAAAAACCAATGTAAATTTGCATGCATGGGGCCACCTAAACCCTTGGGGCCCCTGAGTAACGGCCCAGTGTGCCCACGCGTTAAGACGGCTCTGTCTATAACTTCAAGATGTCACTCTCTGTTGGAGTAATACTTCGTCAAATTCAAAAGTGTCATTTTGTTTTCGCAATTTCAACAGGAGCTCCTGATATTTGAGAAACATCGTAGCTTTTCAAGATGGTTTGCAAGAGACGGTGATTTGGTACGGAACTGTATTGGAAATGAAATCATGTCTGGAGGTTTTAATTAAACTAAATGCTGTAAAAAAACATTTAAGCAAATGTTGCAAACAAAAATACCCTTTTTGTGTGTGGATGTCCTAGACATTTGAGTGATTATTCATAACAACATAATGTTATTGTGGGCTACTCTACGCAGACATAATTAGCCAAAATAAGTATTGCTATAATTATTAGTAGAGACTGTTGAATTTCAGAATTCTGTTTAAGACGATTAAACTTGTGACCTGAGCTTAATCGTGAACTGTGCTATGTGACTGGATCATATAGGTCACTTCAATTTTGTTTTAGATTATTTGGTCCTGAGATTGTGGGTGCTGTTGATTAATTATGTGTGGGGTGAGGAGAGGGAAAAAAAGAAAGAAAGAAAGAGAGAGACAAAAAGACAGTTACACAGACAAAGAGAGAGGGAGTGAGAGGGACAGACAGACGGAGAGGAGAGGGAGGGAGGGAGAGAAAGAGACAGAGAGAGCGAGAGAAGCAGGGAGAGATTTAGAGGGCGAGAATGAGAGAGACAGAGAACGACAGCGAGAGAAAAAGAGAGAATGACAAGAGACACAGAGAGAGAGAGAGAGAGCGACGGAGAGAGAGAAAGAGTGAGAGAGTGAGACAAGAGAGAGAGAGAGAGAGAGAGAGAGAGAGAGAGTCTACCCCACCGACCACTGACATGAGAGATGCAAGTATAAAAAGATGACACAGAAAAGAGTAGTGAGTTCCATAATCAGGACAAAGACTTCTGTAAGGCAGTGATCTCCACCCTGTTTGGCTACTGGCTACACACTATATCATTGCCACCTCTGTGACTTATCATGCCTTCGCCGTCATTGAGCTGAAATCTTCACTAACACTGTCTTTATCAGTGTGTCATGATATCGCTTCCCAGCTGCACATTCACATCAACCGATCTAGTGGAAGGTAAGGGCTAAGCCAGACCAGGGCTGGCGTAGGCTCCTCGCTGGTGGCTCACCATCTAATAAAATTATTATGCATCACACTAAAACACTACTCACAAGTCGCAACCCACACCACGGCGGTATGGACAGTGAGTAGAGTTTTAGTGTGTCGCATACCAATTAGATGGTGGGCCACCAGGGTGGGGCCTACGCCAGCCTTGATCTGGATAAACAACCTTAATATGATGATACTCCCTACTCATGTCATGTAGGTCATGCGTAATTTAGTTTTGTAAATGCTAAGGATTACGTGACAGGCAGTGACGGCTATGATCGAGCAATGGTACTGAACTGTTTGCTGATTTTGATTGTGCAAATGTGTTGAAGTGTTTGCTTACGACTCTCTAACTAACAGTGACTGTTCTGATTGTGCAAAAGTACTCAATTGTTTGTTAAAGATTCTGTTTCAAACAATGACAGCGATGACTGTGCAAAATTGCTGAACTATTGCCTATTCTAAGGTTTTGTTATAAACAATGACTGCGCTGACTATTGCAAAGGTGTTGAATTGTTAGTTTTTGGGCCTGATTGTAGTAAACAGTCCACGCAGAAATCGTTAACTATGGTCGACCTACGTGGTTCCAGTTAATTTAAGCTACCATAAAGTGCTAACTGCACAAAGTGATCTGCTTGCATATTTCAATCCACTTTGATAATATGCTGCCCACAGATTTGGACAGCAAAGAAGAAAATAACATTTTGTAGAGTACCTTGGTATGAATATTTACTCACAGCAATATCTGACGTTTATACATCGTGAGGAACTGAGAAACAGAAACTGTACTGTTCTTTTAGGAAAACATGGGGAGTCTATGTTACTTCTTGGGCACCTTGTCGCGACTTTCCTGTTTGATACTTGAATCTGGAAGCCTCAAATACATTCCAAGAATTCTTATGTGAAAAGTCTATTCTTAAATTCTTAGATTTCATGAGAAATGTCTAGGGAAAGCGAGAACGGCCAGACATCTGAAATGCAGAACAAAGTTTCTGATAACGACAAAGTGAATGATGAGAAAAGAGAGATGATGACAAAAGACAAGGAGATGGTCGACGACGACAGCAGCGACGAGGGAGTCCCGATTGATACAGGCTGGGCATGGGTCATCGCTATTAGTAAGTCAGTTTAGTCTTGCCAAGTTACTCCTTTTTATTTTCTGAGATTTTTGTTATTGGTTTTCAGAAATTATTTTGTTTAGGTTTTTTTTTTGGGGGGGGGGGGGGGTGCTTTTTTTTTGTATTCAATGAGCAATGCATGTTGACTTTGTCTGCAAATGAGATGATTACTATTTTAGTCATTACAATTTGGGATAAAACCCCAAATTTCAACAAGGCTTTTGTTACTTGTACGCATGCACGCCATGCGTTTTGCGCCAGGGGCTCGTACATTACGTACCTATCCCCAACCCCCATCCTTGTCCTGGGCCCTAAATCTTATTGAATCCCTAACCCTGCCCCCCCCCCTACCCTTTCAACCAAAAAAAAAAAGAAAAAAACAGGAGGAAAACAAAAGAACATCTGAAAGATAATTAATCAAGGCTGTTGCTAGGAGTATTTCGGGGGGGGGGGGGGGGGGAGGCTCTTTAGCTCTGGAGTAAAAAAAAAGCTTTAAAATACGTACCCCCAGCGCAAAACATATGGGATACGTACGTACACGTAACATGAACAACCATCTTTCGACAAACAGGTCCACGTGATTCCGTAGTCACAGACGAAAAACCACCTTTCTGAAAGCTTTGCTGTTTCTTCCATTTTTAATTCTTTTGGAATTTATTGCATTGCTGATTTTACTGTCGTTGTTGTGTGTTCCAAGCGCGAGGCTTTTCGAAACATATTTTTTTTCTTTTGCCAAATTTTAATTTCAGTAAGTAAGTGTGCAAAATGTATTCTGCATGCACAGTATGCAAGTAAAAGAAACTCCATTATCACTACATAATAAGTTTATTTATAACTGGACCAGACTAATCATTAAATTTTCGTTCTCGTCTAATGAGACACTAGGAAATGTTTTCATATATTCTGTTCACCAGGACATCATAAATCATTAAAAATTAGCAAGGGCTATTTAGAACAAGCTACCAAAATACTCCCAACAGGATTTATGTTACTAAGTCGTGGTAAATTATCCAAACCGTTATTGTCACCATGTCACCGTAGAAAACGTTTTTTTTTGGCCAGTTAGCTAAATGTAACCCTAGCCAAAACACTAATCCTCAAAATTATAAAAAAAAATATTATCAGTACTATCAAAACCCAATTTTGTCACTTGGCGCAATTAGATATTTCCTTACAAATTACCCTACATCACTAATGACTAAACTCCAGTATAAAGTGTAAACAAAATGGCAGTGGCAAAACTTTCAGCATATGTCATTCCATTTTGATCCACATCTATCTGTATTGAGGTTCAGTTTTTTTCCCACTAACTCATTCTTCACTCCACTTCCCTTCTTTTCAAATCTGCCACAAGTATCTTTCATTTTAATTGTTGCGTTTTTGTATAAACATGTATCTACCACAAAATGCTGGCGAACATACAAATTCATGACGTGGGGGCGGCTCTGTCCAACTTAGGATGTATGGGCGTGAAGAGCCGAAGTCTGAGTTCGTTTCCTCTGAAGATCTCCTGTACTTTCGTCTTGGCAATAGTCTCAAAACTCTGTCAGCTCTCACGCACTGTAATGCTAGATGAATGTTTTGACAGGAACTATCGACATCAATCAATCATCTTTCGTGCCAGCGTCTTGTTTTCTTCCAAAAGGTGCAGCATTTTTCGGCACCAACCAATCAGCATTCAAATTATATACCAGCGTCTTGTTTTCTTCCAAAAGGTATAGGAACTGTCGACATCAAACAATCATCATTCATACATACTTTTCTTCCAAAGGATATAGGAACTATCGACATCAAACAATCATCATTCATATCATGTAGTATTTTCTTCCAAAGGGTGTAGGAACTAACTATCGACATCAAACAATCACCATTCATACATTCTTGTTTTCTTCCAAAGGGTATAGGAACTGTCGACATCAACCAGTCATTAAATCTTGTTTCCTTCCGTCAGGTGTACACGTGATGTTAACACTGACCTTTGGCTTCGGCAGGGTCATGTCTGTTCTATTTGTGGACTTTACCGAACAATTCAACCAGTCAACCACTGTGATCTCTTTGATGTTTACAGTGGAAGCGCTCTCTTCCAGCATAGCTGGTAAGTGACGGTATTTTACATTAGGAAAACAGTACGTGGGTTTAGATCTTTATTCCAGGAGGTTCGATGCTCTTGGCATTTACACCTCACTCTTCTTATTTTTTTTATTTATTTTTCTTGTTCTTGTGTCTGCCTGCTTTTGTGGTAGGAATTCGTTATTTAGAATTTTGCCCTGGCGGCCGCCTAGTTCGGCCGCTCTTCTCGACTTTCAACTGCCAAGGTATCTTTAACGTGGACAACGTTCCCTCCGAGTTCTTGGTCCTTGTTCGAGAAGACTAGGTGCTCAATCCTGCCTACCATAGGATCAGGGACAGGAATATTTTCCTCCAAAAGAATTCCAACATACCTGCACCGGCCGGGGATCGAACCCGGTACCTTTGTCACGAGGGGCGAACACCTTGTCTATAGAACAAACGGATCCCCCAAGAACAGCGTGTAGACCCAGAGGCGTAGCGAGGCTTGACAGCGCCCGGAGCAAGGCAAATACTGCACCCCTCTCATCCGTGGACCGTTAGCATGTACCAACGTTTATTGGCCTGGTCATGTTGAAAAACTGTACAGAAAATTCGAACATTGGCAGATTTCCTGTATGATGAGGGTGGGAGCACTATTTTCTTATATTTTTTTTTTTTGTTCCTAATTTAATTTTTTTCTCTTTTGAAATTTTGCATCATCAAGAAGCGCCACTGTGGCACCGCCCACGCTAAGCCTCTGTGTAGCCTGAGTGTAGGCCCAATTGTGGATGGTACTTGTCCACTGGTATAACAGTGTTCCAGGAAGTATGACGGATGCGAAAACAACGGTGTTCTCAGAATGACGGGACACTATTCACCAATAGTTTGGCGCTTCTAACTTAATGTAACCAATATGAGACAGGACTCGGCCTCTTTTGGCAGTCCAATTATCGTCGTTCCGATGATGAAACCCGCTAACCTGCTGAAAATCACTTTTTTTTTGGTGGGGGATAAATTGAAGGGTTATTTCTTCCTTTAAATACAGTAAAAGAAATTTGGAGCGAAATTCAAAGTGGAAAAGGTATTAATGTGGCAAATACAAAATGCGCTACGCCGGGCGAATGCTTTTTCTTCGATGATGAAATTTAATGTGCTACCCCGACTTCAGCCGTATCACCTGCCTATTGTGTGCCACGCTGAGAGATATCATAATTATCCGCCAACATTATCGGCGGATACTTCCCTGGTTTATCCGCCAACAACTTCGGCCAGGGGTTTATCTGCCATTATTGGCTAGAGGCGATGGAAATGAGGTTTTTAAGGAGGCTCCTAAATATTTCATGGAAAGAAAGGAAATTGAATGAAATGGTGATGAAAGACGCCAACACGGAGCGATCACTTATAAAAACAATTAGGAGAAGACAATTGCAGTTCATGGGACACCTGAATCGACACAAAGGTCTTGAACACCTTGCTCTAACTGGAAAACTAGAGGGCAAAAAAAAGCAGAGGTAGACAAAGACTAACATATCTAGAGAGTTTGAACAGATGGGCAACAGGGAAAAACCAGGACAATATGGACTTTTTGAGAGCATCCGAGCGGAGGAATGAGTGGCGAACCATGATCGTCGATATCTGTTCCAGATCCGGCACTTGAAGAAGAAGATTGGTGTTGACCAAATACAAAAAAACAACAACAAAAAACTAGATTTATTCCCTATTATTGTTGTTGGATTAATAAAATCAAACAGTTCGATTCCTAATTCAAAAAAAAAAATCGGTCTCCAGATTGACAGGCGAAGTCACTAACTACTACGCTATCGTGGCGACTGTATAATTGTGAAGGAATTTTTTTCAAAATGAACATTACTAAACCAATTATCGGCGGATAAACACTTCGACATGAATATATCATTGATGATTTATAACATATCGTGTTTGTGGTTTTCAAATACAATTTCGAAATCTTGAAAAAATGTTTAATGAACAATAGTTTGAGTTGTTAACATAACTTTCCGATACGGGTATCTTAAGTCCGGTAGAAAAGTAGACCTATTTCTTAAGTTAAAGCATTACTGGTTTCTTCTTCAAGGCAAACCAGATATACATCAGTGTTTGTCAACCATTTTTGTCTTGCCACGTCCCACTTCATGTTTCCAAAGCATGTGCCCCCCCCCCCCCCCCACCAATATGATCGGACAAAGTTAGTATCTATACTATATACATTGGTGGACTTGAGATTTTTCGTTGCAAAAGGCTTCTGAACTACTCAACACTCAGACTTCAAATTATATATGGTGCATCAGAATGGATGTAAGGGTGCAGTTTTTAATAGTAGTTTCAAATCGGTGTAGTTTTTTTTATTGGAAATTTATTGTTTCGCCACTATTTTTCGAGTCATGGTTCGCCATTTTAAGGTTTCGTTATCACTTCCTGCGATGTGTTCACTATCAAACACACTAATCCGTGCGCAAATCATGCTGTTGTACGGGATGCGCAGGGTGCCAACTCACAAAGGCAGAGCAGTAAGACTTATTTAAAAACAAACAAACAAAAATAAAGTAAACAAATTAATAGGAACAGGCCAGATGAACCAGGTCCATAATAACCACCCAGAACTGAAACCAATATTCAAACCGATTTATCCCGGGCAGGGCCGGGGACCTCAGCTAGTTCAGTATAATTATAAGGAAAGCGGAAAGTGGGTCGACCAAAACAGACTTGGCGCAGGAGTATCGCTGCTGAGGTGAAGGCCGCCGGAATGACATGGACCGAGCTAAGGAGGACCTGCCAGAACCGCGTGCGTTGGAGGAGTGTTGTTGCGGCCCTGTGTTCCTCAAGGAATCAGGAGGCTTAAAAAAGAAGAAGAAGATATATCCTACGCCCTTTCCTGAAGTCCCACACCCTATCTTATAGAAAGAGGTAAAGAGAGTGAGAGAGAGAGAGAGTGTGAGAGAAAGAAAGAGCGAGTGAGAGAGCTTATGTAAAGCGCATAGAGCATTTCTAATGGCAATGGATATGCGCTGCATAAATGCCATCCATTATCATTATTATTATTATTATTATTATCTTGAGAAACACTGATTTACATAATATGAATAATTATGATTGAGATTAAAGTACTACTTTCAAATTTCATCATTTTTCTTTGTTGTTCTAGTTTTGTTCACCACCAGTAAAATCATGCCCCGATTCAGTATCAGAAGTATTTGCTTCGTGACAGGCATTTCTACCTCACTGGTCACCATCTTCATCTCTCGGGCACCGAACATCGTCATTTTCCTGCTGCTCTTCATCGCTAAAGGTAATAAACATTAATATCAAAGATACTAGAAACGATAAGATGAGACATCTCTAAAAAAAATCTTGCACACAAGTTGCGCGCTGATCGGGGGCGGGGCCCATAGTGCACTGCATGAAAAGAATGCTTGATATAATGATAAATTAATAACGCGGATTTGTTACAATGCTACTGCCACCAAAAAACAACAAAAAACCAAAGTTTCCCCCCAGTGATTGAGGTTAAAATTACAAAATAAGTGACGTCAATCGAGGCCTACAGGAATAGCTGGATAGTGAACAAATTTCAATGTTTTCCCTATTTGGCTTTGTAAAATACCGTATTGTTCATGACTTCCGCGCATTCGCCCCTAGGTGGCGGCACGAAATCCGAGCACGCTAAAAGTGCTAGCTGTCTCATGTTATTATTTGTAGTATCTTTTCTAATACTGCAGTTGTCCACTGCAACTCTAGCACTCCCCCCCCCCCCCACCCCCCATCCCACTCACCCGCGGAAATAAGTCTGTTGTTGGGAATGCAGTCGAATTACAAAGCCAAATAGGGAAAATATTGGAAATAACTGAGACCCTTTTTTTTTTTCCCAAGATAACTTCGCCCATTGGTAAATCGGTGGTCTCAGATTTGGCATAGCCTTCTTGGCTATTTAGACTCAACCCAAAATTATTTTCTCATTTAAATTGCAATAAAATGCAATGAATTTTAATGGCCATATCGGTAACAGGTAAGTTGGTGCACACCAGGAGTTGTTGTACTGAACACACGAGAGTGACAGCAAAGATACTAGATACAATAAGATGAAACCACTAGCGCATTTATAAAGACTAAAAGCGCTAGCTGTCTCATCGTATTCTCTGTAGTATCTTTGGTTATGGTCAGGTCCTCTTTCAAGTCAGAAATATTCCATTAAATTTGTTGTCCGTTGCTCTACAGGCTTCTGTTTTCAGGCTAATTTAGTGGGAACTCTGACCATGATTGGCTACTATTTCAAGAAGAGGCGGGCACTTGCGACGTCAATAGCCAGTGCAGGACATTGTATGTCCTATATTGCCATTGCACCAATCGCGGAGATGCTGAGGTGAGGTTTTAGTCACCTCTGAATTTAATTTATATTCAAGGCGTATTGTGTCCCCTTAGAATGACAAGGTTCTGTCTACATTTTCTGGCTGACCTGAGTTACACACTACACACTTCTTCTACGGGTATCCTCCATTGTATGTCAAAGTATGAAGCAGATTCAGTGTGTAATTTGTAAGTATTATTAAAAACAAAAATATTCTTCGCTCTAAAAGCTATGAGCACATGAAACTCCAATCCTCGATTTCTCAAAAGTTGATAGAAAGGAAGTTGGAACACTTTCATTCTGAGGGGACGGAAAAGTTCTACTGCCGTTGCCGCACACATGGAAACACTCTTTCTTGTTACTACTTGGTGGATTTTGAGGTTTCTGTTGCCGTTTCCGTACACCATGAAAACCCAGTTTCAGTGTGCCTCCAGCCTGAAGGGTTTACATCTAACGTTTAACAAACAAACATTTTCCTTATAGGCTGGCGGTCTTGCAACATTTCATACACGGTGATATGTTGAACTAGTAATATTTCTGTAGTGTTCTGCCAAGACTCCCCTGCGGTTTCGAAGCTAGGGGCAAAAGGGGAGAACTACTGCAATTAGGGACAGATCGCAAACCTGTTCCAGTAAACCAAAACAGTGGTCAGTGGTCAGTTCCCTATTGACTCTTGTCCGGAAATGGCCTGATGACCTTTTAACTCATTACATGTTAGGAGAAAACACCAAGTTTCAATAATCAAGTCCAGCGGTTGATGAATTACAGAATTAAAACGACATCTTTGGGTCAATATGACCCACGAGGGTAGATTAGGGTTAAATAAACAGCACTGCGAAAGTCTTTGGAAAAAAGACACCTAACCCTGGAACTATGAAGTTTTATTCGTTGTTTTCTTTTTTAATTTCTGTTTGTCATAAAGTAAATACCCATTTCTTTACTTTTCTCAAATCTGATGTTGTTTCCGTAGGTTACAGTATGGAGCCAGGGGATGCCTTCTGATCATTGCTGGTATAGAGCTGCACCTGGTTCTCTTCAGTCTTCTTTTGCGGCCAGTTGATAGTTATAAGTAAGGCATGTAAGGGTGATGACTGATAAGTTCTCTTGTTGGGCAAGAAAGAGAGGACGACAGGAAGCAACAAAGAAAGAAATAAAGAACGAATCAGCCTACAAATGCTAAATATGGCTGTCGTTCAGCATGAGAAAGAATAGCGTGATCAAAATTATCAGTGAAACTTTACTTAATTATCATAAACATCACTGAATGTCATGGGAAAATTGTTGTGGCTGTTTGTCTTACAATTTGCACACCACGTAATATCACAGTCAAAACCACCACACCCTGGACAATGAATACCTGAGCACAGTTGTGAAGTGATCACGTAGGGTTGCTAGACTGGTTATGTATCTGACTTTAACTTTGTCCCTATAGTGTATGACACTTCATCATCTTTACAATGACGTTCATACGCCCCATAGTGTGTGAGTGTGTGTGCGCGCGCGCGTGCGTGCGGGTGTGTATGTGTGTGTGTGCGTGCGAGCGTGCGTGTGTGTGTGTGTGTGTGTGTGTGCGCGTGTGTGTGTGTGTGCATATGACCTTTCTTTTCAAGGGCCTCAGATTTGGAATTCTCTGCCTCCGTGTTTGAGAGAGACTGAAAATTTTATGACTTTTAAACATCAGCTAACGAGTCATCTTTTTACACTCTGAATGTCCATCGAGTTGTTGTTTTTTTGTCCCGAGAATGCCCGTGTACTGTGTGTGTGATTTATATGATACAAATGTTGTGAAGCGCTTAGAGCCTGGTTGTTAACGGGATGAAGCACTATATGTTATGTATTATTATTATCAAGACCGGGCGAGAGAAATGAATCTAAAACTGTTTTGTTCTATCTAAAATTATTATGTACAAGTACACTGTCTTCAAAGAGTGGCGAGTCCTGCTATGTAATTATAATAATTCAACTCCACATTAATAAAAACTGCGAGAACAAATTAAGTTATACAACTTGATTCCTTCTTGCTTATTGTACAGAAAAATCCATGCAAAACGGGTAAAGAGGCAGGAAGTGGAAAGACAATCTACAGCCCACAACAGCCCGGTTTTCAAAACTGCAACAAATGATGACCTCGCCGACTCCAGTGCCACACAGTCAAAGCGGGCCATAAAGTCATCAGATGGGACAGTAGAAGAACACATGCAGCTTCTCAGCACGGCCAGTGACAGAGAAGATGCAACTTGTAAGGAAGAATGTAAAGCTAGAAAAGGATACAATGAAGAGGATCCAGCATCTGAACTAGGACATAAAACAACAAATAGCAGTACGACAGATTATGCCCGAACAGAGAGTGGGTCTCTTTCTCCCAAGATCCGCCCTTTGAATTCCAGTTCAAATAACAAAGAAAGCAGCCAAATCTTAAGCAGCAATTTAAAACGCTCAGGTCTCATGGGAGACAGCCAAGTGTCCCACGTCCAGGACACTGAGGATACATGTAGTAAGATGGCGGATTCACCGCTTACTAACGCTGAGGGAGAAGTCACAGGTGTCTGTACAGCAAATGGAGGCATTTGTACATCCAGTGCTGTTAATCTGACAAAGTGCCACGAATCCAGAAACCACAGCCGAAAACATAACTTAAAGAAACTGTCCACAAGTTTTGGAAGCCAGTTAAGTCATTTGTCTGCCATCAGTGTCAGCCATTCCGATGTGTCGTTCGTTCCTCCCGGTTACATCGCTGATTTAAAAGACATTCACGATGATCCCAATGGTGGTAATAATGAGAAGAACTGTTCGTGTTGGCTGAAAGATATCATGGATTTCTCTCTCTTTAAGGTAAGTTCGTTTGCTCTGTTTGTTCCTGTGACTGGTAATGTAACTGTCCCCTTCGTTAATCATATTTATCAATATACTCAACGCTATTTTCATATTATCAGACATTTGTAGACTGAATTTTTATCTGGGTATTGTAAGAAAGTGTTCGAAACTAAATTCTGCAAAAGGATGAAAAAGAAAAAAACCAGTTGCATTCAGCAAAGCCCCACCGGAGAAAAGCAGCAACCACAATAGGAGAACTGAAACCTGCACAATATGTCCTAAAAAAATGGAAATGAAAGAGACAATCTTAATGGGACATTCCACGTAATATGTTACCTAAGAGCCATTTTTCAAACCATCCCTGGGAAAAAAATTAATGGTTGTGTTGTAAAGGGTAGTAATTATTCAAACTAAGCTCGGTACGTCACTGACAAAATGTAAGCCAAGAAATGGTGGCAGAAGCTGATAGTGTGTGACCGGGTTTGGCACGATAGGGTCTTCCTGGATTGACTAAGAAAAATAATGTAGGAAATTATGATGTGCAGTCCCTGTCTGTGACCCCAACAGACTTTCTGAGATTTTGAAATATTTCGTCAGTTTCTAAACCTAGTGACTGCGTGATCAGAACTTACGAAATGTTATACTGCCTCGATTTTTGAGGATAATTGACATGGACACATCCGTTTAGGACAGAATTCAGTCTTTTAATATGACGTATTTACTATTCTATTTTGAGCAGCAAAATAAGAGAGACACAATTTCGCTTAGTAGAATTCAAAAAATGCTATCGGAAATTTCATTCTTTGCCTTTCTTTTCATTTTGAGAGAGCCAAATATGAACAAATGTCACAAGATGTGCAAGTTAGCTTGAGAGAAGCGCGGGATTGCTAGTTCTTATCATTTGTTTTATATTTCCTTCAAGATATGGAGATTCCGCATGATGTCATTGTTCCAGACATTTGGCGTGTATACACATTTTTTATCCGTATACATGCCAACCATCGCATTCACTTCTGGGATTGACAAATCAGATGCTGCCATGTTGCTGATCATGAGTGGCGTGATGGACCTGGTCTCAAGGATTGTTATGGGTTACATTGGGGATTATCCCTGGATATCCTTATCAAAGGTGAGATTTTAGGGGTTGTCATGTTCAAACAGTCAAGTTAAAATAGGGTTAAAAAAAAAAAAAAGGTTGCATTGAGAATGGCACATCCAGCACAGAATACCTTTTTCCTGGTGTAGGGACTCACGGCAGGTTACGTGGCTGTGTTTTAAAAAGAGTTTTTGACTTTTAAATTTTTTCTCTACATCTGTTTGGTCCTTGTTGAAAGAAAGTGCTTTTTTTTTGTTTTTGTTTTGCTTTTGCTTGAAGCGGATCCCCGTAGTGCGAACTTTTTTTTTTTTGCCTGAAGAAGGTCTTCGGAGACCGAAGTTTTTTTGTTTTTTTTTGTCGAAGTAGGTCCTCATAGACCGAATGCCTTTTTTTTTTTTCTTGAAGAAGGTCCTGGTACAGCGAAATTTTAATTTTTTTTATTCATTTTTTTTTTTGCCCGGGAAGAACGTTCTAGTAGACGGAATCCTTATCTTGTTGATTTTCATTTTTCATTTCCGATACATTGTAGCGGTTCTCTGTTGTTTCTTACTCTAGGCTATCATAACATACAACATTTTAACTTTGCTCCGAGGCCTAATACAATGCCACCGATTTTCTGCGTTTTTTGTTTGTTTGTTTGCTTTGTTTTTCAATATTTTTGGTTAAACAACGAAGGTTATTTACCAAGTCCAAGTCCGTTTTCGCGGTGCCAATCTCTTGAGAAGAAAACAAGAATGGTAGTTTTCCTTGATCGAAGTCATGAAAATTGCAGTATTTTACAAAACCAGATAGGGAAAATAATGAATTTTGTTCACTGTTCAGCTATCGCTGAAGGCCTTGATCGAAGACATTTATTTTGTAATGTTAACTTCAATCGCTGTGGGAAAACTGTTTTTTTTTTTTTTTTTGGTCTCATTAGCACTGTAAAAAATCAAACTCATTAATTTATCGTTACCCCCAGCATTCTTTTCATGCTGTGGGTCATAAGCCCCGCCCACGATCAGCGCGCAAACTGTGTGCACAATTTTTTTTTTACAGGTGCGAAGAAGGGATTGTCTCATCTTATTGTTTCTAGTATCTTTGTTAGTATCAAGGTTGACCTACTTTGTGTAAAGTTCTGTGTGTGTATGGAAGTGGCTCTACAAAGCCAATTGTGATTTGTGGGACGAATTTTTGAGTTGTGATGTTCAAACACTTGCTGGCCGTTTACCAGGTAAGTGCGCGCGGTGCCAATCTTTGGTAATATGCAGAGAGTAGCCATTGGGTTTGCTTGATGTCAAGGAGCCATGATTTCGCTTGCAGGTTGTAACATCGACCCAAAAGTATCGCTCTTGTTACCATGACCATCTGTTCCTGACACAGTGTGTGTATTTGCACCACGAACTGACCGGAAGATCGAATTGGTCCGGGCCAGGTCCTGCAAAGTCCAAAGATTAATGGGGCAGTGTCGATATGGTCCTGCGAAATTTATATTAACCTAGTCAGCCTCTGTTTGCTTCCCGATTTGGTCAGTTAACCCTCAACAGTTCTTGCTGGCTTAGCCAATTCTACCTTCGAGGAAACGATCGAGGAAAAATAATGTTTTGTTCATTCATGAAAAAAAAAGAAAAACACCCGCGTTCATATATTTTTGGAAAAAATGACAAAAACAGGCCTTTCTGTTTCCATTAGTTTTTAATTTCCAGTTAAAGCAAGGTGTTCAAGACATTTGTGTCGATTCAGGTGTCCCATGAACTGCAATTGTCTTCTCCTAATTGTTCTTATTAGTGATCACTCCGTGTTGGCGTCTTTCATCACCATTTCATTCTTCCTTCCATGTAATATTTAGGAGTCTCCTTAAAAACCACATTTCCGTTGCCTCTAGTTTGTTTTCCATGTCCTTAGTTAGTGTCCAGCATTCACATCCATACTGGAGGGTTGACCACACATTGCTCTATCTGGAAAAATAGAGGGCAAAAAAAGCAAAGGTAGACAAAGAATAACATATCTAGTGTTTGAACGGGTACGGGAAAACTGAGCCGGATTTTTAATCCTATTGTTCAAAACTTCAAAGGTAGCTCGTAAAAGCTGTTGGAAGACTGAGCCGGTTTTTGGCATATCGATACTGAATTTTTCTAACGACTAGTCAACCTCTTCCGTTCGCCACTTATCGAGACTGTTTCTTTGCTTTTTTTTCTGGTGAATTTTGTAAGAATTAAATGCATGTAATTATAACAGCTGATTGAAACGGTCTTGATACGTGTTGCCTCCTGCTCACCACGGTGGAGGGGGGGGGGGGGGGTGGAAGTCGGATTTTGAGCAGGATAAATGTTATAGATGGGCGACAGGGAAAAACCAAGACAATAATTATGATGAGCTTATTGAGAGCATCCGAGCGGAGGAATGATTGGCGAACCATGATCGTCGATATCTGTTCCAGATCCGGCACTTGAAGAAGAAGAAGTCCATAATGATATATTATTCTAGCTAATTCTGTGAGATGAAGTATTAACGTTCCGTGACTGTCATGTTACTTCGTGTATTATGTCTGTTATTGAGTAACGCCATATTCTTGTAATAGTTTACTGTAGGCGTAATATGTGTGTCACGTATGTGCTCTTAAAGGCTCTGTCAAAATGAATATATCCCTCATGGGCTAATAAAGTGATTCTCATCATATCTTATTTATTTATTTTTTTATCTTATTTCAGGTGGTGGCATTTTCAATGTTGGTCATCGCTGCAGTTTCCCAGTTCACGAGATTTATCACCACTTACGTTCATTTTGTTGTTTTCGCTATGGTAGTTGGAGGTCTTGGGGGCATGCGCCAGAATTTCACGGCCGTTCTGCTGATGGAGTACATTGGTGTGGACAAATTCTCGAAAGGATACGCAATCAGTGCAATGCTGGCTACGTTAAGTTTGTCCGCGACATATCCTATCATAGGTAAATGATGTAAATGTCACTTTTCTTTTCGGGGTGATCAAGGTCCTTCTTATTCTACGAGGTGATTCTTCTGGCCAGGTGGGCAGACTTAACCAAAAAAAATCCTCTGACCAGATTTTCAAGTTTGGCCATAGATACTAGACACAATAAGATGAGACAGCTAGAGCTTTTATCGTACACAGATTCCACTCCGCCACCTAGCGGCGAATGCACGGAAGTCATGAGCAACTCCGAATTTTACAAAGTCAATCAGGGGACAAAATAAATTTAGTTCACTGTTCAGCTATCGATGTAGCCACTTATCACTTCATTCGGGGCAGGAAAACTCTGACTTTTTTGTTTTTTAGTCGCAGTAGCACTGTAACAAATCAGCATCATTAATTTCTCATTATATCAAGCATTCTTTGCATGCAATTCTCTGTGGGCACTGCCTCCGATCAGCGTGCAAACTGTATGCACGATTTTTTTTTTTTTGAGAAGCGCGAAGAAGGGAGTGTCCCATATTATTGCATCTCGTATATTTAATTTGACTCACCAGTGCGTTTCTCGCGTAAGGGGCCTGGTGCTTCGAAGTAACTGGTCTCGTCCACAGCATCCGCCCCGCTGCTCTATTTTTTTACGGAAAATGACGTATGAAATTGTAAAATACCCTTTGCCTCAGTATATTTGTCCACTGCATCCGGTCTGCTCCGCTTCTCACCGCTTTGGCGGTTTGGCGGCAAAAAATGCTTTACATTTTCATACGTCATTTTCCGTAAAAATAGCGGTCGCGGAGAGGAAGCTGTGGACTAGACCAGTTAGATCTCACAATGGAAACCACCAACACAACGGAGACAATCAGCACTTTGCGTGAAATGAAGTTTGATTGCTGGGATAAATTTGTTTCACCAGCTTGAATTATTCACATGTTCACACGAATCTCGTCCATCTCTTTTAAGCTAAAACTTTATTTTGGCCAAGTTATGGAAATCCCTCCTAACCCCATGATTACTTTGGCCGGTTAGATTACCTGGAGACTGACGATGCTCTTTTTCGGGAAAGGAATTAAAATATGGACATTTTCTTTGTTTTATTTCTGTAAACCTCACTCTTTACATAACCCTTACCAAAAGAAACAAAAAAAAAACAACATAACCCTTACCATACAAACAAAAAACAAAAACAATGTTGGCCACCATTTTTTCACAAAAATGATAACAGATTGAAAGAATTATTACTGATCTAGAATGTTCAACTTTGGGCTTAATTAATTCGTTCAATCCTGGACTTAATTCATTCGTTGAATCCTGGACTTAATTCGTTTTTATCATTTGCTTTTATCGTGTTTTTTTTTTTTAATCCTCTTGGTTGGTTGGCTGGTTGCTAGGCTTGCTAGTTGGGTGTTTGGTTGGTTAGTTGGTTAGCTGGTTGGTTGGTTGGTCGTTGATTGGTTGGTTATTTGGTGGGTTGGTTGGTTGGCTGCTTGCCAGACCGGCTGGTTGGTTGGTTATTTGCTTGTTTGGCTGGTTGGCCGGTTCCCAGACTGGTTGGTTGGCTGGTTGATTGGTTGGTTGGTTGGTTGGCTAGTTGCCCAGACTGGCTGGTTGATTGGTTATTTGGTTGGTTGGCTATTTGGTTGGTTGGTTGGTTGGTTGGTTATTTCGTTAGTTGGTTGGCTGATCGATCGGTCGTTCGGTCAGTTGGTTGGTTACTTGCTTGCTTAGTTGTTTGCTTCATGAATGAGTGGATTGTATGACGGATTACTTCCATCAAGTTATTTCACCACTTACTTCATTCAGCCATTAATTATTACCGTTCTCATTTTGGCTGCCTTTAAATTACACCTTTTTTTTTTTAATCTCCAGGAGCCATGGTGGACGCCACTGGAAGCTTTGTCGCACCTTTACATTTTATTGGAGCCATTCTTTTTCTTGTCGGTATCTTGTTGTTCTGTGAACCAGTTTTTAGGAAACTAGATGAAAAAAACCCGGCCCAGCAGAAAACGGGTAGAGAACTTGCCGAGTAGTAATTATGAAATGATGACACGTGTGACATGATAAATCAGATGTTTGTAGTTTGCGAAATAAATGCATTTAAATAACCACAGTTGTTTGCGATTTGTTACTATTTCAACTCCAGAAAACGTTTACGCTGGAGACAGAAATGGCGTTAGTTGCTGAAAAAAAATTTTTAAAATGTGTAGAGATCTTTCTACTGCCAAACGACATTGGCACATCCCCCCGTTAGAATGACAAGATTCTTTCTCCACTTTTTGGCAGAAATGAGTTACACACTACTTCTACGGGCCTTCTTGATTGTGTCCCAAAGTATCAAGCAGATTCGGTGTGTAATTTGTAAGTATTACTGAAAAGAAAAAAAATTATTTGCTCTAAAAACTGAATACGTGAAACTTCAGTCATCGATTTCTCTCAAAAGTTGACGGAAGGGAGTTAGAATCTTGTCATTCTGTCAATTTATATTTTTTTTTATTGTTCTATTCTGTTCTTACCAGATAATTTTTATTTTTTTATCTTGGGGCACTCAGTTTGTGACCATTTTCCTAGCTTGGTCGAATCAGCTGGAGCTGTTCTCTCATTGTTTGAGTTCTTGTCCCGTCCTGTCTCTATTTTAGGCTGACCTCGCCTGCATTCAAATGGTTTCAGCTACGTCAAGGTAAAATGCAAAAGGCAACATGTTTAATGGGAAATAACTCAAATAACTTAAGAATTATCACAAACTCTTGATTATTTCCCTTTTGACCATGACCGTGGTTTTTCACTTTCTCTTCACCTTTTCTCAAGCATTTTGTGACAGAATTTAAAAAAAAGAAAAACGTCCACCTCATTAAGTTTTAATGGCTGCATTATTTGCTTTAAGGTTTAGGTTTGGCGCCTGGATCACCGATTCCAACTGCGTCCTTCTTAAGATGTGGCTAGAGTCACTTAACACACCAGCGAGATTTTACAATTAGGCCCATGACACATTGAGACGACATGTCGATTTTGTTTCTGTTTTGTGGACTACGTAGTAAAACCGGATCTGGCAGACTAGTGAGACTAAAACCAGTCTGTCTCGCTAGTTAATTCATGTGAAATTCATGTCTGAGTCGAAACCGACTGGATTTGGTGCTCTATTAATTAGCCTAAAATGCTGCTTTTATGGGAAAGGGGGATAAAAAGTACCCCCTAAGGAAAAAAATCGACATAAAATGTACTAAAGATAAACAAAAGTTTATTTTTACATCAAACCAACCAGGGGCAACATCTCTAACGACAGTACATAACAAAAGGTGCAATTCTTTATTATAATGGACACAAAATTGAACAGTAAAAATACAGAAAGTGGTACTATTTACACCTACGGAGGTTCAAAAAGTTCCACATGTGCGGATAATAAGTACCAAAGAATATGAAGTGAAACGGTATGAGGTTACAGTCAGTCCAAAACTCAAAACAATCAGCACTCACTGGCACAGTTCACATCCAAAGATCATCGTGTGATATATGCGTTTTTGAGGAAGGTGCTGATGCTCATTTATGCATGTCTATTATACTTTATAGGCAGAGTTTCTTTGGTTGAACCTTAGAGTTGAATCTCCGCATTCTATGATCGTTAGCCTGTCGACGTGTTTACTCCGCACTCAAAACTCATCACTTTTATTCTGCCTTTTCGTTCATTCTTGTCTTCTTTGAGTTCGTTCATGTACCGCAATTCCCTCCTCCCTATTTACACTAGTGTATATTCCTTCCCTCACACCCCGCTGCCTTCTTCACTCCTTCTCCTATTCTGCTCATTCCCTGTCTTCTCTATAACACCGCCACCCCCCCCCCCCCCCCCCAAGTGTAGGATAAGATTGAAAATGCAATAAGATTGTTAAACTTGCCTCACAGCAAAAAGATCACCCCCCCACACACACACCCAAACACACACAAGCACGCACGCACACACACACCCGCACACACACACACACTGGACGCACGCACACACACTCATTCAGACTTGACAAGTGCTGTAACTAAAAATACTGCCAGAGTGTCATTTCATTACAACATTTTATTACCCTGAATACGGTGATAAAACATTTAGAACAACATTCTCTGGAACTGAAGACACCACAGCAATCACAACCAGCGGACGGCCACACGGTATGTATTTCTAACTGTTACTGTATCATATTTTCTTGAAAGCTTTAAGAAAATCGTAAAACATCACCTTTTCCTCCGAAACTGTTAAATTTTCAAAATTCTTTCTATTCTGTACTTTGCTGTTATGATTGATTATATAACCTAGTGCTATATGACTAAGAGCGTCTATGTGTGTGAAACGGAAAGTTTGTATTGATGAGAGTGCGTGTTGTAGTATGAGATTTGGAAAGTGCATGAATCATTGATGCAATGTACGGCGCATTGAGTAATAATTTTATTAGAAATCCGCCATAGAAATTCTATTTATTATTATTATTATTATTTTCTTTCAGGATCATATTAGTTGTAAAACAACATCGGTTGGAAATCAACGTAATACATCACTTGTATGTCTTTCTTCCGGTTGTAGTGCAATGGTTACATCCACGGTCATGCACTGGTCACTGATCCCATAACCCGCCAGGGTCGCAGGGGCGCTGAAGTGATGAACACTGCACCAGCTGGCTCCATTTGTGGCGGTTGTGGGCGAGTGTCTGCAGTCACAGACAATAATCATTTTACTTGTCACTTCCGTGCACCATAATCATGTACTTCTGTCGGTTATTCTATCCTTTATGTACTTCCATACTAAGGCATCCACTGGTTATATGGAAAGTATTCAACGTTTCTGTGCACAATATACAGGCATGTACAAACTTTCATCTGTTATAATCCTCTGTTTACTGCCATGCCAATGCAATCATTAACACATTTTATGCACACAATGTTTAAAATTATATCAAATAAGTGCAGTGCACCACTAATGTACATCTTTTAACCCTTTCGTTACTTCCACACGCACTCACAATTAGCGCAAAGTATTCAAGCTGCGGTGCACCATGCACGTGAGCATGCTTAGATAATTAATTATATAACTTTTCCTTGGTTATAATTATCTCATACAAGTTTTAGCGTACTTGCTAAAATCCAACACGCAATACACCACATAGTTATGATCAAGTTTTTTTGTTTCTGTATACTGCTGTAGTACTGTGGTTATCTTCATTAACCCTCTAGGCACCATAATGTATCACCAGTGATACACAGGTATTTGTCACTTGGCTGCAGCTCCCACAAGAACTCAGCACAAGAAAAAAAAAAGTGTTTTCTACAATATACACAATAAATCAACTAAAATGATCATGAAAACCCCATAATTATGTCCCTCAGAACAAATTCTCAGAAATCAGAATTCCCCCACAAGCAAAAAATGGGGATGCAGCCTAGAGGGTTAAGGCACTATTTCAAATAATGCTTTCGTATTGTCTTCTGTGGGCCTTTTGTAAAGTTCACAAGGTGCACATTCAAGGGAAATAACAAATTTGAAGAAAATAATTTAACAGCGGTTGAATGCCATGCTGGAAATGAAGGGACACACCACTGTCTTGGTGGTTCTTCGTGGTTGCCTCCCATTATTGGAATAAACGCCCACATTAGATTGACAATGAACGATACTCTTTATACCAGTATTGTGTTCTCACTTCCGAGCACTGCGTGTAAGCATTTCTTTCTGATGTAATGCTTACTTTCATACTGACAGATTTGTTAACTGCATAATGGATTCTATTCATTGTGTGCTGTAGCCTCTAAACGTACATATGTAAATTTCTGTCATACATGTAATCACAAATCAAGTGGCAATGCTATCAAAATCAGAAGGCAAATCACAAGGCAAATCACAGGACAAAACAAAACAAAGTATACTTTTAACATGAACATTACAGAATTACGCAAATCATGAACAAAAATGTTCAATAAAAAACAAAGCTCATAACCAGCGTTATTCCACTACTTTCGTATGACACTTCCTTTATCAGCTTTCAAGTTGATGGCGTTCTCTGCTGTCCTGTGGTTCATTCTGATGAATATTAGCTGTATGGAACTCGTTAGCAACGTCTGAGTCCGCTATTTATGTTTCATTTCCATTATCATCAAAATCATGGGCAGCAGCAGCATCATCATTGTTGTTACTTCTTTTCTCGTCATCATTATCTGCAGTATTTTCCTTCTTCATAAATCGTATGCCAAATATGGCTGCAGCTGCCATAAAATACATGATGCCAAAAAAGTGGAAGGTAAATGAATATGTCCCTGTTACATCCTTCAAGGCACCTATGTGGGAAGAAAATGACAGACTGAGTACACCCAACTGGAAAGGAAAAAAGCGAGGGATGATTTCTCTGTTTCATTATAGGGAGATCATTTGTGTTACTCTGTACTAATTTCAGACACTGTGTACTAGTCAGCACGGAAGGCCCTCAGCAGCTATACGTTATCCATTTACTTTCTCCACGGTTTACATTCAGGATGAATATAAAATACTACTATTGTTACTGCAACTACATATATGCTACTATTATCACTGCAATGATCATTGCTACAACTACTGTCGTCTTATTGCTTTCATTCCTACTACTTTGTACTAACGTTCACATTAGCACCAGCCTTCTATTACCAGCTATTATTACTAGTATCTACTACTGCTATTACTACTACCACTACTACTGCTACTACATCTGCTACTGCTTCTGCTTCTATTAATAAAAAAAAAAAAAATAATAAAACAGCTTTCCACGCGGGCACAGTGAGAAAATAGAAAAAGTGGTATGTTGCTAAGCCCCTCATAACAAAAGTGCAATATTTTTTTTTTTTTAAAAGGCACAAGCAAAACAATAACAAAAAAATTAATCACATAGTTAATTTGATAAAACAAAATAGATGTGCATACTCGGCTCTGCAGGAATAGAACAAATTGTACAACTATTATTTCCTTTTCACTTGGGATTTATTTCCTTGTTATTTTACGGCATAGTGATTTTTTGTTGTAACAGTTGTTGTGGCCTACTTAGAGCGTTGCAAAATATGACCTTTTTTTGCTTCATTTCAATGGAAATAAAAACGTTAACATTGTCTATGCAATAAATAATATAATGTAAATTGTACACTGAATCTGTTGTATGGCCACTTGGATATCCAGTGACATGTTTATTGTTGTGTGTCATTTTTACCTCCAAGTTGAAAGGCAACTGCTGAACTGACACCCATAAAAACGGAATAGAAGCCGATAGCTGAAGCCAGTCTGCTTAAGCCCAGAACTTCAATCACTATCAGAGTCTGAAGGAAGACAAAATTTTTAATATTCAAAGGGTCAGTACTATAAATACCAAAAGGTAAGTCTACCTGGACACCCAAAACAAATATTGTACATAAATATCAGTGAGTATAGGCCCATTGCGGATAACGGCCATTCTAGTTGTCAGGACCCACGCATAACCATGACGATGGTAGCATTGATTTTGATTCGTTAGCTGATTTGCACTGTGAGCACTTCAGGCGTCGCGAATCAATCGGCGGCGAGCTAAAAAAAAAGTTCACTACAGTAAACAATGACACGTGCGTTCGCGCACATGGGAGACGCTCGGCCAATTCTTTCACTTCATTTCCCTTGTTTACACGGATGGTAGGGAATCTGACCAACTTGGATCCATCCTTTCCACCCCTGTCATAACAGTCAACTGCAATGCAACCAGCAAGCATTTTAACCGCTTAGACATATCTCGAAGTTACACTCATCAGCTGATCCACCCGCCATTTTAGGTGTTGGAAGTATAAAACAAAAACACTCTGTGACGTCATTCGCAATGGGCCTATTGGTCCACAAATTAGGCATGTATATAAAAAGTGAGTATTAGTCATTTTCGTTCAGTTATGAAGGGATGTGGTGCTCATTGTTGCATTATTGACATCCATGGTAATCGCGCGAATCGACGGATGGAATTTGGCGAGTTGATTCATATCGGTATCCTTTATCTTGGGTCATAACCATGCCTGAAGAACACTTTTTGCCCAAAATCTCAGCTTTAGCTTTATGTGACTCGGAGCAAGATATTCCCTACACACTGTTACAAGTATTGCAGCTTTAAGATCTCATCTATTACTATAATAATAATAATAATAATATATTGCATTTATATAGCGCCCAACCCCGTCGATGACAAGCTCTGGGCGCTTTAACAAACTCTTACACACACACACACACACGCATACACAAAAGAAATTCAAAAATATTTACTATTGTTGCTGCCGAAAAACACCTAGCCTAGTTTGCCTGAAAGAAATGGGTCTTCAGATGGCGTTTGAAAGAACCAATGTCATTAATTTCCCTGGTTGTCTTTGGAAGAGTGTTCCAGATGGTAGGGCCAAGAAATGAAAAGGACTTTTCTCCTACAGTGGACAGATTCATTTTAGGTACTTTCAATTTTGTAGTGTCAGATGATGATCTTAGTTGACGAGATGGGACATGGTAATCAGTTAAATCAACTAGGTACGATGGAGCAGTATTATTGACACATTTGTGACAAATGGATGACAATTTGTACATTATTCTTTTCTCAACTGGCAGCCAGTGCAAACTCTGCAGAAGTGGCAGTGCTGAATCTCTTTTCTTGTTCTTCAAAACAAGTCTCGCTGCATTGTTTTGAGCAATTTGGAGTTTTCTAATATTTTTTTGTGAAATTCCAGCCAAAAGGGAGTTGCAATAGTCAAGCTTTGAAAGTACAAAAGAATTTACTAAAACAGCCGCAGTTTCAGTTGAAATAACATGTCTGATTTTACCGATTTTCCAGATTTCCATGTATAGAATGCGAATGAGGTGACTAACCTGAGATGACATAGAAAGATTTGAATCAATGTAAACCCCTAGGTTTTTTACTTTTTTTGAAATTTCTATTGAATTAGTGCCAATTATCATCTCAGTTCTGTCCACTTCTTGCAGAACCCGCTCACGGCCTAATAAAATAACCTCAGTTTTATCCTCATTTAGAGCCAGTTTGTTTTGGTTCATCCAGCTTTTAATTTCTGTTATACAGTTTCCAGCCTGCTGCAGAAGGCTGTCAACATCGCATGGCAAGGCAGAACTGTAGAGCTGGGTATCATCAGCATAGAAATGATATTGTAAATTAAATTTCTTTATTTCATGTACAAGTGGAATAGTATAGATAGTAAACAAAATAGGACCAAGCACTGAGCCTTGTGGTACGCCACACTGAAGCGCATAGGAAAAAGATCTTATTTTGTTGGTTACAACAAATTGGTGGCGATTTGACAGATAAGATTCGACCCATTTAAGGGCGACCCCTCTGATTCCAAACGATGTTTCTAGCCTTCTGAGCAGGATTTCGTGGTCGATGGTGTCGAACGCTGCTGATAGATCCAACAAATTTAGCAGAGTAATATTTCCAGAATCTGCCTTTACTAATATGTCATTCATGATTCTTAATAGTGCAGTTTCAGTACTGTGGTTACTTCTGTAAGCAGATTGAAATGGTTCCAACAGGTCATTATTTCTCAAATGACACATTAGTTGTTGTAATATCACCTTTTCAAGGATTTTTGAAAGAAAAGGAAGGTTTGAGACTGGTCTATAATTTTTCAACATGTTTTGATCAAGAGTCGTTTTTTTCAAAAGTGGTGTTACCCAGGCTGTTTTAAAATAATCAGGGACAGACCCACTTAAAATAGAGTTGTTTATTATTTTTGTAATAGTTGGAACCAGTTCATCAATACAAGATCTAACCAAAAATGTAGGAATAGGATCGAGGTCACAACATTTTGATGGCGATGCCATGATGATAGATTTTACAGATTCATTCGACACAACACCAAAAATGTCTATAGGATTTCCCTGAAACTCATCAAAATGATCAATGGCATCAAAACTGTCAAGATTTTCTCGGATAGTTGTAACTTTTTTATCAAAATAATCAGCAAAAACATTGGGCAACAAATTGTTCTCGTAAATTGTGGGTAGAGGTGTTTCCTTTCTTTTCCCTGTGAGTTCATCACAAATACTAAAAAGTTCCTTACAAGATGTAGAATTTTGAAGTTTAGTGACATAGAAGTCTTTTTTTGCAAGTTTAATAACACATTTACATTTGTTCTTCTGGTGTTTGAAAATGTCCTTGTGGACTGTAAGACCTGTCTTTAACCATTTCCTTTCTGCTTTGCGACATTCTGCTTTGGCTGCTTTGACATCTAGAGTGTACCATGGAGCGAACGGTCTGTTGGAGATTGACCTGGTCTTGATAGGTGCATGTCGCTGAAGTAGATCTTGCTGGATGTTATTATAAGATGTGATGTCGCCTTCAAAGTTCTCGAGAGCATTGGCCATTTCCGTCTTGAAGGCATTGATGTCGATACCTTTTATGTCTCTGGACGACACAACTTTTTTGATGATATTTGGCTTTGCGAAATCGATATCGAGTACGATGGTTTTATGATCCGAAATGAGTTTTTCTAGGACGGCGGTGTTGGTGAAGGTGCTCAAGGTTTGTTTGATGATCACTAAATCTAAGATGTGACCAGCTCGATGAGTTGGACATTTGATTATCTGAGACATGTTGCATTGGTCGATAAGTTCTTTAAGTCGTTTTACTTCAGATGATGTTTCAGAATCAAAATGAAAATTAAGATCACCCAAAAGAACAGGGTATCCTTTCTCGCAGGTTAAGCGTGGTAGGAGAACTTCAAGTTCACTCAGAAAATTGGTTTTACTGCCTGACGCTCGATAAATGCAGACAAAATGAAAGACTTTGGTGCCAAGATCTAATGATAGCTCCATCTCAAATGTTTCAGGTTGGTAGCTAGTTTCCGGTTTAATAACAATTTTTGGTCCAAGTGATTTTCTGAAAATTACAGCGATCCCGCCTCCAAGACGATTTTTCCGAGGAAAAGATTTAATTTTGAAATTAGGAGGTGTCAGTTCATCTTCAATAATAGCATCACGCTCTTTCACTAACCATGTTTCAACGATAAAAAGTAAATCTAGATTCTTTTCGTGAATGAGGTCCACAATGTCTTCAGTTTTATTTCTAGATGACTGAGCATTTAAATAGCCAACTCTGATGTTACTGCACTGGTCACATTCTACATCATCAGTGTCCACTTTGATTAAATTTGCTTTGCATACTTGTCTATATACAGGGAGACAACCATGTCTACTGGTGATGTTTACTTTAATTCTCTGTTTGCCTCCCCTTCGTGAGCGTTTGGTTGCTGGTATTAAGTTAATTTTGTTGTTTCTTAGTCTATGCATTACACTAGGTGGTACAATTGCTGTGTTCAAGGGTCTTAAAGCACACAGCTGGTCTCTTGAATAGGCCATTGTGGGATTACACAGTTGTTGACTGAAGGTGTTCATATTCACTTCATCAAGCACATCAGTGTGCACACCGGTCTCAGTGTGTAAGTGTTCACTTGTCAAAACAATGTTACCTGTACTAGCCATGAGTAGTGACAGGCCAAGAATAACACAAGCACAATGGTGGAAATTATTCCAACTTGAAGATCTTAAAATTGATCTGAGAATTTCTGACTTCAATTTCATAATTTTCACAATATTTTTTCACACATGAATTCATTGAAACCTAATAAACATGCTGGTATAAAAATCCAAAAGAAAGCCGATGTTGATCAGGAACAACAAGTAATAAAATGCAGAGCACAAAAAGGCTGCCAACCGGCGCACTGTGTACATAAAAGTCTATGGGTAATTATAACTGCTACATTGCCGTCATTTAACAGGTAACACTATACAGCCATTATCACGTCCTCACTACATGATAAAAACCAGGATCATGAATATTCATGATGACATATATTATTCTTCTTAAAGTAATACTATTGGCTGCGATTATGGAAAGCATGTCTGTTGCTTGAAGGTGACCGAGAGGCTTCATAATAAATTGTACAATATTATCACAATCTATATTTTAAAAAAAAACAGCAAGGAAAAAAAATTCACTGCTGCGAGGAAGAAATGCCCAGACCTGAAAAAATTACATGTGAAAGATAGTTCTTTTTGCTACTATGTCTATTCCTTTGAAATGAAAGCGAAGTATCGTAATTTTGTAAGAAATGAAAATAGGCCTAAAAACATCGAATAATGCTTTCTCCTCAACAATGATGGCCTCCCTCCTGCCTTTGTTTTGTTTCGACTTTAAACTTCCGTTTGCTTTTCAAAGTTAACTTTGAAGGCATGAGTTTCTGTGCCGTCTGCCTAATGCACGGGCCATGCGGGTGTTACTGTGCCAGTTGTGAGTTGTTTTCTACCTAGATCTACATAATCTGTGTGCCGAGTGTGCGTGTTGTTTTCTACCTTGATCTACATAATCTGTGTGCCGACGGAGTAACTAGTCCAGATCGAGGTCGACATGACTCCTAAATTACGGAGAAGGACAAGGGAAAAAAATCACTGCTGCGAGGAAGAAATGAGAGTACTGATCAGTGTTGTCACAATTCAATAACTCTTTTACTAACTCATGTGTCTTCTAATTTCAGCAAGATGATATTGCAACCCGTTCTTTGAACGGGTCCTTACACTCGTTGTTGGAGATAAAATTATGATGAGGGCAATTTATATGACTTATAAGTGAAACACTGCATTGGAACTATCTTCCACTATCAGCAAATTTTCCTAGATCTCACCTGTAGTGACCAGAAACAGCTGTTAAGAAGGCCATAAATCAAAGTGAAGGCCATGAAAGAGGTGAACTCTGTAAACAGTGGGGTCAGATGGTAAGTGAGGGCACAGGTTAACAGAGGGAAGATAATCACAGTCGAAGGTTTCATGAGATTCAGGTGAAGGATCAGCCCTGAGGACAGAGTAACATAAATGTTTTAGATTTTGGGTATGTAAAGAGACTTTCCTGTGGGCAATGTTTATATCCTTGGTGTGTAGATTGTGCATAATTCCGGGAGAAAAACAACAACAGATGAAGTAACACATACACAGACCCACGAATAGATGTATAGATGTATAGATAGATAGATAGATAGATAGATAGATAGATAGATGGACGAACAGACAGACAGACGGATGAATGGATCGATGGATAGGTGGACGGAGGGACGGATGGACGGGCGGACAGACGGACAGACAGACAGATCTTATAAAAATTACCTGAAATGAGTCGCCCAAACACTTCAGCAAATGAGGAAACCATGAGGAAATAAGATGCATCTTCCTCTGTGAGCCCTCGTTCTATGGCCAAAGGAGGAATGAAAATGGCTGGATGACCAGTGCCTACCACCCCACACACAAAGAAAACACACAGCACCCAGAAGGTAGGAAATTTCATCACTGCAGGCACTTTACAGCAAGCCTGGGATGACGGTTCCACTGCCTGGCACTCTACACTGCCAGGAAAAAGGGCCGGTATAGCATTATTATTTGGATGTCCCTAGATCTGGACCTCAGGTCCAACTGTCATATCGCAAATGGACTCCCCCCCCCCCCCCCCTCTCAAAACAACCCCACCCCAACCCCGCGCTTTTAAAATGATAAAATATTGAATGAAATATGGACTCTCCAATTATGGATTTCCTGGGAAAATAAAAATTAGCCTTATGAAATACAAAATTATACTCCTATGGGTCTCTTAGCAGCCATCCTTCATTTTCCACTGCAACATAATAAGGAAGCTTAACGTTAAGGCAAAAGTGAACAGGCCAGTGGGAGTTAGAGGTTAGGTATGATGCATTGAGAAAAGCTCAACTTTATTGCGACTTTGAAAATGCTTTGATTCGGGCCTCTGTATCATTTTCTTGCTCTTAATGTTATTCTTGATAAAATTAGTACGTCTCCCAGTTGTAAAATAACAAAATCTGCCATGAAAACTTACACTACGTGGGCACAAACTAAATGGGAAACACCAGACCAGAGGGTGAAGGGCGTTTAAAGTTTCTTCTGCCGGGCCTTTTAATCTCTTACATTTGGATGACAGGGTCTTATTTTGATGGGGAGCTCAAATTTAATCTCATGTCAATGGGTGTCTATATCAACTCTTTAAGCCCCGTGGGACAAGGTGGTCTGGAGGCAAGGTGCTCGCCTCTCGTGCCAATGGTCCTGGGTTCGAAACCCGGGCTGTGCAGGCATGCTGGAAATTGGGATTTTTCTCATATTTTCGTGTCCCGGATCTTATTGGGGGGGGGGGGGGGGGGGGGTGGTAGGATCGAGTACCTAGTCTTCTCGTATAAGGTCGAAAAATTCAGAGGGCCTGTGAGCACGTTGCGCACGTTAAAGAAACGTTGGCAGTTGGAAATCGTAAAGAGTAGGCCGTACAGGCCGCTGCCCGGGCAAAATTGAAATTAATAGATTAAAAACTTATCCATATCATCCCCCCACCAGCAACAACAACATTTATTATTCATTATTAAATATATATTATTAATAAATATTCAAATATTATTAGAGTTGTGAACTGTTGTGAGTTGTGAACTGCGCCTAACAGGTTGCGTTACAATTTGCTCTGAGAGAGACAGAGGTAGAGAGAGAGAGAGAGAGTAAGCGAAACAGGGAGAGAGAAAGAAGCAGTGTAGTGTGTTGAGCGCTTCGCAGGCGCTCCATTCTGCTCTGTGGTTGACGTGTTGCTTCTGTAAAGCGCATAGAGCATTTTAAATGGATATGCCCTATATAAATGCCACCCATTATCATTATTGTTATTTATTTTGATGGGGAGCTCAAATTTAATCTCATGCCAATGGGTGTCTAAATCGACTCTTTAAGCTCCAGGAATGACAGACACAAACGCTAATGCTGCACTCAGAGTGGACTAGTACAGAAGACCTGATTTTACAGAAGAAAACACTTCACCAGCATCCGCCAGTGTTGGGACCATCAATGGTGTGGTATCACCCGACGACGGCTGTGACTCCTCAAGAACGTCTTGACCGCTGGGCGGCTCCGTAATGTTCTGCCTACTCACTCCGTAAATCGGGACATCATCATCATCAGAAACCACAGATTCAAATCTGTCTAGAACTTTGTAGTCTTCTGGAGGGGTGTATGCTACTATGCATATAAGTTGCTGGGGATTGAAAAGAAAAAAATCAAAAAGGAGAAACGATACAATTACAGTAGATCTAATTAAAATTATAATAAAGCCTCGCACGAGAAACCAACAATAAAGAAAGCTATAAAATGAATTCCAACAGAATGAAAACAAAGAAATTATGCAAGTTGTTGGTATATAAATGTTTTGCCAGACTTAAAGAGATATAAGAAATGGACAGTATCTGAGAAAAATATACTTTTTTTAAGCCGAAATGAACAAAAGAACATAGACTAAAGAGCGACTTCGGTTATGGCTGTGCCAGCTCATCGTCCTCCAAATTTCCCAAATGGGATTAAAGAGTTATACAAATACAAATACAAATACAAATAATGATAGACCTTTAGTTTAAAAAAAAAAATAATTTCATGCTTTTACATCAGCTGCCGTATTGCATAACAGACACGCGTGAGTATTCAACCATGCAGCCAGGAGTAGGATGCCCGATACACCCAACTGTTGTTTTTGTTTTTAAGTTTTGAACTGGTGATCTCTGATTTCCGGTGTTAACTAACTTCAGCCAAGGCTAAACCGACGTCCAAGGTAATCCTAACCTCTAATTTTTCCAATGAGTGGCCCCAGCCTTCTTTTACATACATTAAGAACTCTAGGTATCCGGCTGGACTTACAGAGAAATATTTCGGGAAAATGCTACCACCCTACATGACATTATACGCGATTCAGTTCATACTTCAAAGGGAAAAAAATCTTGAAGTCTTAGGATATCCACAGATGCAGCAAAATGCAGGTCCATAGCCCTATCATCACCAATGCACCTCTCCATTTTGCATAACAATTGTTATAACATCACAAAGAACATATTCTTTTAATTGTCTCTCATTCACATTTGGGATAGCACTTGTTATACCTTGTCACATAGAACATTTGATTGAAGTGATCTCTCCTTCACATTTGGGATAGCACTTGTTATACCTTGTCACATAGAACATTTTATTGAAGTGATCTCTCATTCTCATTTGAGATGCACTTGTTATACCTTATCACATAGAACATTTGATTGAAGTGATCTCTCATATCATTCTCATTTGAGATGCACCTGTTATACCTTGTCACATAGAACATTTGATTGAAGTGATCTCTCATTCACATTTGGGATAACACTTGTTATACCTTGTCGCATGGAACATTTGATTGAAGTGATCTCTCATTCTCATTTGAGATACATTTGTTATACCTTGTCACATAGAACATTTTATTGAAGTGATCTCTCATTCTCATTTGAGATGCACTTGTTATACCTTATCACATAGAACATTTGATTGAAGTGATCTCTCATATCATTCTCATTTGAGATGCACCTGTTATACCTTGTCACATAGAACATTTGATTGAAGTGATCTCTCATTCACATTTGGGATAACACTTGTTATACCTTGTCGCATGGAACATTTGATTGAAGTGATCTCTCATTCTCATTTGAGATACATTTGTTATACCTTGTCACATAGAACATTTTATTGAAGTGATCTCTCATTCTCATTTGAGATGCACTTGTTATACCTTATCACATAGAACATTTGATTGAAGTGATCTCTCATATCATTCTCATTTGAGATGCACCTGTTATACCTTGTCACATAGAACATTTGATTGAAGTGATCTCTCATTCACATTTGGGATAACACTTGTTATACCTTGTCGCATGGAACATTTGATTGAAGTGATCTCTCATTCTCATTTGAGATACATTTGTTATACCTTGTCACATAGAACATTTTATTGAAGTGATTTCTCATTCTCATTTGACATGCACTTGTTATACCTTGTCATATAGAACATTTGATTGATTGAAGTGATCTCTCGTCCTCATTTGGGATAGCACTTGTTATACCTTGTCACATAGAACATTTGATTGAAGTGATTATTTGGGCCAAGTAATCACATTTATATATCGAATGTTCTGGAAAAAAATTTAAGGTTAGGTCCAGAGTTGAGATAAACATTAGATCTAGCTACTTGGCCACAATAACTTTTTTTGCTGCCAAAATGACCATGCTAAAGTTTTCTGAAACTGGCCAACTGTTGTGAATATTGTAGCTACCCAGCCCAAATAGTCACCATCAAATTTTGTATATCCTTTCTCTTAAGATGGCTTACTCTTTCTTTAAAGTCCACCAAGTGTGTAAAAAAGTTGCAATCATTTATTTCCTCATTGATATTAAAATTTAAAGTTGTTATTTAGGTCGTATATAAAAGCCTTGTTTGTTTGTTTTTAAGCACTGCATGTGCAGCCATTCAAGAAACATACCTGTAAAAGCATGCCTGCTAACAGGAGCAGTGTCCCCTGAAGACCGTAGGACCTGAGCAGATGCCCTGTCAGATAAGGGAAGACAATTCCACCTACACAAGAACCACAACTCGCAATGGTGACTGCTATTGGTCGCCTCTTCTCAAAGTATTGGCTGAGCAGCAGGAGGGTTGGACAGTAGACGAGGGCGTGGCCACAACCTTGCATTTAAAAAACGTCACTGCAATGTTTCGTAGTTAATAACGAAAAAAATAATACTTTGGTTGGTTTGAGGAAAATACAACTTTCCAAAACAAAAAAGATGAGAATACTGTCATTTTGTTTGTTCGTTTGGTTATTTTTTTTTTTTTTTTTTTGGTGCACTATATTCGGTGCGTGCACTTTCCCTACCAGAAATGAGTGTGTAGTGCTCTGGTGAGCATGAAATCTGTAGTAAGACTGTAGCATATGGAAATCTTTCTACACCAGAGGTTTATCCCGGATAATGCCGGGAACTTCATCTAGTAACTATTAAATAGTAGTAATAAGCTGTACAGTGGCAACTAAATGGACAATTCACAATCTGATTTTCTCACTGCTGTAGATTTTCTCTTCGCTACTATGACTTGAAATAGACAAAAACAGGTACACTAGATCTTCAAAACAATTGTTGACCGGTAAGATTGATTTTTAATAACATAAATGAAGTGCACAGGGAAATACAATCATAGACACAAAAGGTGACGTAACCTTTAACTCCCCTATGCACAAACTTGATTCATCGGCCTCGTCTAAACGGAAACTCAAGTTTGAAAACAGAGCTGCAGTCACAAAATGTTAGAAATAAAACCGAGTTCTCATGTATACGGAAACGGAAACGTCAAAAACCCCTCAAGTAGTGAAATAGAACGAATGTTTCCGCACGCCGTTTCCGTACACATGGAAACACACTCTCTTTTTTACTATATGATGGGTTTTTTGCCGTTTCCTTTTCCGTACACATGAGAACCCAGCTTCACTCTTTCAGTTGCAGGGGGGAAACTGTGATCTTTCAAATTTAAAAGAATCAATTTTCTCAGTTTCACATTTTGGTCACTACGGTCGTTTTTTCCCTGTGGCCTTCAGATATTTTTCAACACAGGTGGATTTAGTGCAAGAACCAGCCCCTCCAGCCGCATATATATCAAGAGACATAGGTCGTTACAGATAATGCTTCCATGGCAATCAGATGGACAGAAATGAAAACCGGAAAATTATGAATCTAACTGAGGTAAATTCTCAGGGTGCCATGTTATAATAATCATAATAATAATGATAATAATAATGGATGGCATTTATATAGCGCATATCCATTGCCATTAGAAATGCTCTATGCACTTTACAGAAGCTCTCTCACTCGCTCTTTCTCTCTCTCTCACCCTCTCTCTTTCACTCTCTCTATCTCTCTCTATCTCAGAGCAAATTGTAACGCAGCCTGTTAGGCCCAGTTCACAACTCACAACTTGAATTCTAAAGTATTATAATAATATTTGAATATCTATTAATATTTATTTAATAATGAATGATAAATTTTTGTTGGTGATATGGTGGGGGGGGGGGGGGGGGGGTATGACATGGCTACATTTTTAATGGGAAAAGCCTTGCTAAGCCTGGTAGTTAGTAGGCTGTTACTCTAATGAAGGATTAGCAGCCTGCTCGGCCGAGCAAGACTTTCTGTATGTATTATCTGGCCCAGTGTTTTCTCTATTTAATAACTCACAAGTGTGGCAAACTTAATGCTCCCCACTCACCATAAAAGATCCCTTGCGTGACAATGAGATAGACGGAGTTTGGAACTAACGAACTGATGGACACGCTGAGAAACTGGAAGATACAGCCAATGAAACATACCACTCGGACAGAGATCTTCTGGACAGCGTAATTCATAGCTAGCATTGCTGGTGAGAGAAATGGAAAATGATGGACTTAAAATAACCTGCAGTTCTTAGTGTAAAATGTGTTTAGCCGCCTTGCTCAGCAATGTGGTGGCTTATTTAAACTCTATTTAATTTTATTTATGCATAGTAGTACGTTGGCGGGCAAACGGCTCTGACAAGGGATTAAGAGACTTTTGCACCAGCTCATTGGACAAAATACAGTAGGGGAATAAGAAACAGTAAAGAAAATGAGAACGTCCATGGAGAAAGAGAGAGAGAGAGAGAGAGAGAGAGAGAGAGAGAGAGAGAGAGAGAGAGAGAGAGAGAGAGAGAGAGAGAGAGAGAGAGAGAAACAGACAGACAGACAGACAGACAGACAGGCAGACAGACAGACAGACAGAGACACACAAAGAGAAAGACAGATAGCCAGCCAGGCATTGACATAGAGGGGGGGGGGGAGAGAGAGAGAGAGAAAGGGTGCGAAGAGTAGTGAGGGACAGACACACACAGGGAGAGAGGGTGAGATGAAGAAGAGAGAAAAATTAATAGACACAAAGACATACATGGAGAGATAAAGAGATAGAGACAGAGAGAGAGAGAGAGAGAGAGAGAGGGGGGGGGGGGGGAGAGGGAGAAAAAGAGAGAGAAGGAGAGAGAGAGAGAGAAAGAGAGAGTTCTGAGTACGGCTTAGAATTTCCACGTCTCACAATTGCCCGAAATGGGGAAAACAGGAGAGTAGAAGGAGATTCGGAAAAGGCAGAAACAGAACAAGAAGAAACGAAGAGAGGATAAAATGTAATCTTACTGGCAAGACAATACACAAAAGATTTGGCCCCACTGATGGCTGACGTCATAGAAGCTGAGGTGCCATAATACTCTTGATATTCCACAAAGAGTATTCCGAATGACCGCTCATACCCCATACTCATGAAGTGGATGCCAAAGGCAGCTTTCAACACATTATGTAACATAATAATGAGACTACATTGACAGAATACAATAATAATAATGACAGTCTCAAATGTCGATACTAGCATTATCATAACATCATAACAATCCAGTAATAACAACGACGATAAATAATGGTTAATAAATTAAATAAGAAGGGGGGGGGAAAACCGATGAAAATTAATGAATCTTACAAAAAGTACACACATGAAAAGAAAGTGCGGGCAAAAGATCAAATGAGAGTCAATCATTAGTGCCTCCATGGAGTCAATTGATATAATGATAATGTTGATATTCATGAAAAATGTCGGCATTAAAAGAAATCTTGAAGAAGTGACTGTACTAACAAAAGCAACCACATACAAAATAAAAATATTAAAATAACATTTATATAGCGCTTCATCGCGTAATACAGGATTAAGTCTGTATTTTCTTGTCTACGGAAACGGAAATGTCAAAAATCCACCAAGTAGTGAAAAGAAAGTGTTTTCCATGTGTACGGAAAAAGTGTTTGGATACACATGAATGCGCTCTTTCCATTTCATCCCTTGACGGGTTCTTGACGTGTTCTTTACCGTTTCCGTTTCCGTACACATAAAAACACAGCTTTAAGTGCTTTAAGTTGGATGTACATGGGTACGGCAAGGGAAACATCAAAAATCCATTAAGTAGTCAAAAGAAAGAACTTTCCATGTGTACGGAAACGGCATATGAAATGATTTTTTCCATGAAGGGGTGTTCTCGTGTGTTCGGAAACGGAAACGTTAAAATCCATCAAGTACCGGTAGTAAAACAGAAAGGGTGTTCTCATGTGTACGGAAACGGAAAGGAAAACGACGTGCGGAAAAGCCTAGAATTGTTTTGTTGTTTTTTTTTTCGCACTGGGTGGCGATTTTTAGCCTTTGCGGCAAAGCCGCAGGTCGAAACTTACGTCATTTCCGCCTATTTTTTCAACGCGCTTTTTTTTTTCTTCCAACATCATTTTGGAAAGGAGTACCATGAGTTACACAAATCTAATCAGGCACATAGATCTAATACAATTTCATGATCTGAGTATTAATCGCCGAGTCGCGCTTTTACTATAAATATCCACCTGGAGCAGGGGTCACCAAACTACGGCCCGCGACGTCAGTTCATCCGACCCGCCATGGTACTTGATTTTATTTGATGAAACCAGGGATGTCTAGAGCTACGGGATGGACAGATTGCTTATGCGGCCCGCGCTTGTAAGTCTGTCACTTAACCGGCCCTCTGTGAAAAAAGTTTGGTGACCCCTGACCTAGACGACCAACTCGCAGCGCCCCGTGATACCTCTCGTTCACGTACACCGCTATAATAGTTTTGCGTCTTTGGAATTATTAAATATCCTTGAAATATTATGGTAGTAAGAAAATAAGTCCAGTCAGAAAGGGCGAAAAGAGACGAGCTTCACTTCTGACAGTTTGCGATATTGTCTATTCCGAAAGAGTAACGATCATAATTATATCAGCTTTGGCTGGTCGTCATACTAGAATTTCCCCAGAGCCGTTTAACAATGTCTCGCCAACTGATGTGATAAGGACTAACTTTAAATAGACAGACGGGCAGGCAGGCAGATAGACTGACAGACAGGCAGATAGACGGATGGACAGATGAATGGGTGAGTGGATATTAAGCTAAAAGACACAGATGGAAGGATAGACAGACTGACAGACATGCAGGCAGACAGGCAGAGAGATGGGTAGTCAAATACACAAACAGACCAACAAGCAGGCAGGCAGATAGATAGATAGATAGAAAAATGGACAGACAGATAGACAGAAAGTCAGATAGATAGATAGACAGATGGACAGACAGACAGACAGATAAATAGACAGACAGACAGACAGGTAGGTAGATAAATAGATAGATTGATAGATAGACAGACAGACAGATAGACAGACAGACAGGCAGACAGATAGATAGATCAATACCTGCCATAATGGCCCATGCCCACCCATGGTCCACTGGATGATAAAACTGCCGCGCTTTCTTCAAAGGCGACTTCTCTCCACTGTCTTCCCCAGGCTGACCTCCAGCATCGGCCATGATCTTTGCTTCACTGACTCTGTGTTACCTCCATGTCTGAAAATAGATCAGAGGTGCTACGATTTGTGTAATTTCAATCAGCGCCCAGTTGCCAGTAGGGTAGTTTCTCTCTGTGTGTGTTTGTCATGTGAGGAGCTAACTTTCAAAACCCTCTAAGTCACATTAAAAAAAAAAATGAGTTGCAGTCCTTAACATCAAATCAGCCATAAAACCTGTCTAGAGCTAAAACATTATGGCAATCAAAACACGCAAAGTGATTGCGTTTTTCATCCAAAATGTAAGTACCCTCTCAGATTCAGTACTATGCTCTGTCAAATGTAGCGCGTTTTCTCAAAATCAATACATGTATAAACTCACTTACCAGGTTTTGAAAGTTACCTCCTCGTGTGCAGTTTTATCATTGTATTCCCAGCGGATTACCACTATTTTTTCATGAATATCTTGCTTATGATTCACAGATCCTAAAGAAGTAAAAATGGCATTGCTTTTTATCACCAATCAAAGTCAGTACATATTGCCTACTGTAGCGTCCTAGTCTTACGGGCTAACGATGTTGTCCGCAGCCCTCGGCGACCCCTCGTGTGCTAGTTGTACTTCTCTGTGATGGCTCGCTGTGTGACGTAATTGTTTATTGTAGGTCAATCGAGAACATACGATATCATTCATGTCGGAGTAATTACGCTAGGTTGGCCTTGGAGTGACGCAATTCTGTGACGAGTCCAAGTGCGATTAGGTGGCCTTCATGCATCCCGTAATTTGTGGATTTCCCGTTCGTGAACGATCTATGTGGATGGGTATATAAAGGATGGCAAGCGAGTGAGTGGGGGTATATAAAACAAATAAATATATACGTAACTACAATATTTTAATTAAAAAATCTTAAATAAATAAATATATTAATATACAAACACATTGTTTTGTGATATAAATTTATTTTAGAACAGTTATCCTTTTATCTGCCAGGGCCGACAGACTCTTTCTGCCGACCCAGCCATACAGGCAGAAACAATGGCCTCGGATGCCTATTGCACCCGGGACCACCCAACGCAGAGTTTTTAATAAGATCCCTGAAATTATGCTCTGCTGCGGGACTAGTCTTGGTGCCGCCAGGCTCCCTGGCGGCACCAAGAACTAAAGACCAAAATTCAAAAACTCTAGAGCCCTGCTAGGTCCTAATATCTTATTACTTGTTTTAACTGGGGCTCCAGAAGAAAACAGTCAATTAGTGACATGTTATATTGGCTATAAAGGGATCAAACTCCTGAAAGGGACAGTGTCCTAGAACTGCTTCTCTATCTTCCCCTTTTTCCTGTCTTGTCCTTGCCCTTGCCTTGGCGCATCCCAAAAATTAATAAATATAAAATACCACGAAGAATGAAGACAACAACAGAAAGAAAGAAAAAAAGAACAACAACAAGAAAGACCAAAGAGAGAGAAAATCAAGAACAGGGGGCCAACAGCACTATGTTGAGGCCCCCGAGAAACAAAAGAACTCATACTGAGTGGGGGTGCCAGCTACTATTATTCCGCATGTGGGCAAGATCCTGTCATTCTGTGTACTCTGCATGCCTTCCTTGTAAGTAAAAGTTGTGAGATATCCAGCGTTCATCTATAGTTATTAAAAGTTAATGTTAATCGTTCATCGGATCCTGTTTTCATTTATTTCTACGACAGCTCGAGACAGTTTCGTTCTTAAAGGGTAGCAGTTGAGATCACCTGACTCTCCCTATCATAACGTGCTGAAATTTACGTCAACTGTTACACATACCTATTTCACCATGTGCTTGGTTTGCATTTTAAAAGCCTAGCCATTTTTTTAAAATCATCAACCTTTGTTGAGAACTGTGTTCGTGGACCAGTTTACACATTGTTTCCCTGGTTGCAGTTCACGAAAAACGTGCAGTGTGTGTTTTGTGTGTGCATCCGATCGTGCGCGTGATTAGTTGTGTTTGTATGTATATATGTGTATGAGAGTGGATTATTATTTTGTTTTTCTCCCTGTAAGTGTAACGTGCCCCCCGCCGCCAGTTTAAAAGTGCTTTTAAAAAATCTACCTTATTATTACGAAATAAAACATAGAAGGTCTTCCCCCCGTCCGCGCCACTTACCAAAAAGTTAAACATAATAAATATAATGAAGACCTCCCCTAACCCGCGCTTTTGATCTTTCTTTCTTTGTCCCATACAAATACTAAACCCAAACTTTGGGAGGACTTCCGAATGCGTTCCATAGCTTTTATAACGTTATTGAACTTTACTCACCGTAATGCATTGTTTGAGACTTTATTACCAATTATCACTTCATATTTACATAATAATTATTTGTAACACACTTGCCAAGAAAAACAGTATAGATCTAATCCCAGAAAAAAGCCTGAAGTGAGAGAAAATCCGCAAACAGGTGCCATTTTGAAACTTGCTGGGGAGAGGTCACGGTAACAGAATTTACCAAAAGCAAAACTGGTGAAGGTTTGCTGAAATAAAACTTGATATGGTGTTCAGGAATTTAAATACATGGAATGGTCAGACGGACCTGGGGGCGTGAGGTCTAGTCAGTTTGTATCAATTGGCGGTAGTCAGATTGACTAATCAGGCGAAAAGGGGCTGGGGCAGCCATTGGCGATCGACGTACACCCATGTAGGTCCTGCATTAGCTCAGATCATGCAATCTTCCAGCAGCTGAAATAGGATTGTTTTGCTACTTAGCCGATTCATAATTTTTAAAAACTATGCAAATTAACAAGGTCGGTAACTTTCCCTAATTTAGGTCAAGGGTGCAGTATGTGAGTATTAGTAAATGACTACCGTCAAGCTGTTAACTCAGCTGCGTGGCGAAATGGTTAAGACGTGTGATTTTGGAGCGAAAGGGTGTGGGTGCGGATCCCAGTATTGTCATGATATGATTTATAATAACTATGTATGTGTTCACTTTCAAGATGATTCTTACGCAAAGAAATTGAGATGAGATGGAAGTAAAATAGAGAAGGGAGAGAAATAGAGAAAGCGAAGCATGCCATGAATAATTTCTTTGTCTTTCTTTAGATATACCCCCAAAAAATACCTAACCCTTTTTTTATTTAAACCCCTTAAAAAAAAACCTCTTTAGCATGAATGGAACGCATTCGGTAGTCCTTCCCAAAACGAAACCTAAACTATTCAAGAGACCTTCCAATTCAGAAAGGAGATGACTCTGCATTGTGTTTCAGTCCTTCAAACACTTAGGCCCGTCAACAGAACAGAAAGATAACCTGAGCTGCTCTTTATAAATACATGACTTTATGATTCTTTAACAAAGATTGGTTTAGCTGCGTTCTTCAGAATTAATTTTTTTTAAGCCTTCGCCACTTCAGTCCTTTAAAAAGGAAAAAGGAAATAGACGAAATAAATAAATATTTTTGGCAAAGGCTGTGGCTGTACTCCAGTCCCGGACTGACGAATAGCCAAATGCCTATACTCCAGTCCCGGACTTGGGGAGGACTTCCGAATGCGTTCCATAGCTCGACAAGTGCATAGGCATTGTCAGATTGATATGTAACGACATGAGGGTCTAGTCAGTTCGTATCATCGAGGCCGTAGGCCGATGTTCGTCTGGGCAGTAGTCAGATTCACATAAGGGAAAGCCGCCGGGGTAGATATCTAGATCTAGTTATATAATACTGTTTTCACTCGTTTTGTGGAACGCATTCGGACGTCCTTCCCGGACTTGTGTGTACATCGATCGCCAATGGCTACCCCAGCTCCTTTTCGCCTGATTAGTCAATCTAACTACCGCCCATTGATACAAACTGACTAGACCCTCACGCCCCCCAGATCCAACAAAACATGTAGATCTAGATAGATTTTGATAGATCATCCATGCCGCCATTCGAATGTTTGTTCTCTTACCCTAGCCTAACTTGGCGATGAAAGACAGCTTTTCATTGGTCCGGGACCGGAGTATAGCCATTTGGCTATTTTTCGGGGGGGGGGGGGGGACCGGAGTATAGTCACTCCGTTTGGCAAAATCAAGAACAATTTTTCAACTTACAGTTAAGACTGGCTTGCTCTGTATAGTTCTGGGTTAAGAATCTGTCAATCGGTCCACTGCCTCTGTTCAGCCAGCTGGCGTATTGCATAATATCCCAGAATAATCTTTTCAAATAATAATAACAAATCTAGCCTCTCACACTCTCTGACTGACAATCTCATGTCTTGTCCGGTTCAAATTGCCACCAAGCACACAAAAATGATTTTTCTAAACAACACACTGATCAGCCCTGTGAAACAAGGCAAGGAAACACCAAAATTGCATGCATGCATGAATTGCAGTTCACCAACTTGTGGGACAAGAAGACCGCACGTGAGACTGGGACGAGTGGAGGAAAGACCTACGACCTGCATCTATCTATCTATCTATACTATATATATTTGTGGACTTGAGATTTTTCGTTGCAAAAGGCTTCTGAACCACTCAACACTCAGACTTCAAATTTTATATGGTGCATCAGAATGAATGTAAGGGTGCACAGTTTTTAATAGAAGTTTCAAATCGATGTAGTTTTTTTTATTGGCAATTTATTGTTTCGCCATCATTTAGATCTATTTCGAGTCATGGTTCGCCATTTTAAGGTTTCGTTATCACTTCCTGCGATGTGTTCACTATCAAACACACTAACCCGTGCGCAAATCATGCTGTTGTACGGGATGCGCAGTGTGTCAACTCCAAAGAGTTTATAGTAAACCGCTATGTATAACCTCTTTGGTCAACTCACAAAGACAGAGCAGTAAGACTTATTTAAAAACAAACAAACAAAAATAAAATACACAAATAGTAACAGGCCAGATGAAGCAGGTCCATAATAACCACCCAGAACTGAAACCAATATTCAAACCGATTTATCCCGGGCAGGGCCGGGGACCTCAGCTAGTTTATGATATAACCAGAGAGTCAAATACAGACTCACCCTGCAGTGGATTTGTGGAAATGAGCACAAACACGAAATCACTGAATTTTACATTTTCACAACTTCTTTAAAAAAAGTGCTTGAAACTTGAATAAAAACAACAATGGTTGATACAAAAGTGACTAGGTTAGATTGGCCGACAATTAATTTTGTAATGTCTGAAACTGGGCAAAATTGCACCACAATAAATCATTCCCCCTGACTATTTTTTTTTTTTTAATAATAAAATTGACCCACAGTAAGCCTCATGTTGTCGACTTCATATGTAAATATGTCCATATAGACTGGCAAGCTAACTTAATAATATCTATCTGCCAATTTTCATATTTTTTTCAATGAGTCGTTTCGGAGCCTTTTCACTAAACACATTTATAGGCCTGACTTCATCATAGTAAGATGTTCAATACACACAGACAGAAAGACTGTCCTCTTAACAAGGCAAACCCAATCATAATTATGGATGTTTAAAAGAATAAATGCAAAGACTATAATATTATTATTCAAAAGTAACCTTATACGGTGTTGCAAAATGAATAGAGTACATAATACTTCATAATGATTTGTGAATAGACACTGCAGTTCATGGCGACAGCTGTTGATGGTTTGGCTGTACGATATAAAGGACGTACTGAGAATGAACTGCATTCATAAAGTGTCTGTCTCCATAAAGAGGACCCAAAGCGATTTACAACACAATCGTGACTACTGTCTGTTTGTCTCTCTTTCTCTCTCTGTCCGTCTTTCTCTCTCTCTCTCTCTCTCTCTCTTTCTGTCCCACTCTCTATCTCCGTTCCTCTCTCTCTCTTTGTCCCACTCTCTTACTCTCTCTCTCTCTCTCTTTCTGTCCATCTCTCTCTCTCTCTCTTTCGCTCACACACACATACATACTCTCTTCCCGATTTTTCTCTTTCTCTCTCTTTCTCTCTGACATGCACTCTCTCCCTCTTTTTTTCTTTCTCTTTCTTCTCTCTCTTTTTTTTTTCTCGCTCTATCTCTCTTTCTCCGTCTCTCTCTTTCTCTCTCTCTCTTTCTCTCTCTCACGCACACACCTTTTCTCTCTCTTTATTATTCTTTCTCTCTCTCTTTTTTTTTTCTCTCTATGTTTCTCTCTCCTCTTCCTCCTCTCTCTTTTTGCCTGTTGGTCATATTACAGCACCTTGAGAAGTTTATTTCACTACGACGTGATAGCATAATAGGTAGTAAAACCAAAGTGGATAGGTGGACCCCGGGGTGTCCCTAGAGAAGTACGGGCGTTTTAGGATAGGTGGACCCGGGGTGTACCTAGAGAAGTACAGGCGTTTTAGGATAGGTGGACCCCGGGGTGTACCTAGAGAAGTACGGGCGTTTTAGGATAGGTGGACCCCGGACCAATGAAAATCTGACTTTCATCGCCAAGTTAGGCTAGGGTAAGAAAACAAACATTCGAATGGAGGCATAGATGTCGATAGATCTAGATCTATGTAGATCTACATGTTTTGTTGGACCTTGGGGGACGTGAGGGTCTAGTCAGTTTGTATCCATGGGCGGTAGTCAGATTGACTAATCAGGCGAAAAGGGGCTGGGGTAGCCATTGGCGATCGATGTACACACAAGTAGGCCAACATTGGTTGAGATCATACCTCCGTGATGCAGCGGTTGAGTGAGTGGACTTGAATGCCAAGTTTCTGGTACCACCAGATAAGTACTCATGACTGGAATTTGTTGCTGAATTACAACAGAAATTTTCTTTTTGCAACATCACTCTTACGGAACACACCATTTTTAAGAACTACTATCCTAAAATATTTCACTACAATGAGCCCAGCCCGGGGTCCACCTATCCTTAAACCTACTTATTTCGCTAGGTACCGGTACACCCCGGGGTCCACCTATTCTCTACCTAGTAAAACAGTGTGTGAACAGAAAAAAGCGATGGAGCGCTGGTTTTTCTTTGCTTCAATTCAGCCACGAGAAGATGTGTTCGAATTATTTTTAGCGATTCTTTTTTTGTGGTGACACAAAGGTAGAAAAGAAACTGTTCTCTGTAGCTTCAAAATATCACCATAAATTGTAGGCCTACATTAAAAGATTTTAATTTGCATATCTATACTTTTCGTCATTAGTGTGTTCACTGTGAACATTTCGATGGCTCCATGCAAGAACTGACCATCTGCGGTTTTGGCCAAAATTGAGTTAAGAACATAGCCTAGGTAATTTTGAATGAAAGATAAGAACATGGGCTTCTTTGTCACGACAAAGGCTTCAATCAAGCCAAGTTTCAAAGCCACAAGTTGAAAACTAAAGATTTGACGAATGTGGTCAAAATTTTCTTTTGCCGTTTTCTCGAAACTACAAAAAGTGCAGATGGCCACTTCTTGCATGGAGCCATCGATTTATGTGTGGAGCAGACACATGGACCAACAGCAAAGTTTTTGAAAGGAAAATGAATTTTAATGCCTTTAAAATGTGGTGCCTGAGAAGGATGGGAAAAAATTAATTGAGAAGAAAGAAAAACTGACCAAGACATGTTTGAAATTTTAAAAACTCAGTCCATGATTCTGGAAAAGATAAAAACAAAGAAATTACAATATTTTGAACATGAAACGTCACAATACCATCATAGAAAAAAAATAATGTGCGAGGGCAAAATGGAAGGAAAAAGAGCAGCTGGGAGACAACGTCTGATTCTGCTGTGGACTAACAACATAAAAAGGAATGGGCATCATCATCTATTGGTGCATGTACAAGGCCAGCCAACTACAGAGATGAATGGAAGATCATTGCACGTCAACTTCTGAGGTAAAGATGACACCCACCACACCAGACCAGGCCCAGATCACTGTGAAATGATTACATCTAAACCAAAGTACACCAGCAGATGTACAGGGTACACGAAAGATATTATCTGTAGTTTAGTTTTTTTTTTTTCTTTCCTTGTACTGAGAGATGTTTAGAAAAAAAAATTATCATGTTTATTATTATGTGGCGCTTGATAACTGGGTACGTATCGACCACTTCGACACTGTCTTAGTGTTTCAGATGACAATGGGCGTCGCACACAGTTCGTCCCTCCAAGCTATTTTTGTTGACAAAATAAATATAACTGAAACCGTGCCATTTTACTGTAACTGAAAAGCGTACGTGCGTTTCACAGAACTCTCCCTTCCCTCATGTATGCTTTTCATATTTATAAGTTGGGGGCAAACCCCCGCCAACTCCCCCTCTACGAGCATATTTGCTCCACCCTTTCTCCGAGCATATGTAAAAGATAATGTATTTCATAGTTGCCTCTCAGTAAAAGTATCTCTTAATGCAATAAATCTAGTCTCTGTGACAATGACCAGATCGATGGCCAGTAACTGCCCAGTGTGACCGCGCGTTAAGGCGCCTCTGTCTATAACTTCAAGATGTCACTCTCTGTTGAAGTAATGCTTCGTCATATTCAAAGTGTCATTTTTTTGGCAATCTCAACAGGAGCTCCTGATATTTGAGAAACATCGTAGCTTTTCAAGATGGTTTGGAAGAGATGGTGATTTGGGACCGAAGTAGACTGTTAAAAATCGTGCTTGGAGATTTTGATTAAACTAAATGATGTAAAAACATTCAAGCAAATTATGCAAACAAAAATATCATTTTCTGTGTGGATTTTATCGGTATTTGAGCGATTATTCATAACATAATGTTATTGTGGGCTATTCTACGAATACATAATTAAGTCGATTAAACTTCTGTAACTAGTGTAAGTCAGTGATCTCCACACAGTTTGCCTGTTACACACTATATTATTGTTCCCGCTATGTCGTATCGGTTCAGTGCTCATAAATTATCGTACCCTCGCCCTCATTAAACTGAAATCTTCATTAACCCTTTCTTTATCAGTGTGTCATATCGCTTCCCAACTGCACATTCACATCATCTGCTGATCTGATAATACATCTACGGGAATCGTGATGTTAATACTGTCATGTAGGTCATGTCATGTAGGTCAAGTCATTTAGGTCATGTGTACAATATTATGCTAAGGATTACGTGACCGACAGTGATAGCTATAACTGTGCAAAGGACCTGAACTGTTTGCTGAGGGTTACGTTGCTAACAGTGATAGTTTTGATTGTGCAAAAGTGTTGAAGCGTTCGCTTGGGATTCCTTAACAAACAGTGACAGCTATGATTGTGCAAAAGTACTCAATTGTTTGCTAAGGATTCTGTTACAAACAGTGACTGCTATGAATGTGCAAAGATACTGAACTGAACTGTTTGCTAGGATTTTGTTATAAACAACGACTGCTCTGACTGTTGCAAAAAGGTTGAATTCTTACAGTTTTGAGCCTGGCTGCAGTAAACATTCGATGCAGGATTCTCTAACTATGAAGGACATGCTGTGTCACACCGTACTGGCGTATTTTGTCCCAGTTAAGCTAGCATAAAGTGTTAACTACACAATGTGATCTGCTTACAAATTTCATTCCATTTTGATAATATGCTGCCCACGTTTTTTGGACAGCACAGAAGAAAATAACAATTTGTAGCGTACCTTGGTATGAACATTTACTTACAGCAATATCTGACGTTTATACATTGTGAGGAACAGAGAAACAGGAACTGGGTCGTCTTTCAGGAATTCATGGGGAGTCTATGTTCTTTCATGGGCACCTTGTCGTGACCTTACTGTTTGATATTTGAATCTGGAAGCCTCAAATACATTCCAAGAATTCTTATATGAAAAGTCTATTCAAAATGTAACAGGACGGGTTAAGGGGTAGACCGAGCGGGTCTCTCTCTATCTATAGCTATCTAATCTGACACCAAATATTAATAATGTAACACAGGACGAGACGAGCGGGGCTCTCTACACAGTCAAACATACAAACAAAACTATCAGGTTTTGAGAGGACAACAATTTTATTAAAAGGAAAAGAAAAAAACAATTCAAATATTAAACACAATACAACAAACACATGACAATACAATAAACCACAATAAACAATACAATAAACCAGGACAATAGACAATACAATAAACAAGACATTAAACCCAACCGACAGGCGCGCTGAAGAAGAACAAAAAACAGGAATTAACAGCACGCCTCATCAGTTAATCATTACATCACGCTAAAACAAGAGAATGCATCAAAAGAAAACATAAAAGTTAATAATAACCATATTCACATTGTAAACTAAATATGGGGAAGGTCTAGTATGTCTATCAAACAGTAACGTATAATTTACTTGTGAGCACTCCAGGGGAGATAACTCGAGTATAAAATGCAAGCCTACCAAGTAACATGTTTACTTCCCTTGTCTTAACTACAGGCTGACATAGGGCTATCCCACACGTTATAATTCTTATATTATAACAACGGCCATTATCTAGATCAGGAAGAAAACTTAATTTGATTCCAGACAAGATAACATTAAGCCTTACATGTGTATACGCGCACCCTGTACGCCGCGCACCCTGTACGCATCAAATCCATCCTAGTTATGGAATGAGCTGGAGTTAAACTAACTACAATAAAATACAGTCTGCTGAGTCTACACACTCATACCACAGAACTGCCCGTGCTAGGTGGCTCAATCAAAGACAATCCCATCTACTTACTTAGCCCACCCACGCACAACGTAGTATCCCTTAATTAACAATTACCATCATAATTAGCAGAGGATAGCAATAGCCAACTGGATCTACTCATTAAGTCAAAATTAATTGACTTAGGCCCCATTAGCCAACCCAGCTCAATTCCGCACATGCTAGATTATTAATATTACACAAAAACCCTAGTCCATACTGCCACAGGCCTATCTCAACTCAGAGCCAAACTTATCCCTTTCCTATCCTCTGGATATAATACCAAACTCCTTACTCATAAAGTCATAGGAGTATCTCTAGGTGGACCAACCCACATACATGACACATGTAATAAGTCAACACCTAAGTCTCAACCAACAATAGCAAGTTATAGTCTCCCACTACAAGTGATATGATAATCATGGCATAAAGCCAAACCCAACTACATGGTACAACTACAAGACTGAACAGTCAAGTCAACCCACTTGTATTACCTCCAACAATACTGATATACCTAAAACATTCCCACATATTCAGTGAACTAATTATATAATGCAACAAGATAATATCATAACAATGATGAGTATACATTAGTCATTAGGTCTACTGGGCAAGCCACACCCACAACCCCTATGATTGAGTTAAGTCAATGCATCTGATCTCTTCATTACAAATACAACAGAGTCCGATTACATCTGTCAGTGTGTCAAAAGAACAGACAATGAGCACCTACAAAGGATGCCATAAAAATATGACACCTGATGCATAGACAATGCACCTATACACCTAGCATAGGCCTTTCCCTTCATGATTCATCTTATCAACAACCAAAGTTCAAGGTTCGACCCTCAAAAGTTTCAAAGTCCGACCTAACCAGTACAAATTGAAGAAAATCAACTTAACACCTATGTAGCGAACATACTAATTCAATAATAAACATATAATAATTAAGAAATTAAAGTAAATAATCATCATCCTTTAGTATAATGCCGATATCTGAGATCCCAAATGCTGTTTAAGTGTGGCAGCCACTGTAAACAGTCAGCCAGGATTGTTATTGTTGTTTGGGTCAAGCTTGCTAACCAATCCCGGTCTTGATTTGACCCGCTTGACCAAAAGTCATGTGATCATGCCTGCTAGCGTCTGCTGTGACCTACTCACGGCTCACGCGCGTGCTCTGCAAATCCAACACCTCTCTCTTCATCTTAACTGGTCTACTCATTATCATAAAGTCCATAATGAATACGGCATCAATAAAGGTAACGAAAAGGCACACAAGACAAATCTACACATACACCATAGTCACACTGCTGATTTAAAGGAACCTAGAAATAATCATCCAACAATAACCTTGCAACCCACGGAAGAACAAGTTAAAGTAAAGAAATAACTTGGTTATAATTCTTGCCCGTTACTCTCTCTCTCTCTCTCTCTGTGACGTCTGTCCCTAAGAAGGACACGTTGAGCCTGAATGGCACCAACTGCAGATTAAGAATAACGATCTAGATCTGTCTATCTCTGATCCAAGTAGCGGGACTTTGACCACACCCTCCAGTAGTACTATTTGTTAGCACTTCACATAAAATCAGTCTGTCATAAATTACAGTTAAATGTTTCCATTTAATTACATGAACTAATCATGCGCGCTAGCGTTGATAGCATTCCAGAACCTTACACTCTTTCTCTGCAGGATACTGATAGATACTAAGATAGAAACTTAGTAAGATAAACTTTACCATAGATTGTTAGCTGCTAGCCTGATTGCCTAACCAAGCTGAACAAAGTTCATCAAACCTCCAAGTATAATCCAATCATTATTATTTCACATCATCTAAATATTATTAAATACCAGAACTAAAATAATGGGTACAACTTACGTGAATTAACCAAATGAATTCACACTTGAACTACATCATCAGAGCTGGCACTTCACAAATCTTGAAATATAAATTATACAACTTCTGTTACTTTTATGTTAGTCTGGACACAATGACACGTCCTGCTGTCTTGAAGACTTGGGTGGAACTGACTGACCCACGCTATCATCTAAGCGTCACCCAAACACGCGCAACCCATTCACTCCTTACAGTTCACTAAGTGCAAATTCTAATAAAACATTAAAACAAATGAAAACATTTTTAAAGACCACCATCTTGCTCGTGTATGTTCCAAATACACCATCTTAAGGAAATATTACTTAACAAGATAAAAACTAAACAAAACTTACAATGTAGTGATACATAACAAGGTTCTACTTCTGGCACCAGGGATGGTCACTTAAATTGACCAATCCTGGACAATACAGACAACGCTAAGACTATGATTTAAAATTGGCGCAGTGAGTACATCAGTTGGCAATGTTACTCAACACCTGCATGACTCATCTCAGTGCGTGATAAACAATAAGGGGAGATTATCTATGATTTCTGTGTGGTTACTTCCCCTTGACCACGTCTTGTGGTCCAGCTGATCAAAATAACGGGTTTCTCTCCCTTTCACTACAATGAGCTATGTTCTCAGCCCTGTAATGGTTCACCCCATTACATTAAGTTCTTAAATTTCACCAGAAATGCTTAGGGAGAGCAAGAATGGCGAGACATCTGAAATGCAGAACAATGTTTCCGAAAACGACAAAGTGAATGCTGAGAAAAGAGAGATGATGACAAAAGACAAAGAGATGGACGACGTCGACAGCAGCGACGAGGGAGTTCCCATGGATACAGGCTGGGCATGGGTCATCGCTATAAGTAAGTCAGTTAAGTTTTGCCAAGTTTCTCCTTTGTATTTTCTAAGACATTTTTGTTATTGGTTTTCAGACATTTTTTTGTTTGTGGCCTTTTCTTGTTTAATGAGGAATGCCTGTTGATTTTTATCTGCAAATGACGTGATTATTATTTCACTCATCACATTTTAGGATAAAAAACCAAATTTCAATAAGGCTGTTGTTACTTGCACGTATGTACCCCAAGCGTTTCTTCGCTAGGGCGCGTACATACACGCATCTATCCCCAATCATGTCCTTATCCTCAACACTAAATCTCAACGAATCACTAACCCTAACCCTACCCTTTAAACCCCCCCCCCCCCCAAAAAAAAAACAGGAGAAAAAAAAAAAAGAAAATCTGAAAGAATAATTAATTAACACTGTTGTTAAGGGTATTTCGGGAGGGGTTGGGGGCTTTCTAGCTCTGGAGTCACAAAAGTCTTTAAAGTACCTACCTCTGGCGCAAAACTCACGGGGTACGTATGTACAAGTAACAACAACAATCTTCTTTATAACTAGTCCAGTCTAATCATTTCGCCCTCGTCTAATGAGACGCTTAGAAATTTGTTCATCTGTTCACCAGGAGATCATAAATTATTAAAAGTTAACGAGGGTTATTTGGGCCAAGCTATCAAAATACTCACATCAGGATTTATGTTATTAACTCGTGGTAAATTATCCAAACCATTATTGTCACCATGTCATCGACGAAAACCTTTTCTGGCCAGTTAGCAAAATGTAACCCGAGCCAATACATCAGTCCTAAAAAATTCGCCCCAAAATTCTCAGTGCTAACAAAACCCAATCTTACCGCTTGGCGCAAATAGCCATGCCCTTACAAATTATCCCGCACCACCAAAGAATGGCAAACCTCCAGTACAAAGTGCAAACAAAATATCAGTGGCACAACTTCCAGCATATTTAATTCCATTTTGTTCCACATCTCTCTGCTGTTCCTACTGAGATTCAAGTGTTTTTCGCACTCATTCTTCACTTCATTTCCCTTCCTTTCAAATCTGCATCCCGTATCTTTCATTTCAATTCTTACCTTTTTGAATAAATATGCGTCTACCACAAAAATGCAGGTGAGCATGCAAATTCTTGTCGTGGCGGTGACTTTGTCCAAATTAGGATGCATGGACGTGAGGAGCCAGAGATCGAGTTTGTTTCGTCTGAAGGTCTTCTGTGGTTTCGTTTTCTCATGAGTTTCAAATCTCTGTCAGCGCTTATGTACTGTAATGCTAAGCGAATGTTTTTATAGGAACTGTCGACATCAGCCAATCATCATTCCTACCAGTGTCTCATTTTATTCCAAAAAGGGGATAGGAACTATCGTCATCAACCAATCATCATTCATACCAGTGCCCTTTTTTCTTCCAAAGGGTGTAGGAACTATCGTCATCAACCAATCATCATTCATACCAGTGCCCTTTTTTCTTCCAAAGGGTGTAGGAACTATCGACATCAATCAATCATCATTCATACCAGTGTCCTTTTTTCTTCCAAAGGGTGTAGGAACTATCGACATCAACCAATCATCATTCATACCAGTGTCTTGTTTTCTTCCAAAGGATGTAGGTACTATCGACACCAATCAATCATCATTCATACCAGTGTACTTTTTTCTTCCAAAGGGTGTAGGAACTATCGACATCAACCTGTCATCATGTCTTGTTTTCTTTCATCAGGTGTACATGTGATGCTAACGCTGACCTTTGGCTACGACAGGGTCATGTCTGTATTATTTGTGGATTTTACGGAACAATTCAACCAGTCAACCACTGTTATCTCTTTGATGTTTACGGTGGAAGCTCTCTCTTCTAGCGTAGGTGGTAAGTGACGGTATTTTATGTTACGAAATCAGTATGTATGTGTTTAGGTCTTTATTTTAGGAGGTTTCGCTGTCATTTACATCTCTCGTCTTATTTTTTAAATTTTTCTTGTTCTCTTTTCTGCGTGTTTTTGTGGCAGGGTTTAGTTGTTGTTGTTTTTTTCAGAATTTTCCCCTGGCAGCGACCTAGTTTGGCCTGCTCTTCTCGACTTTCAACTGCCAAGGTATCTTTAACGTGCTCTACGTGCACACGGGTCCTCGGAGTTTTTCATACTTATCCGAGGAGGCCAGGTGCTCGATCCTACCGACCATAGGACCAGGGACAGGGCGTTTTTTCCTCCTAGAAATATCCAAAATGCCTGCACCGATCGGGGATCAAATCCAGCACCATCGGCACGAGAGGCGAGCACCATGCCTCAAAACCAACATGTCCCCCGAAAACGGTATGTCGACCCAGAATGGCAGAGTGGATTGCCAGCACCGGGGTACGAGCACCCGTGGGCCTTTATCACGTTTAATTTGCCTCGAACATCGGGAGATTTTCTGTGTGAGGAGGGTGGGCGCACAATTCCTTTTCATTTTTGTTCCTAATATTCATTTTTTCCCTTTTGAAATTTTGCAACCGGGCTGGGGGCAAACTGCCCTGTGGCGCCGCCCACGGTACGCCACTGACTGTGTAAGTCCAGTTGTCGCTGGCACTTGTCCCCTGGTATACACACAAATTATGACTACTGCGAAGACAGAGGTGTCCTCATAATGTATGGACACTATCCACCCATAGTTTGAGGCTTCTAATTTAATGTACCCACGTGAAACAGATCTCGCCCTATTTTCGTATTTCCGATGATAAAGCCTGCTGAAAGTCACTTTTCTTCTGTTTTGAATAACTGAAAGCTTATTCTTTTCTTCAAATGCAGTAAAAATGTTTAAAGTGAACTTCAAAGTGAAAAAAGGTATTAATGTGGCGAATACAAAATGCGCTAAGCCGGGCTCATGAGCTTTCCCCGATGATAGATGTGCTATACCGGCTTGAGCCTTATCACCTGCCTATTGTGTGCCACTCTGACGGATGCATTAATGCGTTAGCCATTGTGTCAGGCCACCTGTTCACACCACTCATTGACACGGATCATCTCACCGTCGTGACTATGCAAGTGCATTTCACTGAACTTCGTGGTCATTAACTTTTCAAAATTCACACACTTGATGAGATACTTTATCAGTTGCGCTTTCCAGCACGGGTTTATAGCAAGCAAATTATATCATTAGTAGACACTAGCTGACAACAAATTTGACCTTTACACGCTAATTAAAATTCAGTCCACGTTCAAAACATTATAATTTATTCATTATCAATTCTCACGTTGTTGTCAAGGACTCGCTTTTGAAAATGGCCCAGTACTGAAGTCATGAAATGCCGAATGTTATGCAGAAGAACCATTCTCTCCACCAGTACAGGAGACGGAGGGTGAGGATAACATTAGCAGAAACAACAAGAGACAGGGCAGGGGTGATTATATCATTAACCGAGACAGTAGGGGAAAGGGTGAAAGATATAGCAATAGAGACAGTAATTATGAGAGAGGGGTGAGAGACACCACAACAAGGTCAATAGGAGACAGAGAGGAAGATATCAAAGCCGGGTCGACGGGGGACAGGGGTGAGAGATTATTTACCATAACAGAGACAATAGGAGACAGAGTTCTTTTGTTTCTCGGGGGCCTCAGCATTGTGCTGTTGGCCCCCTGTTCTTGATTGTCTCTCTCTTTTGTCTTTCTTGTTTGTTGTTGTTGTTGTTCTTTCTGTTGTCGTCGTTCTTCGTGGTTTCTTCCTAGTCATGGGTTTTATTAATTATTTTTTTGGTATGCGCCAAGGTAAGGGCAAGGGCAAGACAAGAAAAAGGGAAGATCAGAAAAGCAGTTCTATTTCACTGTCCTTTTCAGGAGTTTGATCCCTTTATTGCCAATGAAACATGTCACTAGTTGACCGTTTTCCTCTAGAGCCCCAGTTAAAACAAATATAAAGATATTAAAGCCTAGCAGGGCTCTAGGGTTTTTGAATTTTGATCTTTAGTGGAGACAGAGGTGAAGATATCATAATAATAAATACAACAGGAGTCAGGGGAGAGAGGAATCATTATAGAAACAATAATAGAACAGGAGACAGGTGTGAAGGTATCACGATCAGAGTCAATAGAAAACAAGAATGAATATATCATAGTAGATAATAGGAGATAAGTGTGAAAATATCGTGGCAGATACAACAGGAGACAAGAGTGAAAATAACATAGCAAATACAAGAGGAGACAGGGATGAAGACATCACTAGTAGTGATAACAGGAGAGAGAGAGAGAGATAGGCACACAGATAGAAGTGTTTTTGTATGGTTCTTTTTTTAAATACTCAAAAGTAAACTTCCATACACACACACACAGACATACACAAAGTAGACAGACTGACAGAGTGAGTCAGAAAGAGAGAGAGAGAGTCAGAAAAAGTGACGGAGACAGAGAGAGAGAGAGAGAGAGCGAGAGAGAGAGAGAGAGAGAGAGCGAGAGAGAGAGCGAGGGAGGAGACAGAGAGGTGAGAGAGAGAGAGAGAGAGAGGAGACAGAGAGGGGAGAGAGAGAGCGAGAGAGGAGAGAGAGAGGAGAGAGAGAGAGGAGAGAGAGAGAGAGAGAGCGAGAGAGAGAGAGAGAGAGAGCGAGAGAGAGAGAGAGAGAGAGCGAGAGAGAGAAAGAGAGCGAGAGAGAGAGAGAGACAGAGAGGAGAGAGAGAGAGCGAGAGAGAAAGAGACAGAGAGGAGAGAGAGAGAGACAGAGAGGAGAGAGAGAAGAGAGAGAGAGAGCGAGATAGAGAGAGGAGAGAGAGACAGAGAGGAGAGAGAGAGAGAGCGAGAGAGAGAGCGAGAGAGAGAGAGAGAGCGAGAGAGAGAGAGCGCGAGAGAGAGAGAGAGCGAGAGAGAGAAAGAGAGCGAGAGAGAGAGAGAGGAGAGAGAGAGAGAGCGAGAGAGAGAGAGAGGAGAGAGAAGAGAGGAGCGAGACAGAGAGAGAGAGCGAGAGAGAGAGAGAGGAGAGACAGAGAGGAGAGAGAGAGAGGAGAGAGAGGAGAAAGAGAGAGAGCGAGAGACAGAGAGGAGAGAGAGACAGAGAGGAGAGAGAGAGAGGAGACGAGAGAGAGAGAGCGAGAGAGGAGACAGAGAGGAGAGAGAGAGAGAGAGGGGAGAGAGAGCGAGAGAGAGAGAGAGAGAGAGAGAGAGAGAGGAGAGAGAGCGAGAGAGAGGAGAGAGAGAGCGAGAGAGAGAGAGAGACAGAGAGGAGAGAGAGAGAGCGAGAGAGAGAGAGACAGAGAGGAGAGAGAGAGGAGAGAGAGAGAGCGAGAGAGAGAGAGAGAGGAGAGAGACAGAGATAGAGAGGAGACAGAGAGGAGAGAGAGAGATTGCGAGAGAGAGAAAGAGAGAGAGAGCGAGAGAGGAGACGAGAGAGAGAGAGGAGAGAGCGAGAGGAGAGAGAGAGCGAGAGACAGAGAGGAGAGAGAGAGAGAGAGAGAGAGCGAGAGAGAGAGAGAGAGAGAGCGAGAGAGAGAGAGACAGAGAGGAGAGAGAGAGGAGAGAGAGAGAGCGAGAGAGAGAGAGAGAGGAGAGAGAGACAGAGAAGAGAGAGAGAGGAGAGAGAGCGAGAGAGGAGAGGAGAGAGAGAGAGAGAGGAGAGAGAGAGAGCGAGAGAGAGAGCGAGAGGAGAGAGAGAGGGCGAGAGAGAGAGAGGAGAGAGAGAGAGAGAGCGAGAGAGAGAGGAGAGAGAGACAGAGAGGAGAGAGAGAGGAGAGAGAGAGAGCGAGAGAGAGAGAGAGAGCGAGAGAGAGAGGACAGAGAGAGAGAGAGCGAGAGAGAGAGAAGAGGGAGAGAGAGAGCGAGAGAGAGAGAATAGAGAGAGAGATAGGAGAGAGAGAGAGAGCGAGAGAGAGAGAATAGAGAGAGAGAGGAGAGAGAGAGCGAGAGAGAGAGAGAGAGAGAGAGAGAGCGAGAGAGAGAGAGAGAGAGAGAGAGAGAGATAGAGAGAGAGATTCGCCAAGGAATCACTATTATTTCATGTGTTGTCATATCACTGGCATATCCAAGGAATGCCTTTAATTCCGACTCTAACTACAGTATTACTGCACCTGCACTGTACAAATTCACAGAACTACCATAGCAAAAATCTACATTTTTTTATCTTTTCTTTGTGTTTATTGAAGATCATTCATTATCTTGTAAATTACCATTGGTAACACGATTGTGTAACAGGCAGGCAATGGACTATACACTGACCTCGGCCGTCTACGCAGCACTTGACCGGTGATAAGATGTGCTAGCCTCTTAGCACATTTTTATGAACGAAAATCCGACATGACAAAATGTGCTGACCCAGAAATATTGTATTAAATGTTAAATTTGGAAGAAAAAAAAAATCGATACCGATATACTGTTAAGTTTAAAGTAGGAAAAAATATTAACTGTATATTTTCACCATGCGTGATTCATTTTGAATAGTTTTTTCCCCTCACCTGTAAAATTTGCTTGGACTGGATTAGCAGGTTTTATCATCGAACTATGAATAAATCGTGTATGTACTATGTAGTTTTCAAATATAGTTCAGAGATCTTGACATTAAATTGTTTAATGAACAGTAGTTTGAGTAACTTTCGATAATGGATATCCTAAATCCCGTAAAAAAATATACCTTTTTCTTAAAGTATTACTAGTTTCTTCTTCAAGGTAAAATAAGGTATACATCAGTGTTTCTCCTGAGTATGTCTGTGCACTGTGTGTGATTTACATGACATAAAGGTTGTAAAGCGCCTAGAGTCTGGTTGTTAACGGGGTGAAGCGCTATTACAAATGGACAACAACAGTTATCGTGAGCACGGTGTTAATAACACTTGGGCGAACTCGATCCGTGACACTATGTGTTATTATTAGTAGTAGTGGCAGTAGTAGTATCAGTGTTTCTCAACCTTTTTTTGTTCCACTCCCCTCTTCAATTTTCCAAAGCGTGTGCACCCCACCATGATCAGACAAAGTTACTATACAGTATATTATTATATTCCTAAGCCCCATTCTAAAGTCCCGCGCCGCATCAAAATATTTGCCACGCTCCACCTTGAGAAACACTGACCTAGACATACACAATATTAATATGAACAGCATGGATGAGAAAGACATCAGACAGAAACGAATGGAAGTCATTGTCGAGGGGGGTGGGGGTGGGGGGGGGGGGAGATACATCCTGCAGTGCATGGACAATGCCTAGGTGAAAGGTGAAATGTGAGAGGTGAAAATATGCTTGAGATTTAAAGTACTACTTTCCCATTTCATCATGTTTCTTTGTTGTTCTAGTTTTGTTCACCACCAGTAAAATCATGCCCAGATTCAGTATCAGGAGTATCTGCTGTGTGACGGGCATCTCTACCTCTCTGGTCACCATCTTCATCTCTCGGGCACCGAACATCGTCATTTTCCTGCTGCTCTTCATCGTTAAAGGTAATAAACATTAATACTGCAGTTGTCTACTGCAACCATAGCGAAGATACTAGATAGAATAAGATGAGACAGCTAGCGGCTTTAGCCTGCACAGATTTGGCACTGCCACCTACCGACGAATGCACGGAAGTCACGAACAGTGCCGCATTTTACAAAGCTGTAGGCCTTGATTGACGTCACTCATTTTGTAATTAAACTTCAACAGCGGCACTGTAGGGAAACTCTGTTGTTGATGTTTTAGTCGCAGAGCACTGCAACAAATAAGCATCATTAATTGATCTTAATATTATCAAGCATTCTTTTCATGCTATGCGCCATGGGCCCCGCCCCCGATCAATGCACAAATTGTGTGCACGATTTTTTTAGAGGTGCGAAGAAGGGAGTGTCTCGTCTTATCGTTTCTAGTATCTTTGGTGACGACATGACGTCATAAACAAAAGTAATCTACGTCATCTTTTAGGGTGGTGTTTCTCAAAGTTAAGTTTGTCCCACTCCACACTCCAGTTAAAAAAAAAAACAAAAAACAAGTGCCCAACCGTGCTCGGACAAAGTTAGCATACAGTGAAGGCCCATTGCGGATATCGGCCATTTTAGTTGTCATGACCGACGCTTAACCATGGCGATGGTAGCATTGATTTTGATTCGTTAGCTGATTTGCACTGTGAGCACTTCAGGCGTCGCGAACCAATCGGCGGCGAGCTGAAAAAAAGTTCACTACAGTAAACAATGACACGTGTGTTCACGCACATGGGAGACGTTCGGTCAATTCTTTCACTTCCTTTCCTTAGTTTACACGGATGGTAGGGAATCTGACCAGCTTGGATCCATCCTTTCCACCCCTGACATAAGTCAACTGCAATGCAAGCTGCAGGCATTATAACCGCTCAGATATAATATCTCTAAGTTACACTCGTCAGCTGATCCACCCGCCATTTTAGGTGTCGGAAGTACAAAACAAAAACTTTGTGACGTCATTCGCAATGGGCCTATAGGCAAAAGATAAAAAAAATATATGCATGGACACATTCAAAGAAGTTTTAATGAAAACTTTATTTCAAGTTTTATCCACTTGTTTCTTACTTCGGATAAAAATTTTTACGCCCATCCTGAAGACCCAGGCGCCACCAAAGTGTTGCCACGCGACACTGGTGGCACGTGGGCCCCCACCCTGAAAAAAAGCTTATTTATAGCATATTCAACGGGAAACACTTTTGGGGGCTGGGCTGTCATGAGAAGAACGTAGAGTGGCCAAAACCAAACCACAGTGCTTTGGGTATTCTCGCTTTTATGTGATATCCTCCCTGATTATTACCTTCTGTCGCAGTTTCATGATCACCACTACACTGACATGCGTGCCCGGAATTTGTTGACACCAACAAACATTTAATTTTACAAAGTATGAATGCCCGGCATGATCCAGTCTAAACCTGTGCTCCGGCCCTTCTCTCATATCCTCTCTCGGATCTAGAACCTTTCCCATAATAATTTACAGTATTGCTTTAGACCTCAAGCGCCAGAGCACCATGCGCTCATTTCTAGGGGTGGAAACTGAACCAAATTAGAGGCGTGTCAATTGCAGTATCCCATGATGTAGGCTTTGAGGGAAGCAAAGTAAAGATCATTACATTTTACCGTCATAACAATATTTTTAACATTGTTTGAAACTCCAGTGAGCACAGTGGGTCGGTCAAGAAACCAAATAAGCAGTCAATCAATAAGTCAATTAACCAATTAATCAATCATTTAGCTGTTCCACCAATCTGCCAATCAATAAATCACACAGTCTTTTAATCCTTGATGAGTTCCAGGGATCAATAAATTTGGGAATACCTACATATAAATAAGGATGCAATTTTCAGCCTGTTGCAGGGTTCTCAAACTTTATATTTTCACTGGTGATGGTTCATAAAGTTAAATAATAGTCAGGTCTTCTTGCACGTCAAATAGGAATGTTCCTTTTGTTGTTCTACAGGCTTCTGTTTTCAGGCTAATTTAGTGGGAACTCTGACCATGATTGGCTACTACTTCAAGAAGAGGCGGGCACTTGCCACATCCATAGCCAGTGCAGGACATTGCACGGCCTATATTGCGATTCCACCAATCGCAGAGACGCTCAGGTGAGGTTTTAGACACTTCTGAATATACTAGTATATTCACACGAGCATTAGTGAAAAGTTCTATTTCCTGTCTCTCCTTGAAGTTCGGACTGTTTTTGCTCTTTATCTCACAAAACAAAAATTGTTACAATCGAGATACTGTTTAAATTGAAAGCTCTCTATAATTTGAAGGTCTGTTGCTGTATTTCTATGACAACATTCTGAATTCTTCACAAATTAATTATTTCTGCAAAAAAATCGAGTTAAATATCTAACAGTTGATTGGACTGAATTTCGTATCTCATCATCACAACCCAGATTTGCCCACGTGACTGATGTCCATAAGAATTTAAAAAAAACAAAACAACATTGATTTTTCAACCGATGGGAAAAAGAATCTATTTTTGAAAGAAGAAACATACGAATACGTAAAGCTTAAGGCTGATGACACACAGAGTCGCGTCTGTTTTGTCTGGCGTTCAGTGTGGAATCCAGACTATTGAGTTAAATGGGACTCAGTGCACTGGCGAGACCCAAACCAGTCCGTTTCACCAGTTCCAACGCGTCAAAACTGTCCTGGGTCAGCTGGTGGAAAGAGAGACCGCACGCACTGAGTCAAAACAGACGAAAAAAAAATATTAAGCTGGGTTTTCATAATACGGAAACGGAAACGTCAAAAATCCTTCAAGCAGTGAAATAGAAATATACTACTGCCACTACTACTAATAATAACACATAGTGCCACGGATCGAGTTCGCCCACGTGTTATTAACACCGTGCTCACGATAACTGTTGTTGTCCATTTGTAATAGCGCTTCACCCCGTTAACAACCAGGCTCTAGGCGCTTTACAACCTGCCGTTTCCCTACATGGAAACACTCTTTCTTGTTACCACTTGGTGTATTTTGACTTTTTCCGTTGCCGTTTCCGCTTTAGTGCGCCTCCAGCCTGATGGATATACAGCTAACGTTTAACAAACAAAAACTTTTCCTTACAGGCTGGCGGTCTTGCAAACATTTCATACACGGTGACAGGTTGAACTAGTAATATTTGTACCGTATTCTGCCAAGACTCCTCTACAGTTTGGAAGCTAGGGCCAAAAGGGGAGAACTACTGCAATTAGGGACAGATCGCAAACCTGTTCCAGGAAACAAAAACAGTGGTCAGTGGTCAGTTCCCTATTGACATGTGTCCGGAAATGCCCTCATGACCTTTTAACTCTTTACACGTAAGAAGAATACACCAAGTATCAAAAATCAACTCCACAGGGTTGATTCATTACAGAATTAACCCCCCCCCCCCTCTTAGTCAATATGAACCACAGTGGTAGAGTAGGGTTAGATAAACTGTACTGTGAAAAGGCTTTGGAACAAAGACTCCCTGCCCTGGAACTATGATGTTTTATTCTTTTTTTTTTTTTTTAATTTCTGTTTGTCATAAAGTAAATATCCATTTCTTTGCTTTTCCAAAATCTGATATTGTCCCTTAGGTTGCAGTATGGAGCCAGGGGATGCCTTCTGGTCATTGCTGGTATAGAGCTGCACCTGGTCCTCTTTGGACTTCTTTTGCGGCCAGCTGATAGTTATAAGTAAGACATGACAATGTGATGTCTGATAAATTCTCTTGTTGGGCAAGAAAGAGAGGACGACAGGAGGCAACAAAGAAAGAAAGAAGGCTGTTGTTATTTGTACGTACGTTCGTCAAGCGCTTTTGCGCTAGGGGCACGTCGGTATACGTACCTATCCCTAACCCCGTCCTTATCCTCAACCCTAAATCTTATCGAATCCCTACCCCCCCCCCCCCCACCCCCATCCTTTCAACCAAAAGGCAGGGAAAAGAAAACAAGAAAGAAAATCTGAAAGAATAATAAATTAAGGCTGTTGTTAGGAGTATTTCTGGGTCAGCTCTCTGGCTCTGGAGTCACAAAAGGCTTTAAAATACGTATCCCTACACCAAAAAACTTGGGGACCGTACGGACAAGTAACAACACTCAAGAAAGAAAGTACGAATCAGCTTACAAATGCTAACTGTGGCTATCATTCAGCTAGAGAAAGAATGAAGTTACCAAAATAATTATCAGAGAAACTTCACATACATGTAATTATCATAAACATCACTGAATGTCATGGGAAAGTTATTGTGACTGTTGTGTTTTACTATTTGCACACCACGTATATATAACAGTCAAAACCACCACACATTGGACAATGAATACCTGAGCACAGTTGTGAAGTGATCACGTAGGGTTGCTAGGCTGGTTATGTATCCGACTTGAACTTTGCCCCGGTGGTCTATGACACTTTCATCATCTTTACGAAGACATTGACACACCATATATTGTGTGTGCATATGACCTATGACTGCGTGAGAGAAATGAATCTAAGACTGTTGTTTTTTTAAAAATAATAATAATAATAATAAATAGAATTTTTATAGCGCATTTCTAATAAAATTATTACCCGATGCGCTGTACATTGCATCAATGTTTCATGCATACACTTTCCAAATCTCATACTAAAACACGCACTCTCATCCACACAAACTTTCAGTTTCACACACATAGACACTCTTAGTCATATCTTTTTTCTAACTAAAATAGTATGTGCAATGCACTGTCTTCAAAATGTGGCGCGTCCAGTTACGTAGCTGTATAATTCAACTCCACTTTAATAAAAACTATGAAGGAAGAATAAAATTATAATTTTGTTTCCGTTACCCTGATTCCTTCTCTCTTACTGTGCAGAAAAATCCATGCAAAACGGATAAAGAGGCAGGAAGCGGAAAGACAAACTACAACCCACAATAGCCCGGTTTTGGAAACTGCAACAAATGATGAACTCGCCGAATCCAATGCCGCGCAGTCGAAACCGGTCATAAAGACATCAGATGGGACAGGAGAAGAACACATGCAGCTTCTCAGCACGGCCAGTGACAGGGAAGATGCAACTTGTAAGGAAGAATGTAAAGCTAGAGAAGGCCACAATGAAGAGGATCCATCATCTGAAACAGGATACGAAAGAACAATTAATAGTACATGTAGAACGACAGATTATGTCCTGACAGAAAGGGAGTCTCCGTCTCTTAAGATCCGTCCTTTGAATTCCAGTTCAAATTACAAAGAAAGCAACCAAATCTTAAGCAGCAATTTAAAACGATCAGGTCTCATGGGAGACAGCCAAGTGTCCCACGTCCAGGACACTGAGGATACATCTAGTAAGATGACGGATTCACCGCTTACTAACGCCGAGGCAGGCATTTGTGCATCCAATGCTGTGACTTTGACAAACTACCATGAATCCAAAAACCACAGCCGAAAACATAACTTAAAGAAACTGTCCACAAGTTTTGGAAGCCAGTTAAGTCATTTGTCTGCCATCAGCGTCAGCCATTCCGATGTGTCGTTCGTTCCTCCCGGTTACATCGCTGATTTAAAAGACATTCACGATGATCCCAATGGTGATAATAATGAGAAGAACTGTTCGTGTTGGCTGAACGATATCATGGATTTCTCTCTCTTTAAAGTAAGTTTGTTTGCTCTGTTTGTCAATATTTTCATATTATCATTTTGTAGACTGAATTTTTACATGGGAATTCTCGGAAACTGTTTGAACTAAATTGTGACAAAGGGATAAAAAAAAAAAAAAGTTGCATTCAGCAAAGTCCCACTGGGGAAAAGCAGCAACAACAAGTGAACTGAAACCGATACAATATATCTTTAAAAATGGAAACGAAAGAGACGATCTTAATATGAATTCAGTATACCTTTTAATACAACAATAGTAAGACCTGAATAGGCCACATTTTAACCTTGTACCAAGCCCAGCTGTGACTTCACACATTTCATTCTTCTTATCTTTTTAATGGGAAATTACAGAACAAAGAGTGACTGTTCTCGTTTTTTCAATATTTAAAATCCTCCGATAAGAATGAAATATAGTGTGATATTATTGTGGTTTTGTGTGCCCTTGAGGGCCGGGCTGAGTGAACCAGCGAGGTGGTTGGTTGTATACTCCTAAGATCTGATTAGGTCACTGAACGTGCAACTCTGCAGTATAAATCCTGCCTATGTTGAGATAGTCAATGATAAATTATTGGTAAGATGTGAACTTATTTTATAGTTTGTGGTCTTAAAAAGATTAGGAGATGGTAAATTATGCACTTGGTTGGTTGGTCGGTTGCTGGTTGATTGGTCGGTTGGTTGGTTGATTGGTCGGTTGGTCGGTTGGTTGGTTGGTTGGGTGACTGGCAGGTTGGTTGGTTGGTTGGTGGGGGGGGGGCATCCTTAAAGGGGCCTAGGACAAGCGTACCTTGGGAGGTAGGGGAGGAAGGTTGGAAGGAGCATACGCCCGCTTTTCAATTATGGCAATATGTTAAAGAGCCGTTGCTTTTTTTTTTTTTCAATTATAATTGTAGAATTACATAAAAATCGAATTTGGGCTACATATCAAATGAAACAATTTAAAATGAAACAATGAAAATAAGTTCCAGAACATCAATGGACATTCAACATTCAAATGCCATTTCCCTTCTACAGTTTAATATTTTATCAATGGTCTAGAATGTGGTGCAATATGGCACGTAAGTTAGTTCACAAAGTTGGGAGTGGCTATTTTATGTAGCCAGAATTGTGTGCACGGTGGTTTTTTGAGAGGGTGCAAAGAGGTGCGGCCAATTAGCTTGCTAACTATAGTAATCGTTTCGTTGGCAAAATGGACACAGTAACTTTTACGAATACTGACCACAGATTGGTTACCAAAAAAGTCTATTGTAAGTAAATTATTTTGCTGCACGGCCCAAACAGCCCTTAAAATATTTAATGAAGTACAGCTCACACTCTATGAATTGGCAGTGTCAATCATAAAAATGGACTTAAAGGGTGCTCTATAGTAACTCCTCCATTGTCGTAGGTCGTAGAGAAATGTTCAAGGTTGCTAAACTTCACGTTTTGAAAAACATGGATGTTTAACTTTGGAGGGGTATCAAACTAAGCCCGGTACGTCACTGCCAGTTGTTGCCACACAAAATGTACACCCAAGAAATACTGGCAGAAGCTGACAGTGTGTATGACTAGGCTTGATACGACGGGGCCTTCCTGGATTGACCAAGAAAATATAGTAAATTAAGGTGTTCACGTCTTGTCTGCGATTGAACAGATTTTCTGAGTTTTTATAATATTTCGTCAATCTAAAACTTGGTAACTGCGTGATCAAAACTTACGAAATTTTGTGTACTGTCCCAATTTTTTTAAGGATACATTACATGGAAACATCCATTTAAGACAGAATTTAGTCTTTAGTATGATTTATTTACGATTTTGTTTTGAGTCGCAAAATTAGAAACACATTTTTGCCGAGCAGAATTTTAAAAAAATGTGATGGGAAATTTCATTCTTTGCCTTTCTTTTCACCTTGAGATAGCCAAATATGAACAAGTGTCACAAGATGTGCAAGTTAGCTTGAGAGAAGCACTGGATTGCTGGTTCTTATCACTTGTTTTATTTTTCATTCAAGATATGGAGATTCCGCATGATGTCACTGTTCCAGACATTTGGTGTGTATACACATTTTTTAGTAATCTACATGCCAACCATCGCATACACCTCTGGGATTGACAAATCGGATGCTGCAATGTTGCTGACCTTGAGTGGCGTGATGGACCTGGTCTCAAGGATTGTTATGGGTTACATTGGGGATTATCCCTGGATATCCTTATCAAAGGTGAGATTTTAGGGGTTGCAATGTTCAAACAGCCAAGTAAAAATTGTGTTTAAAAACAACAACAACAAAACAAAATGTTGCATTAAGAATGTGGTGTCAAGAACAGCATACCTTTTCCCTGGTGTAGGGACTCAATGCAGGTTAAGTGGCTGTGTTTTTAAAAGTTTTTTGATTTTTTTCTGAAAAAAAAAAAAAAGTTTCAATTCCTGAAGAAAGTCCTGGGAGAAAATTTGTTTGCGTAAAAATTGTCCACGCCGACCGAATTTTTTTTATTTATTTATTTTTTTCTGAAGAAGATCGTCGGAGACTGAACGCTTGGTTGGTTGGTTTCTGTTTTTGTTTTTTTGCCCGAAGAAGATTCTCGTAGACCGAACTGTTGTATTGTTTGTTTGTTTGTTTTTTTGCCTGAGGAAGATCCTAGTAGACCTAACTTTTTTTTTTTTTTTTTGCCTGAAGTAGGTCCTCTTAGACCGAATGCCTTTTTTTTTTTTTTTTGTTTAGTTTGCCTAGAGGAGGTCCTCGTAGACCTAAGGCTTGTGTTGTTTTTCTTTCTTTTGCCAATCTCTGGTAACTGGAAGGAGAGTGGCTATTTTTTTCGTTAATATCAAGGAGCCATGATTTCAATATGTAATTAATATCGCTTGCAGGTTGTAACATCGACCCAAAGAGCATCGTTCTTGTTACCATGAGCATCTGTTTGCCTTTGCACCACTAACTGAGCGGAAGATCGAATTGTTCCGGGGCAAGTCTTGTAAAATCCAAAGATAAAAAACGCAGTGTCGATATGGTCCTACCAGGTTTTTATTAACCCAGTCAGCCTCTGCTTGCTAATCTTCCCGATTCGGTCAGTTAACCCTCCACTGTTCATGCCGGGGTATCCAATTCTACCGAGGTTCAAAACTTTTGAGGAAAATGATAATAATATCCCGTTCCAAATTCATGAAAAAATAAACGTCAGTTCATGTATTTTTTAGAAATACGAAAAAAAACCCACATATTTTCTTTTTTAAATCCACTAGTCCATAATTATTCTAGCTAATTCTGTGAAGTGAGTTTTTAAGGTTCCATGTCATGTTATTTCGTGTTTATGTCTGTTATCGAATTACGCCATATTCATGTAATAGTAGGTAAATGTGCGTCATGTATGCGCTCTTAAACGCTCTGTCAAAATAAATTTCCCTCATGGGGTTAATAAAGTGATTCTTATATAATTTTTTTCTTTTCATCTGATTGCAGGTGGTGGCATTTTCAATGTTGGTCGTCGCTGCAGTTTCCCAGTTCACGAGATTTATCACCACTTACGTTCATTTTGTTGTTTTCGCCATGGTCGTTGGAGGTCTTGGGGGCATGCGCCAGAATTTCACGGCCGTTCTGCTGATGGAGTACATTGGTGTGGACAAATTCTCGAAAGGATACGCAATCAGTGCAATGCTGGCTACGTTAAGTTTGTCCACTACATATCCTATCATAGGTAAGTAATGTTGTTTGGTTGGTTGGTTGGTTGGTTATTTAGTTGGTTGATCGGCTGGCTGGCTATTTGGTTGGTTGGTCCGTTGGCTAGTTGCCAGGCTGGTTGGCTGGTTGTTTGGTCGATCGGTCGTTCGGTCCGTTTGTTGCTTGCTCGCTTGCTTGCTTGATGAATGGGTGGATTGTATGACGGGATTACTTCCATCAAGTTATTTCACCGGTTACTTCATTCAGCCATTAATTATTGCCGTTTCACATTTTGGCTGCCTTTAAATTACACAGTCATTACTTTTCTTTTTCAATCTCCAGGAGCCATGGTGGACGCCACTGGAAGCTTTGTCGCACCTTTACATTTTATTGGGGCCATTATTTTTCTAGTCGGTATCTTGTTGTTTTGTGAACCAGTTTTTAAGAAATTAGATGAGAAAGACCTGGCCCAGCAGAAGACGGGTAGAGAACTTGCCGAATAGTAATTATGAAATGATGACATGGCCTATGGAAATGGCAGTGCCAACAATGGAATTAAACTGGATTATTGATTCATTTTCTGTGTTTGTTATTGCTCTAAATAAATAACAAAGAAGACGAAATTTGTTCTCAGTTTTCACAGGATGTCCATCTGTAATGTATGTGCCCCATCGGACATGGGAGGGGTGGGGGTTGTCTCCCAGCGCACAAAAGGTTTAGTTTTTTTTGGGGTGGGGGGGGGGGGGGTGGGGGTGGAGAGCGTACTAGGCTTCTCAAGTGCTAAAGGGTTAAAAAAAAATTTTTGGGGTTTTATATACTTTTTCCTTTCAGCAATAAATTTAAACTCTTGAAATTATAAAAAGGCTGTTGTTATATGTATGTAGGCACCCCAAACGTATTGGGCCACCGGCGCGTACGTATACGTACCTAGGCGCCCTAACTAAAGGGGCGTCTAGATACGTACCTATTCCTGACCCCGTCCTTATCCTCAACCCTAAATCTTATCGTATCTCTAACCCTGCCCCCTACCCTTTCAACCAAAAAAACAGAAGGAAAACAAAAAGAAAATATAAAAGAACAATTAAATAAGGAGTAGCTCTCTAGCTCTGGAGTCACAAAAAGGCTTTAAAATACGTACCCCTAGCTCAAAACACTTTCGGGACATACGTACTCGTAACAACATTCCTACAAAAATCAAGTCTCTCGCTAAATTGTTTCAAGTGGTCTCAAGACTCGATATAAAATGGAGAGGATGGCATATTTAATGGGAAATAACTCAAATAACTTAAGAATTACCACAAAACTCATGGTTATTTCCCTTCAAACGGTGAAAGTGGTTTTTCACCCTCTCCACCGTTTCTCCAATATTTTATGACAGTATACATTATTTGTAGGTAGTCCAAACTGCCCCGATGAAAGGGCGAAATCCAGTTTTGGCATAATTTTACTTTTTAGGCCAGCAGTACATGGCTGTGTGTTTGTTTAAAACGGCACGCATCTGACATCAAAATAAAGTTCAATTCTTTCTCTGTCAAAGTATAGTATGTTTTGTATTGTTTATTAATGTGTATAGCTTTTTATTTTTATTGTTAGGACAAGACATATTTTAGGAATTTTCGCCCTGAGCCGCGCATACCGGTTTGATCCCCTTATAACAAAGGATCGCGGAGCGTCGAGCCGATGTAGCGCAAGGGTTTGAAAATAACTCACACAGAAAGCCAGATAAATGAAGTTTAAATCTATATATTTTTCATGTTTTAAGATGAAATTCCTTCAAAAATCAATTGTTGAAAAGTTTGTTGACCGAGAAACTGGCGGAAACTTTAATAATAGTGAGATGTAATGGATTCTCCTGTCCTTCCGACTGATGGGTAGGCAAACGGGTTATCTGTCTGCCTATCTATCTATCTATCTATCTATCTATCTATCTATCTATCTATCTATCTATCTATCTATCTATCTATCTATCTGTCTGTCTGTCTGTCTGTCTGTCTGTCTGTCTGTCTGTCTGTCTGTCTGTCTGTCTGTCTGTCTGTCTGTCTGTCTGTCTGCCTGCCTGCCTGCCTGTCTGTCTGTCTGTCTGTCTGTCTGTCTGTCTGTCTGTCTGTCTGTCTGTCTGTCTATCTATCTATCTATCTATCTATCTATCTATCTATAATAATAATAATAATAAGTACATTTATATAGCGCTTTATGCCTAGACCTCAAAGCGCTTTACAAACGCATTCACTCCCACATTCTAATTGTACATAATATGCACACAATCTCATTCAAGCACATGCACATATTCCTAATGCTATAGAAGTTAGTTTGAAAAATATTTCTTAAAAAGGTAAGTCTTGAGGTGTTTTTTGATTATTGCAACAGTGCATGCAGACCTCAATGAAAATGGCAATGAATTCCAAACAGATGGTCCGACAATACTAAAATCTCTGTCACCATATCTCTTAAGTTTGGATCTTGGTACCTCTAAAAAGTTTGAATTTTGTGACCTAAGATCTCTCGTAGGTGCATAGGGACACAGTAGTTCTTTTAAATAAAAAGGTTCTGAGGTTTGAAGTGCATTAAAACATAAAACCGCAATTTTGTATTCAATCCTGGCTTTAACAGGTAGCCAGTGGAGAGTTTGTAGCATTTCTGTTGCACTTTCTGATTTAGACTTGCCGAGAACCAGACGAGCAGCGTAATTTTGTACTTTTTGAAGTTTTCGAATATTTTCATCAGACAGGCCCGCTAGCAGTGAGTTGCAATAGTCTAAACGAGACAAAACCAAAGAAATTACCAGTGTCTTTATTGATTCTTTGTTTAAAACAGACTTCATTTGAGAGATCTTTCGAATTTCATAGAACATTGACCTGATCATAGAGTTTATTTGATGTTCCATGGACAAGGTGCAGTCAAGAATAACACCCAAATTTTTGGCTCTATCTACAAAGTTGTCAACTGCACCTGCAATATTGATGTTTTCTATTTCGACTTTATTCAGTCTGGAATCAGTGGAGCACAGCAATACCTCAGTTTTGTCATTATTTAATTTGAGTTTGTTGATATACATCCATGATTGTACAGATTCATAACAGTTTTGCAAATTAGAGACAAGGGATGAAAAGGCAGATAGACGAGTAGATTGATACAGCTGAGAATCATCAGCATAAAAGTGATAATGAATATCATGTTGCCTAAAAACAGCTGCTAAAGGTAAAGTGTACAACGTGTATAGAATAGGGCCTAAAACAGACCCTTGGGGTACGCCGAATTTCAAGTGAAATTGGCTGGAACACTTTCCTTGAACAATCACTGATTGTAATCTTTCAGTGAGATACGATTTAAACCACAATAAAACATTTCCAGTTAATCCAAAGTTTTTGGCTAATCTTTTGAGAAGGATGGAATGGTCAATAGTGTCAAATGCAGCGGACATGTCCAGAAACGTTAAAATAGAAACATTACCATCATCTATTGACCTAAGTACATCATTTGTAATTCTTAAAAGTGCTGTTTCGGTGCTATGATTCTCCCTGTATGCTGACTGAAAAGGCTCAATTAGCTCATTCTTATTTAGGTGTTCTTTAAGTTGTGCTAACACAACCTTCTCCAAAATTTTTGAGATGAAAGGTAAGTTTGACACAGGGCGATAAGTTTTCATTTCCTCTGGATCTAGACTTTGCTTTTTTAGCAGTGGACACACAACAGCTTTCTTAAAGTGTGATGGTACCTCTCCTGACATTAATGAGGAGTTGATAATTGTTGTGATTGTGTTGAGAAGGGGATCAATACATTGAACTAAAAGCGTAGTAGGGATGGGGTCAAGGGAACAAGACTTTGCTGGGGATGATAAAATGATCTTTCTTATTTCTTCTGCTGAAACAGTTTAAAATTCATTAAAGGTGGTGCCATTAAAAGACTCTGGATTATGAATATCATTATCAGGCCCCTGTTTTGTGTTTCCATTCATGTTGTCTAGACATTCTCTTATTTGAGACACTTTGTTGACAAAGAAATATCCAAATTTGTCTGGCAATTCTGAAACAGGAATTGCAGTTGGTAGAGTAGGAGATTTTGAGTTACCTTTCATTTCATTTACAACTTTAAACAAAGCTTTAGAATTTGAACTTGTGACAATCTATCTATCTATCTATCTATCTATCTATCTATCTATCTATCTATCTATCTATCTATCTATCTAATTGTCTGTCTGTCTAACTATCTATCAGCCAAAAGAATAGCCCACCCCGAAAAAGCAGACTACGCTGAGAAGAATAGAAAATACTGATTTCTTGATTATTAATTTGCTTATAACTCTTGAGAGCCAGTAACACCTTGACCAATTGGCTGATGGACACGTATGGTAAAAAAAAACAACATGGCAAACCAAGCTGAGGAGGAAAAGCTACAGAAAAAACTAGCACGTGCAATACACACAAAATTCATGAAAAGAAAGAGAACGATGAAGAAAGAAAGAAAGAGGAGATATTGTTTTATGACATCGGGCACAGAAAAGAAAAAATGGACTGAAATATGAACAATAGTACAAAAACTATATGTAGAAGAAACAATTCATAGCAAACTAATTAATGCCGCGCCTATTTTTATTGTTGTGGTTTTTTCCCTTTTAGACAAAATTATAACCATTTTATCTTCTTCCTCCAAGGGAAACCACAATAGAAGATTTAAAAGGAACATACTTAAGGTTATTTCCCTTGGCACATATTCCAAACATCATCAGTTTGTCCCACTCATTCAGTTCCCTGATTTCTCTTGTCCATTGCCTTACAGGAGTGGAGTTCATTAAAAAAAAAATTATTGTTGTCTTTTAATTATTTATGTTCTCTCTTTTCAATTCCATAGTCTTTTTATGTACCCTATGATTCTTAAAATAATTTTTAAAAATTCTTTTTCCAGCTGGCTAACTATAAACCTGCTAAAAGCATCTCGGTCATTGATAGAGTTCAAAAGATACTGAGTGTGTGTGTGTGTGTGTGTGTGATGTTTGTGTAGGTCTGTGTGTGTGTGTGTGGCCGGGGGGGGGGGGGCGGGGTTATACTTAGGCCCATGTATGAAGGAATATGAGAAAGAAGGAGAGGGAAAGAGGAATGAGAGACAGACAGACAGAAACAAGGGACAAAACAACCGACGTTAAAAAAAAGTGTGGACCAGTTAAAAAGCGGATACCGATGGACATACGAACAGACAGACAGACAAAAAGACAGAGAGAAGGACAGAGCAAGAAAAACAGACGCACAGATAGATAGATAGACAGACAGCCAGCCAGCCAGCCAGCCAGCCAGCCAGGCAGACAGACAGCCAGACAGCCAGCCAGACAGACAGACAACCAGCCAGACAGACAGACAGACAGACAGCCAGCCAGCCAGACAGATAGACAGACAGACAGACAGACCGGCAGACAGACAGCCAGCCAGCCAGACGAAAAGACAGAGAGACGGACAGAGCAAGAAAAACAGACGCACAGATAGATAGATAGACAGACAGCCAGCCAGCCAGCCAGCCAGCCAGACAGACAGCCAGCCAGCCAGCCAGCCAGCCAGACAGACAGACAGACAGACAGACAGCCAGCCAGAAAGATAGACAGACAGACAGATAGACAGACAGACAGATAGACCGACAGACAGACAGATAGACAGACAGACAGACAGACAGATAGATAGATAGATAGATAGATAGATAGATAGATAGATAGATAGATAGATAGATAGACTGACATAATTATGACAATGAGTCAGCTACCATTATACTACGTCTCCATCTCTTTGTCAATGCCGTAAAAAACACGATAGGAGGTTCCGAGAGAAATTCTTTGCATAATGTTGTTTCTGTTTTATGTTCTTTTAAGACTTACGCTCCTAACACTGAATGACTCCGGGTTCAATAAAATTACGGTCGAAAGATTTACTAGTTTATTTAAAAGTAGTTAATTTTTTTTTTCATCGGTAGTAAAGTTTCCCTTTTTTTTTCAAATTTCCACATCCTCCACTGTGGTTAAATCACTTTCCTGGGAAATGGTTACAGGGAGGGCCCGCCTCTGTTTTTAAAAACCCATTTTTTTAAAGCTTGGACTATAGCAGTGATCTTAATGTTACAGCGATGATAGCCGTTCATTCACTGATACAAGACTGCAGCTACCTCCACCACCCTCGCTTATCATTTTCCTCTCTTTGTCTGTCTGTCTGTCCGTCTTTCCGACTGACTGTCTGTCTGTCTCTGTGTCTGCCCGTCTTTCTGTCTGTCTGTGTCTTTGTCTGCCCGTCTTTCTGTCTGTCTGTGTCTTTGTCTGTCTGTCCGTCTTTCTGGCCGTCTGCTTTTCTTTTTGTCTGTCTATCTGTCTGCCTGCCTGTCTGTCTGTATGTATGTCTGTCTCTTTGTCTGTCTGTCTGTCTGCCTGCCTGTCTGTCTGTGTGTATGTTTGTCTCTCTGTCTGTCTGTTTCTCTTTCTCCTTCTCTCCCTTTCCGTCTCTCTCTCTCTCTCTCTCTCTTTCTGTCTTTTAATACGATGTTATTGTTGCATTATTGAAGCAGTTTCTTAGAGTTCTAATTGTTATCATTACAGCCATGTCATTAATATCTCCGTCATGAATCATACTGGATGTTATTGTTATTTCCATTACCGTTATCAGATTAAAACTTCTTGATGGAAGTTGGCGTTTAGTCTGCAAATACTAATTAATATACGTCATAAACCCCCCAAAAACTGGCTTGGTGATGGAAAAGAGTGTTTCAAAAGATTTCCCTGCCCTCGGCACTTACACCTCAGCTTTCTCGTTTTCATCTCCTTGTTGTTTCTGTGTCTTTTTGTGGTAGGGATTAGTTGTTTTTTTTTTAGAATTTTCTCCGGGCAGCGGCCTTGTTCGGCCTGTTCTTCTCGACTTTCAACTGCCAGCGCGCACACAGGCCCTCCGAGTTTTTGCGTCGTGATCCGAGAAGACTAGGTGCTCGATCCTACCTACCATAGGAACAGGGACAAGGATTTTTTTTCCCCTAAATAAATTCCAACGTGCCTGCACCTTCGGCATGAGAGGCGAGCACCTTGACTCTAGACCACCGTGTCCATTTTGGTCAGTGGCAGAAAAGTTTCGTTTAAAAAAAAAAAAATTCCAATGCTGGGAAAGATGTAAAAGATGAACGTATTTTATTTAGTTTCAACACAGAACCTAAAAGTACTCGGAAGACCATCTCATGTTTTTATTGTCACGCCCACAACCATTCATATGTGATAAAAACCACAGAAAAACTGGGGGATCGCAGCAGGGCTATAAGCAAAGTCAAAATTGGGCAAAAAGAAAAGGTTGTATGTTGCAAAGCCCCGCGTGAGAAATAAAACCCAAACAATACAAAGCAAACTAAAAACTTTGGTGCTGCTAACGAAGCAAGAACTCGCAGCTAAGTAAACTGTTTCACTTAGTTCCTGTTGAAGTCTTTTATTGTTCGTTTTTTTTTCACTTGAAAAAAGGCGAAAGCCGAAAATTTGTGTATTTTCTGTCTTCTTTTTGGTTTGCTTTGTATTGTTTGGGTTTTATTTCTCACGCGGGGTTTTGCAACATACAACCTTTTCTTTTTGCCCATTAATATGTGATGTATGGGAAAAGTCAGACTGTCAATCCTATTCTCACGAATGGTACAAATAGTACAAAAATAGTTTCCCAATAGTACAAGAAATGTTTCATGAAAATTTACATACATGGATATATATTTGCATGTCGAGTCAGTCTAGATGTGTTGTGGCTGTATTTATGGAGAAGGCAGTCAGTTAATAATAATAATTATAATGGATGGCATTTATATAGCGCATATCCATTTAAAATGCTCTGTGCGCTTTACAGAAGCAACATGTCAACCACAGAGCAGAATGGAAATAATAAATTTTTTGTTGTTGCTGGTTAATTAATTTGCCCTAAGTGGAAAACTCATACTTTTGAGAAAACAGAATTTTTTACTTTTCTTTTCTGTTTTTCTGTTGTTTTTTTTTGTTTCTTTCTGAAAGTAACTTTATTTAGGTCGATATGATTTTCCGACATTCGGGGCTATTATATTGATTAATTAAGTCCAATCATTACTTCGTGTTTTTTCTTTTAAAATGTTCAGTTCGCTGTTTGCCATAACAGGAGTCTATATAATTATGTATGAGTAAAATTCGACTACATTTATCATATGTTTGTGTTAAGAAGGTCGAAGGTCCTTCTCTTGCTATAGACAGGAAACCATAGAATTCTAACATAAGATTGTTAAGACTATATGTTGGAAACCCATACTTTTACCCTTTATTACCCACTGTTCCATACTAGATACAGGATACCCAGTGGTGAGTGTTTAGAACACCTGATGTATCAATAAATGATTATTTGTAATGAATGCGTCTATTTTTGCTTTGCTTTGACTATTTCAAATCACTTTCACAAATTTCAGAATGTTCAGGTAACACTAAACCTTTTATAAAAGTGTTACAAGTGCGGAGGGCCTACTTTTACCAGGGAGGCGGGGGGGGGGGGGCTGTTTTACATGTCTTAAGTTATATTCCTTATCTTAGAAACATGTTCACTTGTAGAAATGAACATTTGAAATGATTTTCTCCCCTCCAATCAATAGAAAGCAATAAAATTCCTTTAGGGACCTCATAATCATATATAATATTTGTACGAATACACTTGTGTCGTTTCATGATGTAGCCGGCGATATAATAAATTGTATCCAGTTACGGGAGGGTTAAGGTATTTCTTTAGTCAAAGAATATTGTTACAAGTACGCACGTCTACCAAGTTTTTTTTGTTGTTGTTGTTAACAGTACGTATTTTAAAGCCTTTCGTGACTCCAGAGCTAGAGAACTCCTCCCGAAATATTCCTAACAACAGCCTGAATTAATTATTCTTTCAGATTTTCTTTTCCTTTTCCTCCCGTTTTTTTGGGTTGAAAGGGTAGGGGGCAGGGTTAGGGATTCGATAAGATTTAGGGTTGAAGATAAGGACGGGGTTAGAGATAGGTAGATGTAAGTCTGAAAACTAAATTCACCTTCGAGTGAAAGAATAAATTATAGTGATATTTTCAATTGTAGTAAATTTACAACAGATAAAGGTGAGGAAAGATCGGTTATGTAGGGGGGGGGGGCGAATTGAAAATGATGACTGTTGCTGGCAATTACAAGCTGTATTTGATTGTATACTATAATAAGTAAGTGTATAAATGCTGCAGGGAGCGGAGAGAGTGAACGACCATGCATTTTGTCTGTTTGTTTGTTTGTTTAATGTTTTCTAAGATTGTTCACATGATTCTTGTGTGTTTTTGAATTGGCCGCCAGGCCTATAATAAACTAAACTTGAAACTTGAAACTTGTATGTGCCCCTAGCACAAAACGCTTGGGGTGCGTGCATACAAGTAACAACAGCCTAAATTGTATTTGTAAAATGCACCTTGGGATGCATAATGTACAAGTAATAACTGTCTTAGTCAAAAGTTACATTTCAGAAATAATTTTCTCATAAAAACTATTTCACGACAACCGCAAAGGTTATTTTCAAAACCCAAGTCACCGCTGACACTGATGAGTGGGGGAGATTTCTCAGACAATATCCTGTGGCTATGACCTCGGGGTCATTTCATTGGTTCTAACCCTTGCACGTGCATTCATGACGGAGGGGTGCTGCGCAGGCACTTTCCTTCTTCCATATTCGCCCTCTGGTGCAATTTTCCCTCAGTAACGTTCAGATACGTTGTCCTTAAAATGGCTGGGATGTAGGCAAGCAAACCATGGGTAGCAATGTATGAAGTCTTTAGTTGCTGTTTTTCGCTTAAGCTGGGTTTTCTTGTGTACTGAAACGGAAACGTCAAAAATCTAACAAGTACCAAACGGAAACCACTTCCGTACACATCAAAATATTATACTCTCTATTTCATTACTTGGAGAGTTTTTGACGTTTCCGTTTCCATTGCCGTTTCTGTGCACATGAAAATCCAGCTTAAGTCGTCTATCTCACATAGGGCTGCATTAACAATAAATTTTCCTCACCCCTAGGCTCTGTATAGACCAGGCGGCAAAGTAGAAAACTAACAAACGTTTTCAGTAACACTAATAGATCTCACTTCCTCTTTGTTTTTCAAACAGCAACTAAAACACAAAATACGAAAAAGACAACTAACAGGATGTCACAGTACTGACAGTATTGTCTAAACATAACCATAATTTAACAAGTTAGACTGACTAGCTAATAGGGTACCAAAAAAAAAAAAGTATAGTGAGCTCGGGGAAAAAAAAAAGCCTATTTTACAGGGAGAGCCTTTAAGTTTTTGGTAAGAATGGGTGTTACGTACAGACAACCATGAGGCAAAACGTTAAACTTTTTCCTTGTAATTTCAAAACTGGAGAAAATATTGATATATATCACTTTGTGAGGTTGTAGAGCTCACCATGAGCCATGATAAGGTAGCCGTAACTAAAAAATAATCGAAGTCGTCGATGCCATAGTACGTGGGGTGGACGATAACTTGTTGGAGCAGCTCTGTTCTTGCTAAAAGCCCTCTTTACCAACCCAAGTTATATTATCAGAGATGGCCAAACCGAGTCTCGCGAGCCACATGCAGCACTTTGGCCTTCAATATGCGTCTCGAGAAAATGATAGATAGATAGATAGATAGACAGACAGACAGACAGACAGACAGACAGACAGACAGACAGACAGATAGATAGATAGATAGATCCTTTTAGTTGGTTTCATTTTTGGCAGTCTTATTTTGTTACTAAAATGCGAATTTGCACGTTTTTCTTAGACGTTCCCGTAGTTCATTGCTGTGCATAATACTTTCGGCATAGTTAAACCAGTCATCAGTGAAGATTCTGAAAACGTTAAATTTAGTATTATGTGTACTTTGTGACTACTGGAACTGTTACAAATTAACAGTTTAAAAAACTGCATACATGAGTAAATATTGTTGCACACATGTATTTCTTAATATTAATATGAAATGTTTGTAACAGTATTGTTGTGAGCGTGTGTAAATATTCATATTTTGTGGCTCTCACACATCTGAAGTTTATCATATGTGGCTCTTACATTAGACACGTTTGGCCACCCCTGTTATATATCAATGACCATAATAAGTGCAGCAAACCGCTTAAACCCCGCGGGTAAATAAACTATATAAAGTTAACACAGATAACATCACAGTTTCGACCACTATAAATAACACCAAGTCCTCTTCCACTTTTACATATTTGCGGTGTCTTCAACAGTCAAATTGAATACACCACGAGAAAATGAGGGCTACAAACAGCCAGTCTATTGTTTCAGTTATAACAATAAATTCTTTGAGGAGATAATTCTTTCCTTTGCTTGTACATACATGTATATTCATCACAATTCATTTGACTGCTGGGCGGACAAAAAGTCTTAACGGCGACATTATTCTTTACTTACGACAGATCTATCTTTTGAACTCTTTTATTAAAACCTCTCTCTCTCTCTCTCTCTCTCTCTCTCTCTCTCTCTCTCTCTCTCTCTCTCTCTCTCTCTCTCTCTCTCTCTCTCTCTCTCTCTCTCTCTCTCTCCCTCTCTGTCTTGTTCTCTCGCCCATTGGCGTCCAGCTATTTTTCTATAGGACTATTATACTTTTCTCACTTTTATTTCTCTCTATCTCTTTATCACTCATTCTATCTTTGTCGTTTTCTCCATTTTCATCTTTCGAGCCCACTGAAGCCATTATAAAACTTTATAAAGTGCTCCCTTCATTCAGCCAAGTGAAATCTGTAACTGCCCACGACTGGTCATACATCTTCCCACCTCAAACCTCGTCTCTCCCCTAGCTAACCCATGCATTTTGCCAAATTTATCGCTTCCAAATTCCAATCAGGCCGGCCACTACCAAATAACGTCACCTCCAAAATGGCGCTTAATCCCGTCATTCCTCACTCTACTTCCGGCCTTCTCACACGCCCGACGGTAATTGTCCGAGACTTGGGCACGCATTCTCGTACATTACCGCAGAATTAATCACAGTTACATCCCCTTTGTTTTCACCCCTCAAAATTGGCTGCTCGCCTCTTTCAGGTCCCCTCCAAATAATTTTCCTTCTGAGAGACGCTCGCTCATTAGCACCACCGAGCGAATTATATCAAACTTTTAACCAACATGGCATCCATCTTTGTATAGTCACGTGACGGCGCTGCGGGTTTAATATCCGGTCTCGCGGCTTCGATCTGACTTGGCCAGTTCTGAAGACTCCAGGGGTGGGGCAGAAAGGGGTAGGGTGGTGGGCATGGGGTCTTTGGGATGGGACATGGGGATGGTACAAAACTCTGTTGGGAGTGGGTGGGGCTGGTTGTCGTGCGTACACAGACTGCTGAATGCTGAAGTTTGGTTGGTACTTTGAAATCATTACTTGTTTTGACAGTTACTCAAAAGGGGGGAAAATGGACTATGTGACAGAAGACGCAACTCTTTAAGGCCCATCTTTATCTTGGGATCAAAGAGTGCTCAGTGCCAAGCGTTCTTCTCAGTTAATTTAACAGTGGTGACTTTCTTGGTGTTGGTTTTCGTTCCTGTCCGTCTCTGGTTCATCCTTTCTCCATTTCTACAAATTAAGAACCTGCATGAGATAAACTGAAATATTTAGAATCTTTGTTTTCTAACATCAAGTTAAACTTTATCAACAGTTTGACTTAATTTACACATTTTAATAAAGTAGGATTTGCAAAAGCCATATCATGGGATATCTGAATATAATAATATATATAGTTAAAGTAAAACTGAGAGAGAAAACTGAACTTCCTCGGAGAAAGACACTTTCGGAGAACTCGTCTAAATCTGTCTTAGGTTAACCACGTCAAAGCCAATTCCATTTGACAATGAATAGTCTCGCGGTCTGTACACGTCGTTAAATTTTATTCTGAGTAATAGCCATTTTTATCTCGTTGTAACTATTTGTTGCATTTGTTGCTTGTAGGCCGATTTTGTTGCAGCCACTTAATGTAAAGAGAGGCCGAAGAATAAAAATGGGATTTTGAAATGCGTTAGCAAGTTATCGGTTTAAATTTTTTTTTATACTTTTCTGAAATTAATGTACAAAGTATTTTGCAACAAAATGATGAGTAATATATTATGGTCCAAGAATTCATGACAAGGATTAATGCGTATATCGATCAAGAACCTGTTTTACAAAGAAATAGATAATTTGAAACTTTTCGTAGACTAATTAATTGTTTACTGCTGTTTCCTAAAATTAAACTTGCAAATCCTTATCACTACCAAGTGAACATAATATGCCGGTATGAAAGATTTGTTTGTAGACCTGTGATATCCACAATCATGCAATGTTTCGCCGTCATTTTGAATACAAATAGTTTTAAATTTCGGAAGAGTGCACTTTCTAGGACACCAATTCATGTAACATCTTGAAGATAGTCAGCGTCCGTTGCTTGGTAAATCTATTTCCTACCGGTTTTGCTGCTTTCATATGACACAAAATTCCTTTTCTGTTATTAGATAATTATTACTGGGCCAGGCACTTTTAAAGATGACTATTCATAATATAATTTATAACGTCCGTACAAGGTTCAGCTATTCCTCGATATTGACGATACTTTTTCAATGTTGTGTCTCTTTGTATCAATGACTGAGTGACGGACAGGTCAAGGGTGATTAAGAAGGATGAAAATGATGCAAAGAAAGAGACGGTAGAAAGATCTGGAGCTGACGGAGTACGTGGATGTGCCTAGCCGAGAACCTTACGGAAGTACTACGCATATGACGGACGTTAAGTCTGCACATAAGAATGACGTCGTTCCGACATAGATCCGCTGGTTGCGACATCGAGTCGACGTCGGTCTCATGAATTATCATCTACGGTAATCGTACCGGATCTATGGAAATCCCATACAAATCTACGTCGGGCTGAGGTAGGGATGCTGGCAATGTATATTATCATAAGAATTCGGAAACCACAGCTGCACAGAGATATAAAATTATGAAATGGGTATGCTTTTATTTAATGCAAAGATAATTTTCTGGGAGTGTATATTTGCTTGTGTGTGTGTGTCAATATATTCATGTACTTTAGTGGGCAGGTTTTTTTTCCTTTCATTGAAGATTTTTAAAGCCAGTGTCTCAGAAAAAATTCTGGAATAGAAGCCAGGAAACCCATTTGTCTCTGACCGGAAACGAGTGGTGCGCATGCCCATTAGTAGCCCCCTGACTTCCTTTTCGTGACGAATTAGTTTGACTAGCGTGGCCTCCCTTGGTTTTGCGCTAAAACACATTCATAGAATGCTCTTTATGCGCCTTGCTGCATTCTGAATTCCCATTTTCTCTAACTAGACATCGCTTTAAGAGAAATTTTCCAGGAGAACATTCATGCAAATAGTATGGTTTCTTTTGTACTTACGACAGGTTCATGTCCTTTATGTTGTCTTTAGAAAGCAGAACGGCAAGTTTATACACTGAAAATGTAGCGAATGCGAACAAAGAAATAATAATTATAATAAAAATTTCAACATTTGAAAAAATACATGAATGAATGAAACATCGACATCTCAGGAGGAATTGGTATTGTTATTATTATTATTAATTTTATTTGTAATCTCAACGGCAATTTACAAAAATATTCAAAAATAACAAAGGAAAATGAAAACAACTCCCAACGATTTTTACCGAGGAAACAACTAGACTAACTGTACAATACACTACTGGAGGTAATGTATAAAATGGCACAGTGTACAGCTAAAAGGATATTCAGTAAAATCCAGTGGAGGTAAATATTCATATATATAATCATTGGAATAAAACACCAAATGAGAAATACATGTATAATATTGTGGGTTTTCTCATGCAAACTCACATAATTATTAAAATGATGAACCGTTTTCTATTTTTGTTTTTTTGGCGTTTTTTATTTTATTTCTTTCGGAATTTCCAGGTCAGTTCAGACGAAAATTCTGTCCACACTGTTTTCTTTCTGTCTCTCTCTCTTTTTCTCAAACCCCCCCCCCCTTTTTTCTGTCATCAAACAATATAGGCGGTATCTGACTTCAATATCCCCCCCCCCCCCCTGCTGACAGATCTACTACTGGATGTCCCCTATAACAAAGGCTCTCATTGACCCGGCCCATAAAGTGTGTTAATGAAAGGCGATAGCGGGCAATAAAACTAATCATATTCTGTTCTCCACCAACAACGGCTCATTAAGAAAATCTGATGGTGCTGCGGCAAACTACTGGGGCATGTCAGAAACTAAGGAACACATTGAAAACTGATCTTGAACCCTCTGGTACCCGAACACTTTTTTTTTTTCTTAACCCAAACTTAAGAATATTCACGAAAAATCGATTCACACTATTCAGAATATATTAATATTATGCCAAAAAAATCAGGATTTCAAAAATGTTAATGAATGAGGAAGGGGATCAAAACAAAAGAAAAAAAAACAAAAAGCACAAAAGAAACGAAACTAAAAATGGTGCCGAGTCCCTGTTTCAAATAATAACGGCATACTGGACGTGACAGGGGTTAAATAACAATGTAGAATGTGGAAATTGATATAAAAAACGAAATCTTCTATAAATCCAGTAGAAACGGCCACAAAGTCGTTTAGATTAAATGCATAAACTGCATGTCTGTATATTGCCAGGTCATTTTCCTTTTCACACCTGACGTCACTTTAATATAAAATAGAGGCATTTCCCAGTCTAAAGAAATGTAACAGAGAGTTACTACTAAGAAAGTCTTTGGGTATCTGCACAGCGCGAACTAGTAAGATTTAGGCATTAGAGTAAAAAGACCACCCAACTTTAAAAATCCTTCGCACAATGTTGGTGAAATAACCAGCTGCAAGTCTGTCAATAACGAATGATTTAGATTTTGCAGATCTCATTTTGCACGAGCTTAAGCTTTCCGAAACTCCACTTTCATTTGTTAATTTTGTGTAGCAGTTTTGTCATTTTCTTTCAGAACAACCTTAGTTAAAGCAAATTAATACTAACTCCATGGTTGTGTTTTTTACGATGAACGATTTGAGCAATTTATTTTCCATCTCAAAACTCTTTTCAGCGTAAGTTCACATCACTGGGTCTTATTATGTAAGTCTGCAAATTATGCCAATTTGTTCTTTCTTTCCTTCTTTTATTTTTCTACACGTACATATTCGTTCTTTCTTTCTTTTCTTCTTTCGTTTGATTCCTCTCTCTTACTTCCTCTTCTTTCTGTTTTTTTTTTCTTTTTCCAAAAATTAGAATATTGATTACGTTCAATTTTATTATGTTATAGTAATAGTTAACTTGGCTTTGGCTGGGGATAGGGGCAATTAAAATGTTTTTAATTGATGATTGAGTTACATGGCGTTTCTGGAGGTTTTTCAAAATGTTAAGGTCAGAGAATCCCACGCCTTCAACAGATAAACTTGAACTGTAATTAAGCCCTTACTGTGGGACAGAATCTATTATATATTTCAGTAACTTGCAACCTTTGGCATGACTAACTGACCAAACTATACACTCTTCATGCCTTAAATTTGGCAGGAGGGTGGCAATTGAGATAAGGAAGATGATGGCTATAATTAAAAGCTGTTTACTTCAAGCATGTATTTTTAAAAAATAACAATGTTTATTGCTATGTAACATCTGTATATTTGCATGTTTGTTTCGTAATATATAGTATCGTACATGTCATATAAAGTAATCATATCAAGCGTTCAGTTTGGTGCGTAGTGTTCTGAGAGAGAGAGAGAGAGAGGGGGGGGGGTGGAGGAGGGGGGAGCACATGATTGTTTATTCATCTAGTAGATTATAATTGTCTTCCCTCATGTCCTCGTTTATAACTGCTTTCCGTTCAATTCCCGCATTAAGCTTCCTTTCTCTGTTCACAGTTTTCCAGTACAACCGAAACGACTTCGTAACGAAGGAAACATTTTTTCCTTTTTTTTTAGACGAATGTTATTCATTTATTTACTTACTCATTTAACTTATTTGTTGTTTATTTGTTCAACTTATTTATTCTTTATCTATTTATTTGCTTATTTATTTATTTATTTATTTTCTTATTAATTAATTTTATTTATCTATTCTTGTTTCGTTAATTAATTTGGCCTTTTCCGTTTTAAATGTTTGGTTGTTTTTTAATTAGCCTGGCGACTGTAGGTAATAATGGAAGTTTACCTACTCTATTTGACTTTCATTAATAATTTTTTTTTTGGTCGAATTCAGCCATGATTTGCTGACTATTTTTTGCTTACTGAATGCACTTTTCGTTGTTGTTTTTAGTGCCAAATTTCAGATACGATTGTCTCGTGCTGCTAGATCTATATTTTTCCTGTGCGCACAGCGGAGTTGAAGGAGTTGAAGGAGTTGAAGGAGACAATGCCTCATATGAAGCAAAAAATAAAGGAAAAAAAAAAAAGATGACAAAGAGAAAAAGAAAAATTGGTCATCTGAGATGGAACAATACAGTTGGGGTGGGGGAGGGGGGGGGGAGGGAAGCTGGGACATGGAGCAAGGACGTGGATGGCGGACGAACTATCAGATCATGTGACAGTTTCAGGGAGCGACCACCTGGGCGAAGATGTCACACAGAGAGATAGGATATCAAATAACCCTCCCCGCGCCTCCCCGAGTTCGATACCTTCGCACGTGCACATGTTTTTCATAATTGTTCGGCACTTTCGCGCACAAGAGCCTTGTTTCTCTTCTCTCTTTCATCCGTCTGTCTAATCCAACTCCTCCCCGGCCCCCGTCTCTCCTCGTCATTTCTTTTATGTGTTCACTCTCTCCTCTGTTCCTTGCCAGGGCCATTGAACCGTCATCATAGTGTTGTCCATTGTGAACTTCCACAGCGCATGTTATTTAATAATTCAACGACGTGTTCACATAGTGAAGAGCCTGTGCTTTTCTGCTCTATTCTCTAGTCATTCCTCATTCTTTATAAACTCTTTACTCTCCGGGGCCCCCTCTCCCCGATCCCACCCCAAACCCCCACCCCCCGACTCTCCCACCCCGTTTCCGACATGCCTTCTGTACATTAACAGGCCTACAGTCAGGGGTAAAATGAAATTAATTCCATGTAGAGTTGAAATTAATAGATTAAAATTTATCCATATCATCCCCCCACCAGCAACAACAAAATTTATTATTCATTATTAAATATATATTATTATTAATAAATATTCAAATATTATTTGAGTTGTGAGTTGTGAACTGTAGTTAGTTGTGAGTTGCCAACAACTGCGCCTAACAGGCAGCGTTACAATTTGCTCCGAGATAGAGAGAGAGAGTGAGCGAGACAGGGAGAGAGAAAGAAGCAGTGTAGTGTGCTGAGCTCTTCGCAGGCGCTCCATTCTGCTCTGTGGTTGACATGTTGCTTCTGTAAAGCCCATAGACCATTTTAAATGAATATACGCTATATAAATGCTATTCATTCTTATTATTGTTAGAATGAAATGAAAATAAAAATGTAATGAACTAAAATAAAATGAAATGGAAAAAAATTAAAGGAAATCAGCGGAAGGAAATAAACATAAAATAACATGAAAACAACAGAATAAAGATATGAAATGTACTAAAATGGAATCATTCTTATTATTGTTAGAATGAAATGAAAATAAAAATGTAATGAACTAAAATAAAATGAAATGGAAAAAAATTAAAGGAAATCAGCGGAAGGAAATAAACATAAAATAACATGAAAACAACAGAATAAAGATATGAAATGTACTAAAATGGAATCCAATGAAATATAATAAAATATAAAACAGACGAGATAAAGTAATTTAAAAAAAAAAAAAAACGTGTTGATTGCATCCATTGTCTACATAAAACAAATATTTAAAATTTCTGAACTGAATTGTTTTCTTCCATTCTTTTCATTTATCCTCATCCCGAATGTAGAACCTTTCCCTGTCTTTTCTACTTGACAGAGAAAGAAGTAGAGATAGAAGGACAGAAGTAGAAAGAAAGAGAGAGGAGAGAGAAAAAGGGAGAGAGAGAAAGAGAAAGGAAGAGAGAAAGATAGAGAGAGATAAAGAGAGAGAGATGGAGAGAAAGACATAAAGAGAGAGATGGAGAGAAAGTCATACAGAGAGAGATGGAGAGGGGAGAGCGTAAGGGGAAAAAGAGAGTGGGAGGGAGAGATGGCGAAAAGAGAAAGAGGGAGAGAAAGAGAGAGAGAGAGAGAGAGAGATCTTATTACTGAGTTCTCTGTCCTAGCTGTCAATCAATGACATGGAATCACTTTGATCAAAGTTTACAAGTGTCAGCCTATGCACATAATTAGAGATTGGCAATTAGATAATGTCTACCGTTGGATCAGGCAAGTCCTGTCAATGATTTATGCCTTTTTTTTTTTTTTTCTTTCTGGTTTTAGGACACACGGATGATCAAACGAAAGGGGTACACTGACGAGATTGTTGAGAATCTGGGCTGATGGAGTTGGGGAGGGGGTGGGATTCCAGGTACCGAAGCAAAATATTCTTTCCTGTCTGTCTGTCTGTCTTTGTGTTCCACTCTCTGTCTGTCTGTCTGTCTGTCTCTCTCTCTCTCTCTCTCTCTCTATTCCGCCCTGTCTGTCCGTAAGTCCTTCTGTCTCTGTGTTCCCCTCCCTGTCGTGTTTGTGTGTGTGTGTGTGAGGGGGGAGGGGGAGGGGCACAGATTAAGATGCCATTTGGAATGTATTCATTGATCAGCCATAACTAATTAAGTAACTAAGTACGTACATAATTGAGGAAACAGACAGAAACAATTTCAGTAAAGTAATTAGACACCTATATTGGTATAATTTTATGTCGCTAAGTAAAGGAATTCAAAGTGAATAAATAGATAAATAAATAGATAAGCATACAAGTACGTAGATGCACAAGTTAATGAATACGTAGCTGTCTGTAAGGACTATCCAGGGGATCGTTTGTCTTTCTGTCTTTCTCTATACCTTACTGTCTGTCCATGCGTCCGTCCGTCTGTCTTTCTGTCTGCCTCCTTTTCCCTCTCCTCTTATTTCTTTCCCTCTCAAATTCTCCTTCTATCGTGAGACACCAGACATCTTTGTTTCTCGAAATAGCAATACCTCCGGAAACATTGTACTCATCCACTCACTCTTTCAGTTATTTTGTCCGTCTCTGTCCATTCATCTGTCATTCCCCCCCCCCCCTATTTTGAGTTAATCTGGGCCGTATTAAGTCCCTCAGTCCTTAAAAACGTGTTTAACAAATACATGAGTAAATAAATAAAACAAATAATGAAATAGATATTGCAAGAAAGAAATGAAGAAAGAAAGAAAGAAAAAAAGACAGAACGAAAGAAATGAAAAAGAACAGACTTGATAAATAACAGGCTCAAAACTCACAATATGATTTTAATCGTATCAAAGAGACATCTCAACCTTAGACGACACAGTGCGATATCGAGGGTTCTTAAGTTCATAAAATAGTCATTGATGCCCCCCCCCCCCACTCTTTCCCTTAGCCAAAATCAAATAGCATTATTTTTCTTCTTCTTCTTCTTCTTCATCTCAGCAGTTGATCTTGAAGGGGGAACAACAACTTCCATTGTTCCTGCCAGAGTTGTCTCCTCTGACCCCGACACTGGCAAATGTAAATTTTTCAGACACACACGTACTTAAAAAAGAATAACAAAAATAACCCAAAAAAAATAACAGACACCCTGTCGTAAAAACAAGAGAAACATAACACACACACACTCACAGCCCCGCACATACACACACACAAACACACACACACACACACGGAAATACGCACACGATGGAAATTAATATTTTATTTGGGGCTAACGGGGAAGACAGTCTCTGAAAATTGACATCGTGAACATGATCAGCCCAGTGGGCGATACCACATTTTCCAATGTGAGCTCAACGATTCCATCTCAGACAAACTTCGATCATCAATAACTGCCATGTGACGGTGGCAGAAAATGAACAAAAAAAAAAATAAAACAAAACCAAAATCCAATCTCTCTCAGCGAAAAAAATATGAATTGAAAAGTTTAGATTAAATTGTGTTCCTGCTAATGCTTTTAGTCAATTAAATCTGATAATATTCAACGACTATGCTGCCAAAGCCAATGAAATCAGCATTTCAGAAATGTATATTTTGCCGCGTGTTCCAGGTTCATGCACTTAGCGTCCATGCGTCTATCTCACATAAGTCTGTAATAGATTTCCGTATGATTGGTAGGATTACTGAAAGGGCCAATATTCTTTGCATATCAAACCGACGTCGGGGCGATGTCATAACCAGCGGGAACAATGTCATTCCTAAGTGCAAACTTGAAAGTGCAAACTCCTGTACGTCGGATTTCTATATGGTTGCCGGCTGGGTTACTACTTTCATCGAAAAGTCCTTTGGTAGGTCACACTAATTCTCCATTGACAGAGATTATAATAAAATAGTAAAGTGCTGAAAAATGAATTCATTGTAGCTGTTTAAATGCTAGGGTAAAGACGTAGAGAAAGGTGAAGTCCAGGAGTAAGCAAGTGAGTGAGTGAGAGAGAGAGTAGGTGAAATGAGTGAGTGAGTAAGTGAGTGCGCGTGAGTTTATATGGTGTACATGACAAGAGAGAGAGGGAGAGAGAGAGAGATAGAGATAGAGAGAGAGAGAGAGAGAGAGAGAGAGAGAGAGATGATTGAACAGTTCGAAGCAGATTTAAGGACTTAAAGGGCGTTGCAAGGAATCCCGGAGGACCACGTTATATTCGTAAATATGTGCATTTTCTTTAACAATCACAACAGTACAATAGCATGGCATCTCTTAATCCGGGTGATAATCTACTCAAAATTACGTCAGTTTTTCAGTTCATTGGCCGTCCTACTAACCAGCGGCAGTCCATCAGCGCTACTCATCTCCAAATTCGTTAACTTAAGCGTTTTTTTAAAAACTTATTATTATTTTTAAAGTCTATTTTAAATACTTAATTTGAAACCGGAAACGGAACTAAATAGAAACACACCAGAGTTGCACTTGCCATTTTGGGCCGTGCCGTATTCGATATCTTTAAAAGTAGTCGATGCTGGCCTGAAAACTTCACGCTATTAATGACAGATCCAATTATAAAATCAAAGGCAAAATGAGTTTCAAGCAAATAATCGGTCCTATTATTACCTCAAAGGCGAGTGATAAGGCGGATAATGATTACTATAACTATGACTTTGAAATTGGACGCTATCTTCTCTCGGTGATTTATAACTCGCGGGAGGCAATTTCCATCCTGGATATAAAATCTTTTGTTAAAAACGATATCAATTTGGATCTAACATTTAAAAGACACAGAGAACAAGATTATTACAGTACGGAAAAATGATCATGTCAGAGTTATTACTAATTTATTGATTGATCTAGTGACTGGAATTTTGTCAGTGGTTTAATTGAACGTATCATTACTGGGCGATAAGGATTGGATAGAGGAAAGTGTGTCCATGCTGCATGGAGTAGATGTATTACCTTCTCTCCTCCCCTCCGTCTGTCTGTCTCTCCTTGTCTCTCTCTCTCTCTCTCTCTCTCTCTCTTTCTCTCTCTCTCTCTCTGTGTATATGTGTGCCTCCGTCTCGCTCCCATTTATTACAGCTTTAAATGCTGTTGTTAATGTTGTTGTTGTTGATAATGATGACGGTGGAGATGGTGTCGTTGGCTTTCTTTGTGTCGTGTCACTATGCCTACCTGACCGTCTCACCATCATTGTAACATTGTACTGTTAACAAAATCGTACAATAAATTGTTTCTTTCGAATCCCAGGCAGTTGGGAACGTCCGTAAACATTTTAACAGTTCACATTAAATTGATTTGTTTCTTTGAACATCAGTAAATGCCAATCATGTGACCGTTTTACTTTGAGGTGCAAAAGAGGATGCCAGTAAGTATAATGGAGCAATCAAAATAGTATTTTAATTCAATTTATAATCTTTAAAGTCACTGTTAAAAGGACTTATAATTCGCCCCCTTAGAATGACTGGTTCTATTTCCACATTTTAGTTGAACCGTGTTACACACTACAAACTACTTCAACGAGCCTTCTCCATTGTGTGTCAAAGTATCAAGCAGATACGGTGTGTGTAATTTGTAAGTATTATTAAAAAGAAAAAAAAAATTCTTTGCACTAAAAGCTATGATCACATGAAACTTCAATCTTCAATCTCTCAAAAGTTGACGGAAGGGAGTTAGGCCCTTGCCATTCTAAGCGGGCGAATTATTGAGTTTCATTTTTAGTGGTTTTTTTGCTTTTTTGAGTTGTTTTTTTTTTTCATTTTTCAATTACCTTAGTGATAAAACTTGAGTGGTTGATTGACGTTAACTTTGATCTAGAATTAAAAGAAAAAAAAATCATGCACGTTTTGTCGGTGAGGCCTTGAATAAAACCAACTTCTACAACAACAACAATTACAACAAAACAACAACAAGAAACTCCCTCAAATGAACACTGAGTTCAATGCAATAAGTCTTCATCATCATATAACTAGGAATACATTTCTTCAAGTGGTATATATAATGATAATAATGGATGGCATTTATATAGTGCATATCCATTTAAAATGCTCTATGCACTTTACAGAAGCAATGTGTCAACCACAGAGCAGAATGGAGCGCCTGCGAAGCGCTCAACACAATACATGATACACTGCTTCTTTCTCTCTCCCTGTCTCGCTCACACTCTCTCTCTCTCTACCTCTCTCTATCTCAGAGCAAATTGTAACGCAGCCTGTCAGGCGCAGTTCACAACTCACAACTCTAATAATATTTGAATATTTATTAATAATAATATGTATTTAATAATGAATGATAAATTTTGTTGTTGCTGGTGGGGGGATGATATGGATAAATCTTAATCTATTAATTTCAATTTTGCCCGGGCAGCGGCCTGTTCGGCCTCCTCTTTACGATTTCCAACTGCCAAGGTAACTTTAACGTGCGTATATAGATCTATGCCACTGCATTGCTGTTTAATTCCTCCTGTCTCATTGACATCGGTAAAGTTCACTGCGTACGACTTGTCTGTGATACATATATAAGTATTGTTTATAATTGGTAGTGAATTACCTTGGCTCACATCAGAAATCTATGATTGGCGCACTGTCTCACAACGTGCACGGTGGCTTTCCATTGCATCACTGACACGTGGTTTCTGCCCAAAAATTTCCTAGAGGGCTGTTGTTCTAAGTACGTAATGCACCTCAAGTATTTTGCGCTATGTGTACGTACGTATATGTTCCTATCCCTAACCCCGTCCTTATCCTAAACCCTAAATCTTATCGAATCCCTAACCTTGCCCCCTACCCTTTCAACCAAAAAACAGGAGGAAAACAAAAAGAAAATCTGAAAGAATAACTTATTAGGGCTGTTGTTAGGAGTATTTCGGAAGGAGCTCTCTAGCTCTGGAGTCAAAAAAGGCTTTTAAATACGTACCCCTAGCGAAAAATACTCTGGGGACGTAGATCTACGTACTTGTAACAACATTCTTCAGTTTATTGTGTGCGACTGCAGTAACATTACGCAATAAACTGAGCTCTGAGAAACAAACATACAAACAGATTTGGAGAACCCCAGACTTTGAGGCTAGGCGCTCACATGCGACTTGCTGTCCTGTAAGTTGCAGTCGTATCTTAGTTTCGTCTCTACTATGTGTGCCTGTGTTTTACATTCGTGCGCATCTCCACTCAGTCACATCCTATTATTAAAAAAAATAGTGGCGAAGAAATTCATTGTGGTGCAGTTTTGCCCTTTGCTCGATGACAGTTTCAAAACTTATAAAATCAAATTTTTTTAAAGTGTCAACTAATCCAGCCCAATCGCTTTTGCATCGACCGATTGTGTTGATTCAAGTTTCAGGTATTTTTTTTGTTTTGGCTCCCTGTAGCAACGCCACCGTGAGGAAACAATGTTAATATGCGTTCAATTCCGTGCGCGCAATTTCCCTATCAGAAATGAGTGCGTAGTGCTCTGGTGTGAAATCTGTAGTAAGAGTGTAGAATATTGGAATGGAAGCTTTCGAGACCAAAAGAGAGAGAGATAGAATGGTGGGTTCACAGGTTTATCCCGGATAATTCCGGGTACATCATCTAGTACATTTTTAAATAATGAGACCCGACTGCAGCGAAACAAAGTCGTGTGCGGGTGCCTAACCTGAGATGTTCAGTATGTCTTTTATTCGCCATGATCGGCTATACAGGTACGTTATGCACAAAATGTTTGTGTACCCAGTGACACTTTGCAGGTGACTCGCTGGATAGCATTTTTGTGTACATGTGCGTGCATGAGAGTCTTTCATTGCCATACTTTAGCCAGGTACAACCACATACCTGCTGACTGTAGAGCTGTGTTTACAAAGGTTATCAGTAACTCGCATAACTTTTTTTTGTTTTGTTTGTGGAATCATTTACATAATTTTTTATTCATCTGTTGTTTTTTTTTTTTTATGTTTAGGTTTATTGCTCAAAAACAAAAACAAAAAAAGATGTTATTTATTAAATATCAATTACTTTTATCTACATAGTATCGCTGGCCTTATCGAGAAATCTCACAAGTCCGAGGGACTTAATTTTACAGGAGAAGGAACCGCAGTGTTCCTTTTCGTGAGTACATTTTTACTTAAATATATGTTAACATTTATGATAGTGCACTGCACTCCTCCTGTAGGCAATACAACAAATAAAATTCTTTGATGGAGTCCACAGAATATTTCGCAGAAATGAGTTGTCATCTGCAGTCGTGCGGTTTCATGATAAGGCCGGTGATATTATGTCTTTCTCTTTCTATTACAGCCCCATAAAATCCAATTTTCGCTTTAATTTATTTATGCAGTCATCAGGTATCTGATGTTCTGCGACAAGGGGACAAGGTGGTCTAGAGGCAAGGTGCTCGCCTCTCGTGCCAAGGGTCCCGGGTTCGAAACCCGGGCCGTGCAGGCATGTTGGAAGTTTGGGATTTTTCTCATATTTTCGTGTCCCTGATTCTATTGAGGGGTAGGATCGAGTACCTAGTCTTCTCGGATAAGGACGAAAAAATTCGGAGGGCCCGTGTGCACGTTGCGCACGTTAAAGATACCTTGGCAGTTGGAAATCGTAAAGAGCAGGCCGAACAGGCCGCTGCCCGGGCAAAATTAAATTAAATTCATCTCTACCAGTCCCTCCCCCTCCCCCCTCATCTCCCCCCCCCCCCAAAAAAAACGCCAACCGGCGCTGCACTGTGGCGACGACGTGCCTGCTCCAGTTATAACTGGGCTGCAATGGCACAAAGGCAAAATTTCCCAAATGGGATTAAAGAGTTATACAAATACAAATACAAAATACAATTCTGAAAGCACCTCATAAATGTATTTAACCTTCTGACTTCAATTTATCAAAACGAGGCGTGTTTTTCTTCCGAGTTCGGGAGGAGACACAAATTGGCGACTGGGCGACCTTCCTGAATTTGGCTCTCCGCACGAGCTCTGCACGTGTTCTCTATCCAGCTTTGATCGCTCTCATACATGTTGACTTAACTGGAATTTTCTTACAGAGGACCCCCGGTATAGCACGTAACTTCCACATGCTCTGTAAACGGGGTTTCCCGCGGCGCCAACTGGAAATTCCAGCATTCCAGTGGGGCCTATTTCCTAGTGGGGATTCCCGAACTACGGGTTGGCTCCTTATTCTCGTATGAGTAGCTTGTTCTCGTCATTTCTGGCGCGAGCTAAACTGCTGTGACGGGTAATGGGAAGAAACTCTCTCAACAGAATAGCGGAAGGCCAAAGGGTTCGTTGGGGTCAGTGTTCCTGAACCATCTCGATTCCAGATGACGGGGTAAACATATTCAGATTCCAGGTCCCTACGAATTGATATTGTAAATAATTTGACATTTAATTCCTTTAGAGACAAAAATAGAAAAAACAGCATTTACTTTATTTTCAATCTCCAGATCTGGTATCATGTCCTCATATGCCATTTGGTGTACAATATTTTCACCTATTATACTCCTGTAACAAAATATGACGCGTCAGGTTTTTGAAGCTCTACATGAAAGGGCAAGTGGTGCACTGAGTCAAATCTGCTTTGAATCGGTTTTAGTGTCAGATGTGGACTGTGGCTTTAAACGGGTCCTCTTGCATTGGCGAGATTGAAACAAGACTGTCTCACTAGTTCGGGTGCGTCAAAGCTCTCTTGAAACAGCTGGAGGCCTCGTGCACTGCGTCAAACTAGAGGGAAAACAGACATGATTTTGTGCTCTTGTTCACAGCATCCGCTCCGCTCTTTTTACGCGCACTGACGTATGAAAAACTCTCTTTGCCTCTATAGCGATGAGGAGCGGAATGGAACGGATGCTGTGGACAAATATACAGAGAAAAAGAGTGTTTTACGTCATTGTCCGGACAAGAGCAGTTCCCATCAACCATAATTATAATCATTTTTCATCAAAGTGAGTAAAACATTTGCACTTTCTAACTCTATGTAGGTCTTTCCTTTTCTATTACAGGAATATTTTCTGCGCCTTAGTATTCTTATGTTCCATTGCGAAAGCCACATTCTGATTCTGGTCCTGTCGACCACAAGCTCTCTGCATTATGTGGAGCTAGAAAACAAGATATGTCTTTCTGTACTTCATCATTTGAACTTTAAAATAAAAAAAAAAAGCATTGCCTTCATAAAAATTCTAATTCATAAAAATCTTTCTTGTGTAAAAACTCAAGGTCTTAACTATGAGCTTAACCGTTTTGCTGCCAAGCCCAACTGCCCTTCTTTCCTTCGGGCTACCAGAATAATGGATTGTCAGATAGAAAGATAGAGCAGGAAATTGTAAAATTTGGAGTGCAGATTAACATGCTGGAACAATGGCGGCAGTTTTAGCATGAAACAGCAGGACTGATAAATCAGCCATGTGGCAGTCTTCTGCAACATATGATGAGCCGATATATCGACCCTGTGATGGGGGTGGGGGGGGGGGGGGTTAAGTGTCCAAAATTAACTGACTTCTAATGTAATTTCTCAACGAAAGCTGCCTAGGGACAATATTCACGAACAGAATCAGTAGTTCTCTCTTCCCTCTACCTCTTCTAGCCACCTCTGAATAAATGCGTATAATTTAAATTGTGAATGTTTTATTCAGGACATTTAGCACCCCGTGTTGATATCTTCAGAATAACCGGTAAACAACATCCTGTTTAATTAAACTCCGTAGTTTCATGCGGGCTATGCTGAATTTGGCAAACACGTATCACGAATAAACATCCGTCCATTGGTTGATGGTCACGCGGGAAAACAGTGAAACCTGATCAAAAAGCCCCTTCGTTTTCGGTCAAGCGAAATCAGTGTGCGCCATGTTTCAAAATTTAATGTTTATGGCCAAAGCTTCTCCGCCGTCCCGCTAGGCCTGGGCTATGAACCTGACGGGACGCCTGCAATCCGTCGCAGTAGAAATTGACATTTCCCCCATTGGTGGCAAGCAGTAAAAAGGGGTGCGGTTGGCCATGAAAGGGCCATGAAGTGGCCATCAAGGGGCCATCAATGTGACATGACCAGGCGGGGTTAGTCCATGAAATTGTCATACTCTTGGTCCAAGCCGTCACGGCCTTTTGGAAAATGTCTTCCAACTTTCCTCCCAACTCTTTGTCGCCGCCCGCCCCCTGTCTAAATACGTTTGAAGTAAGAAATGTGGCTGAATACATCGTCCAGTTCTGGGGACATCAAAAAGTAAAGGAAACTTAGTAACACTAAAGAGAAAGTGTTACTGTACTTTGCTGAATCAAGAACGACCGTAACTGCATGAAAAGACGACATTTAGTAAAAGAGTTCCGAGACAGAGAACAGTGACAGTATTGTTTTTGAAAGGATTCAGCACTCGAAATTCGAAATCAGTATATAAGCAGTCAGTGTTGCTATGGAGTGGATTAAACGGGTTGCCGGTTAAAGTCATTAGCTCAGTCTTCCGAACCATTCATGAATCCATCTATATTAGGGTGGTATACAGAGGACTCGGACACATAAGAGATCATGAACAAGTTTAGTACAGTCTCAAAATTGGTCCACTGAGTTTCAGTTTCCCTTTCTTAGATGTCGTCATGTTAGACATTGACAAGGTCCTCGAAGATTTCTTCCTCTATAGTACATGAACTTGACAACATATTTGACGCTTGCTTTTAAAGGAAAAGTAGACGTGTACGATTATGTATAAAATATGCACCTTTAAAGGTACATGCCGGTTATAGAATTGTCAGTCATTGGAGAGTTGGGGGCGGGAATGCAGTATTGGTTATCTGCACTGGCCGTAGCTGAAACAGAATTATTGTTTACTCGTGTGTCTGAATCTCGGTGGAATCAAACGTGGGTGAATGTTGTTGTTTTGCCGATATGGAATACGTATGTGTATTTGTTATTGCTTAATCTATTGTTGCTTAACTATAACGATTATATTCTTCTATTACACGACCCCCTGTCAGTTAAAAGAAATAAGCGAGGATCGTGTAGCTTTCACACAATATCATTCTTTTGAAGATGATGCAAAATTGGAGCGTTCATATTCTGTGACAAAAATTGCCACCATGAACATTGCTATTTAGGGCAGAACTGCCCCCAAAATATAGTGCCTTGTTTAAAAAATAGACATTTTAAAAGCCTACCTCCCCTTTGCTCTACTCGGGCATTTCTTTCCCTTTTAACCTCCACTTCAGGGGTTGAACATTCCACATCTTCATCCCTGTCAGAATATTACGAAGTCTCATTATCATAACATGTGTTCCCATCTCTCGTACAGCCTCGGCTGCCCTATGTTTCTATCCCTGTGAGTGTCGCAATAAGCCGGTCCATGTCCCTCGCCCTACCAGGAGCAAGGCTTAACAGAGCATGGGGCACCGTAAAATATCCCCAGGAACTTGCACATGGGGGACGGGCCAGGAATGTCACCCCCAGTCCTAGGCTCGTGACGTCACTTCAGCAAAATATTGTCCAGGCCGGGAATAGCAAGAAATTTTGCCTGTGCATTATCATGAACAACATTACTGTTTCAGTTCTTGTGGTTTTATTATTATATTATGAAACTGTTAAAATTATAATCTCATTATTTTTTAGACATTTTATATAATCGTATTGCCTTAGGGACTACACTGTACAATCTCATCATTTTAGGGATCATTTTGCAAAACAGTGTCTGCAAGAGATATGTTTAATATATTCATTGAAAATATTCAGTCTGATTAGTGCAGTGCAAGGGGAAACTGACATATATTTTTACCCTCGTTTATCAACTTCAAAATAATTTTAGGAAAAATTTGTCGTCACCGTCAAGTTTCACTACTTCACTTAATTACATACGCACAGTTACTATAGAACCAGCTCTAATGAATCAAAGAATAAGATATGAATACGGATTTAGTGTACTTTTTTTAAACACTATTTAAATCAGCGTTGTATACCCATTAAGGGCAGGTTCTCACTGAGCACTGGATCTCCACGTCCTTCAAGGACAGGAAAACAGGCTTGTCCACAATGTAGTGATGTTCAACCTGGCAATGCTCTCGTGAATTCTGGCAACACACAGTAATGTTTTGGGGAGTAAAATAGCCATTCTTTTTGCACCGTAAATAATTCAATGGACTGATTAACCATTCTGGTCCCCAGAGTGGAGAGACAAGAAAACTGGTCCAACAGTACTGAAAGAGTTGCAAATTTTTCCTTACTCATGATAAGTGTCTCCCATTCACGCTGTGCTTGCCTGTTTTCTGGGGTCGTATAGCCCTAATTAACCCAAATTCGCTGGGCTTCGTCCGCATCCCTTGGTTAACACTTCAGAAATGTCTGGAATACCCCGAATAAGTTGGGCCGGAGAATGACGTGACGAGAGACAGAAAGGCAGAGCAAAGTCTGTACAAGAGCGAATATCCAGGCCACCATAAAATAGTAGAGACTGAGGTAGCGCTGACTGTCTCCAGCTGCAGTCGTGGGTTAAGCCTACATTACATACAAATTCAATTTCAGTACGTATGTCCGTGTCAAATTAAACTAAAATATCAAGGAATTTATTAGGAGTAGATCGGGATGAATACATTCATTTAGAGATAAAAAGAAAGCCTTTCAGAATGTTATCTTTCGGGGTATTTAATGATACCTGTCTTTAAAGGGATAATTGCATAATTGATTTATTGCATACCGCTGTGCATAGGATGCACCGCGTACTCCTTTGTTTTTCACTAGCATATATTTTACACGCAGCTTTAGCGTCCCTTTATATTATTATGAGCGCTTCCAGACCGTGACATCAAATTTGTAATTTGCCATTCCATAACGAAACCTCAAGTTTTTTGTGTTGTTTTTTTTTTTTTGCACGTAACTTCTCATACAGATTGTAATAAGAAACAATCAGTGCTGCCATTTCAAATCTTGAACATTTTTGTGTAAATTGCGCTTTGGTCGTTTAAGAAAATGATTATAAACTGCTCATGGGGCTGAATATTTGATTCGTTCATACAACAAAACGCGCGAATTTCATAAGCAGAATTAAATTTAATCCAAAAAGACGAACTGAAACTCGTGGGAAAACGAAATATGCGAGTGCTGCAGGCACATGAAAGATGTGATTTCAGTATATTACAATGAATGTGTACATATACGAATGACAACACTTTGTTTTTCGTTTAATGTGAATATATTAAGGAAGACTTCCAAACCATATTTAGATTTTTTCCTATGAGATGCGCATTAAAACTTCATTCAGAGACGAGTTAGGATTTTCGTCTCATAGCCTAACACAAAATTACTCCAATACAGATAAGTAAACTATGAGGCCCTGCAAGCCAGTGCACTTTCGAGGTAATTAAATTTCTTGCCTATTTTGAATAATAAATGACTCATTGGACCATGGAAGGTTAATTTAAAACTCACCAATTGCCGTGCAATCGAAATTTTGGTCTACATTTAGTTTGATTCCAATGTGTCGACACGTATTTTTCACCACAAGTCATTCAAGTTAATCCCCCTCCTCCTATTTTGCCTCATCAAGTAAATAAAAAAAAGTGTTTACAATGGGCTCGGCTGTCTGTTAACCCCTGCTGTTTTATGGGAGGAGCCAACATAAATTTGGACTTCGGCTATTCTCCTGGTAACAGTTTGTCACCGTCCACAAGTAACATCTTGCTACATATCCGCCACTTTTCAATAGTTCGGTATCGAAATGTAATGTGCCTGTAGTCTGTGTCTATGGTCAGGCCTGTAGGATATTGTGATGTTACTGCGTCACTAATTTTTGTTGTTTGAAATTTCTCCAAATACAGGGTACGATATTTCAAAAAATATATTGGATATTTATTAATACAGTGTCGATTAAGATATATAATATATCCAAGATTTATAATTCAAATTAATCCTCTAGGCACCCTAATGTATCACCAGTGCTACACAGACGTTTATCACTCGATTGCAGTTCCCACAAGAACTCTGCGAGAGAAAAGTATGTTATTTTTAGTGTTTTCTACAATATACACAATTAACCAACTGAATGATCATGGAAAACCCCTTAACTATGCCCATAAGAAGAAAATTCTCCTGAAATCAGAATTTGCCCACAAGCAAAAATGTGGGCGGAGCCTAGAGGGTTAAATGGTCTGAGTTTGGAGAAAGCAGATTGACACACGATAGCGGTCACATTCTGCTAGGATAAAGCAAGACAATAAACAGAAAATAACAGAACGATAGGACAGACAGACAGACTTGTAATTGTTTGAATTACTAGATGAAGTTCCCGGCATTATCCGGGATAGACCTGTGAACCCACCGTTCTATCTCTCTCTTTCTTTTTGGTCTACAAAGCTTCCCATAATCTACAGTCTTACTACAAATTTCATGCGCTCCAGAGCACTACCCACTAATTTTTGATAGGGAAACTGTGGTCACGGAATTGAACGCGTATTCGTACATCATTTCCGGTGCGACGGGCTTACTACAGGGAGCCAAAAGAAAGATCATTGTATTGTACATTTTTACAACTTTTTTATTTAAAAATACCTGAAACTTGAATCAGCACAATCGGTCGATACAAAAGCGACTGGACTGGATTAGTTGACACTTAAGAAAATTAATATTATAATTTTTTTAACTGCCATTTGGGCTGCATCGTCGAGCAAAAAAAAAAGGGCCAAAACTGCACCACAATGAATTACTCCCGCCACTATTTTATTTTATAATAAGATTTTATCTGTTCAAACTGATGACCATTCTGGGCCAGACACTGATGACAACGCAGTTCAATAGAATTGTAAACAAATTATAAGCAGTTCAAAACAACATTATAAGCACTTCATTAATGTGCATACATGTATATATATAATTTTTTTTTTCTCAGACATCCACCCTGGACAGCAACGAAAGGTTTGCATCTGCAACGAAAATACATACTTCTTTAATCATTGTCCTGGAAAGTAATTAGACAGAAAACAAATTATGTAAGGCTGTGGATTTCCTTCGGCAACTTTTTAAGGATCCAATTCTCCACTAAGCACCGTCGATCTCTAAACACCTCAGTGGCACCGAAAGTAAGACTGAGTTTTATGCATCCATCAATTTTATCGGAAATCTTCAAAAATAATCCACATGTTCTATTACAGAAAATATAACAATGAACCATTCTTTTTCATTTAAATAGAAACGGGTGCTAAGTTCATAATATACAGCTTAGAGCCGAGTTTTTGCGTTCACAGCAGGGGTGACCATAACTGCTTTTGTCCACAGCATCAGCTGCGCTCCGCGTTTTTTACGTAAAATGACAAAATGACGTACGAAAAAGTAAAACACTCTTCGCCTCTGTATACTTCTCCACAGCATCCGTTCTGCTCCGTTCCTCATCTCTATAGAGGCAAAGAATGTTTTTACTTTTTCATACGTCATTTTCCGTACAAAAAAATCGGACAGAGCGGAGCTGATGCTGTGGATAAGAGCAGTAACTTGTTGACGATGAAAATGATGATGATGATGACGTTTGTCATTCCCTTTGAATTGATATAAAAATATGCTTGTCTTTTAAATGTTGGTATTTTGTGTTAAGGGTACTATTTGCTATGACCTGTGGGGGTAAGTGCAGTGTTAATGAATGAACTCGCCAGACACTACACATTAATGAAAAAAAAAATGAACCAAGTTCATTTAAGCGCGTGGAAAATGCGTCCATTTCTGAAAATTTTAACCCCTTTCCATTCTGTCCATCCAGTCTTTCTTGTCTCTCCTGCACACATGTGTTGAATTTGCTCCGTTCCAGTATCTATTACAAACTTCATCACAAGACAGCGTTATTACAAGGACTGAAATTTGCTCGATGTTGGAATGGCATGGAAAGTACGAAACATGTGATGGGTGATTACCTGGAACAGTAATCGAATCCACGAGTAAAACTGGCCAGCTTAGAAGTTGGAATCAGTTCCATCTCAACGCCCTGTTTAAGCTTTGTTGTTCTACAATTTAGTTGCTTTGAAAACAGCAGCGAACTTCAGCAATAAAGTTGATTTGGGTTAAAAACGTGTGTGCACCTTTACTGCAGCTCTTGTCCACAGCATCCGCTATTTTTACGGGCAATAACGTAAACACTCTTTGCTTCTGGATACTTATCCGTAGCATCCGTTCCGCTCCGCTCCTCGCCGCTTTAGAGGCAAAGACAATTTTCCATACGTCATTGTCCGTAAAAATAACGGAGCGAATGCTGCGGGCAAGAGCGTTACTCTGTAAAAGTGGCTGCGTCTTTAGGGATGGTTACAATGTGGCCCACCAAAAATTTACAAAAAAAGAGTGAATTTGCGAAGTCCTGTGATGGTGGACGAAAGCAAGGAAAGTGAAATTTAGATGGTGGAACTTGACAAACTTAGAAAGAATACAGGTTATCTGGGTGCTGGACTTTCATTGAGCTGATGACATGCATGATTTTATGTCTTTATTTTGGAGGTTCCTTGCTCTTGGCATTTACACCTGTCTTTTCTTGTTTTTATTTATCTGGTTTCTGCGTGGTTTTGTGGTAGGGATTAGTTTTTTTAGAATTTTACCCGGGTAGAGGCCTGGTTCGGCCTGCTCTTCTCGACTTTCAACTGCCAAAAGTATCTTAAACGTGCGCAACGTGTACACGTGCCCTCCGACTTTTTTGTCCTTATCCGAGAGGACTAGATGCTCGATTCTATCTACCATTATAGGATCAGGGACAGGAATTTTTTCCCCCAAATAATTCCAACATGCCTACACTGGCCGGGGATCTAACCCAGTACCTTCGGCATGAGATGCCAGCACCTTGCCTCTAGAACAGTGTCCCCCCTGATAATAATAATGCATACACATGAATAAACGTTTTCTACTTCTAAATTCATAAAGATATTCTCAGTTATGACAGTGTCACCAAAAAATAAGGCTCAACAAATTTGAACTCCATTTTCCCAGTGAAAGGGACGATGACCTGTAAAATCAGAGTTAAAGTACCGTTCAAATGAGCTATTTAATTTCCAAATATGTTCACAAAAGTACTTTTGTTTCAAACAAATACTTGTAACTATAAGTGGCCACGGGGAGAACTGTGCATTAAGCTGTTATAAACAGTATTTCCAGATTTGTAAAAATAACAACATCAAAAACATTTCTATGGTATCGAATTCTCAGAAGCATGCCATCCAACCAGTCCCACATGCATTTTATTCGACTACATTCCTGCTCCTTTTATACCTGCATTATGACTCGCCCATGGTGGAAGCCGAAAAACATTAAAAACGCTTGACGGAAATTTGTTTGCGGTCGGCGCAAAGAGTTTGTTGGTAGTTGCTCGTAATGAACGGTGTCAAGACAAATTAGGAGAGATGAAGCCAACGCGAGGGTATGTTGCGGCTCCTTCAAGGCTGCACCATCTAAATGAACACCGATTAAATGTAATACGCTTTTTACGGGAAAACTTCCCAAGTCCGCGCGTTTTACTGGTAATGGGGTTTTTGTGGGGGGGGGGGGGGGGCGGGAGATGACGGTAGTAGATGAAAGGAAAAGGATGACGATAAAATTGAAGAAAAGGTAAAAGAGAATGGGGTGGGGAAAAAGTAAGGACAAGATGGGGTTGGAGGTGGGAGTTACAAAGAGAGAGAGAGAAAGAGAAGGTGAAGTAATATGTTTGTGGGTCCCTTGGTGTATCTGGTGGAAAAAGGGTTAAAATGGGGTCGCAATACCTCACAAGTTGAAAGTTCCGAAATAATGTCTGTGTAAGAAAATGTGGAATTTAACGATAGCTTTGATTTGATAGCAGTTGGCAGGAGGTGGAGAATGTAAGGAAAAGAGAGCTATCTATCTTTCATTCTTTGTCTTGTCTATCCTTCTTTCTATCTGTCTGTCTGTCCTTCCTTCTGTCCGTCAGTCTGACTATCTGTTTATCTATCTATATGTCTGTCTCTCTGTCCATCCATCTATTTTGTTGCTTGTCTGTATGTCTGTCTGTCTGTATTTGTCTAACCGGTTGTCTGCCTTGACACTGTGGGGAGAGAGTGAAGGCGGAAGTCCACGGTGATGGGAAAGAAAGAAAGCGGATTCTGATATTCAACTCTTCAACCCCCGCGCCCCCATGTTATCGCAAGATAGAGAGAGGGGGCGGGAATGGAGGAGAAAGAGGGAAGGGCAGGTGGGAACACAGAATAAATCGAAAGCGAACCAAATAAAAAGATTAAAAAGTCAACTTTCGCGTCCAGAATTATAAACAAAAACATAAAAAACATCGCCGTTTTCAGCGTAAACTTGTCCTAGTCGACGTCTATATTAGCTCGTCATGAATTCTCTTCCCCGCTCGGGCATTGCTCGAGCTCGCTAGGGGGCTCTGTCTGGTCTGTCGGGCTGTGGAATTCTGGGTACGGAACCACATCCTAATGGCGCCATCTAGCGGCCTCTGGTTGATAAGCAAGGAGCAGAAAACCATGTTCTCACATAATTTGGGGAAAATTTAACTAATTTCACTTGATTTTCTTATAATCTCGTTGCTAATCAATTCTATCTTTTTGCTCTTTTTTCCTCGCGCGCTGGCGGAGTGATAAAAACACCCTGCAGGGGGCACTTTGCCTCATTTGATGACCTGTTATGAACCTATCTTTCCATTTTTTTTTTCTTTCGTTTGCCAGTTTTGACATTTCACTCAGTTATTTATTTATTCGTTCATTTCGTATTTCCTTTCAGTCACTCCGTTCTTTCATTCATTCAAAGCAGTTTATTAATTCATTTATTCCTTCATCCGTTTCTCGATTTGTATTCCTTCGTGTCACCCATTCAGTCAATCATCCATTTATATATCCTTACGAGCTCGTTCATGCGATTCTTTCGTTCCTTATCGCGTTATCATTTCCCCATAATTCATTCATTACTTGCTCTTTTCATGCAGAGAACATTTCATTTTCCATTACTCCATTACTCCACCCCCACCCCCACCCCTTTTCCCGTAGTAAATACATAAATAATAGAAACAACGGACTTCATTCATAAAAGATGTCAATTTTTTTTTTCTTGCGCACTCACGTCTAGGTTTCATTCATCTTCGTATTTGCGTAATTCCCATTCAGCGATGTGGTAGCTTCCTTTACCGTTTTCATATATTTACGCAATGCTTCCTTCTCTATCTCTCTGTCTCTTAATATTTATGAATACATTTCACTCATTTCTCTGTCTTTTTAAATACGACTGTCCGGTTTTCTCTGTACATTCCATTCTCTCTCTCTCTCTCTCTCTCTCTCTCTCTCTCTCTCTCCCTCTCTCTCTCTCTCTCTCTCTCTCGCTCCCTCTTTCGCTCTCTCTCTCTCTCTCTCTCTGACTCTCTCCTTTTTCTCTCAGTCTGTCTGTCTCTCTCTTTCTCTGTCTGTCTGTCTGTATGTATGTCAGTCCCTCTGTCTCTCTCTCTCTCTCTCTCTCTCTCTCTCTCTCTCTTTACATGCAGTGCTCCGTCTCTTCCCAAAGCTTCAGCAAGTGCGCACGAACTCAGTCAAGTGCTCACACCGATGAAGGCACGTAAGTACAATATCTGATAAGAGATTACAACAAAGATAATGGAGTAAAGAACAAACAAGAGGGTTTTATTGTGTAAAAGTGTCCGTGTACAGGACAGAAGATTGGACTGGGGGTGGAAGAAAGACATAATGAAACAAAGAAAAAGTACACCAAAATGAGAGAGAAGAGAGAAAGACGGGGAAAGGGAGAAGGAACATGAAACAGAAAGAAAAGACAAGAAAAACCAAAAACCAAAGACGTGGGATTCCTTCAGAGACTTGAATGAATGCAGGAGAACCTGTGGTGAACATCTTTAATGTAGCTTTCAGCAGAAATTTGAACATAGAGTTAGTAGCAGATCTTTGACTGGGAAAGAATCATGGGTGGAGATCAGTATATCTATCTATCTATCTATCTATCTATCTATCTATCTATCTATCTATCTATCTATCTATCTATCTATCTATCTATCTATCTATCTATCTATCTATCTATCTATCTATCTATCTATCTATCTATCTATCTATCTATCTATCTATCTATCTATCTATCTATCTATCTATCTATCTATCTATCTATCTATCTATCTATCTATCTATCTATCTATCTATCTATCTATCTATCTATCTATCTATCTATCTATCTATCTATCTATCTATCTATCTATCTATCTATCTATCTATCTATCTATCTATCTATCTATCTATCTATCTATCTATCTATCTATCTATCTATCTATCTATCTATCTATCTATCTATCTATCTATCTATCTATCTATCTATCTATCTATCTATCTATCTATCTATCTATCTATCTATCTATCTATCTATCTATCTATCTATCTATCTATCTATCTATCTATCTATCTATCTATCTATCTATCTATCTATCTATCTATCTATCTATCTATCTATCTATCTATCTATCTATCTATCTATCTATCTATCTATCTATCTATCTATCTATCTATCTATCTATCTATCTATCTATCTATCTATCTATCTATCTATCTATCTATCTATCTATCTATCTGTCTGGTAGACCTTTGGCATGGGACAGGATTATAGATTGAGACCAGTCCACGAAGATTTTCCTTATTTTCCACCATTATTCAGTCCACGCCGCTGAGCTAAGAGAATATTTCAGAGACAGCATGGCCATTTTGTAGAAAATACGGGGAAACAGACATTACAATTATCTAAAATGTGACATTGGGTGCAATAGAAAACTGCTTTAATGACTTTTGGTGATTATGTCAAGTGCTTTAATAGGGCAAATCTCCAGCGGGAATTATGACAGATTTAATCTTATCTGCTTATATTTTTAAATTGCTCGATTTTACAGAGCTAACTTGGAGATAAGGTAAAAATGTTACTTTCAGAAAGCGGTGTCGCTTCATTCACTGCCTGATAACGGAGTGAAAAAACAAGCATAGAGCTGGTTATATCATGAAACCACAATATAGTGTATTGGCACAACGCACTAAATGCATTGGCACAACACAAATAGTGTATTCAACAACGCACACGGTATATTGGCACAACGCACGTAATGTATTAACACAACGCACATAGTGTATTGGCACAACGCACATAGTGTATTGGCCCATTGCACAATCATGATATATTTTCACAATGCACATAATGTATTGGCACAACTGCAGATGACAATTTATTGTTTTTGCCAAATATTCTTTGATCTCCTCGACAGAATTGTTTCTTATTATTATCGATCGAGAATTGAGTACAATATTTCATTCACTTATTTATATAACTGAAAATGGACCTAAAATAATTTTAATTGTTTTTTTGTTCTATTTGTTTTGTTTTTTTCTTTGTTTGTTTTCTAATTTGGGGGGGGGGGGGGGGCATTCTCTTGTAAAATTAGTTAGTTCACATTTGTTCAATTTCATGATAGTGCATTGACATGTAATCAATATACAAAAGCTCCTCACCAATTTTCAATAAAAAAAATGTTGTCTGGTTCCTCAACAAGAGAAGTCCAAACTGGGCTAGATAATATACAGTTTGTAAGATTTTTTTCTTTTTTTCCACACGTAAAGGAGGCTCACGACAAGCAACTCTCTAAAGTACCAAAGTGCCACATGAGATACTTCGGGCACAAACATTTGACCATTGGTATTGGCATCCAACACTGAACGGTCATACATATCTAACGCTGGGTTTTCATGTGTATGGAAACGGAAACGGCAATAGAAACGGCAAAAGCCCTTCAAGTAGTGGAAAAGGAAAAAAGTTGCCCGTGTACGGAAAAACCTTTTCCTCACACATGGAAACACTATTTCTTTTTACTATTTAATGGGTAAATTTTTTACTTTTCCGTTTCCGTACACATGAAAACGCAGCCTAAAGCTGGGTTCTCATGTATACGGAAACGGAAACGGCAACGGAAGCGTCAAAGAGCCTTCAAGTAGTGAAATAGAAAGAATGTTTCCGCACGCCGTTTCCACACACATGGAAACACTCTTCCATTTTCCTATATGAGGGATTTTTGGCCGTTTCCGTTTCCGTACACATGAGAACCCAGCTTTACCCGGCTTAATTCTCCTTCCGCTATTATGATGTTAAAGAACACTAGCACTTTAACTAGTTACAATGGAGGACACTTTGGTCTAGGGGCGCGATGCTCACCTATAATGCCGAAGGTACCGAGTTCGATGGTCGATCGGCACAGGCATGTCCGATTCTGGGGGAAAATTCCTATCCTTGATCCTACCTATGGTAGGTAGTATCGAGCCACTTAAGTCTTCTCGGATAAAAGGACGAAAAACTCGGAGGGCTCTTATGCAGGTTGCGCACGTTCAAGATTATCTTGGCAGTTGAAAGTTCGAGAAGCACAAGCTTAACAAGGCCACTTTTCTGGCAAATTAAAAAAGAAAAACAAACAAAACGCACTAATCCCTACCCCCAAAAAGAGGAACAAAATAAAAAAAAAATGCAAGAAAGGTGAGGAGTAAATGCCAAGAGCAGCGAATCTCCTAAACTAGAGACCTAAAACACATACTGGTTAAAATAATTATGTTCAGACATTAGGAAAAATTTGCTTCGTTTCTACTCCTGGGACCCAGAGAAAAATTAGAAAACGTCACAAAATAAAACATACACAAAAGGAAGCTGTCGATTTTTATTTAATGTTTCATTATTATCTGCATTATAATGTAATGCAATGTAATAATTAACTTGTACAGCACTCAAATCCACAAAAAATGATGTGCTCTAAGGCGCTGAACTAAAATTAAAACCCGGATTAACATAAGATTAATTCATCATGCTCCCACTCACACACATTAGCAAACACTTGATCTACTCTTATCCTCAAACCTCTGAGACCAAAAAGGGACATCATTCAATTTCAATGAAAACAGTCCTAAACAATTCAGTTTTGAGCCTACTTTTAATTGTGACGATGTTTTCATTTTTCCTGGTTTCAACGCTGATATTGTTCCAAAATTTAGGCCCACCAATAGAAAAAAGCTTGTTCGCTGAGCGACAGTCAGACTTGACCATCTAATAATCTGCGCAGTGTTATGGGAAAAGCAACATTTGAGCAAAATCTAGCTATTACAGAACTGTATTAAGCGCAGGAAGTACATGATGTAATCTGAAATATTTTTTTGAAATTCATTCATTGGAATTCGCATGGCAAATAATTATCTCTGGAGAAAGAATTGTCGATAAAATAACGCTAAAATCGGAAATTCGAACTCGGTGAACTTCACAGGCGACATAATTTTATACTGTGTTTTGGATTTTAAATGGTGAGTGTGTCGCGATGTGGGTTAGATGGGGATAATTCGACTGACACTCTTTCGAGGTCCGCTCCCACAATCGACGAACACACAAAAAAAATACTTGCACTCTAAAAACTAAATAAATCAATTTCTTTGATTTTTAGCAGAACTGTAGGGCAGTTTAATTACAGGAATTAATGTAACAAATATAATTATAAACATAAATATCAATTCAAAGGCAACTGAATCTAACTAATGAAACTACAGCTTTCTATAAAGACTAACTTATTCACTCTAACTACTTGCAGGTCATATGAGTTATATGCCAAATAGAATCCGCGCACGTGGCGACGGATATAACAGTTTAAATTCTATTAATTCAATGAGACATGTTATGATATGGACATTTCCTCTAGACACGCCATGGAGAATGCTTGTACAACCATGCGTTGTCTGGCGGTAGCTCTGAAACTGTCTTCAAAAGTAAGTAGAACGGTTCACTTTCATCATTACAAATTAGTATGAACTCTCACCAGTAGGCCCTCACTAGGAGTGAGAGCGCTGGATGTAAACGCTGTGGGTTCATATCAAACCAAGTAGCTTAGGCTCTGGAGCTTTAAGATCATGCTCCTCACAATATGGACTGCTCAACTGCGTCTCTTATGTCTCTCATCTGGCTGAGGACTATCGCCGTCCACCTCGTAAATGGATTGTCTACATGTGGCATCTATCTAAGCTCTGCACGGGTTTAAATACTAAAGCTATGTCTCGACCTTCCGTCCAGATTCATACATTTGATTGGTGCAACCACCTCTAGCTCAGCTGCCGAACCGAGTTATTTTAAGTAACAGCCCTACGCAACGACCTTGGGTCGACATCAAAGGTCGAATCACTCAAGACAATAAAATGTAATTTTATAGCAATAAATTCTTAACATGTTCAAAACCCCGAGCTTTTACTCTGGATCACGGATTTTCTGTACGTCAACAGACGTCTCAATAACATTTAATTCCTACTCACCCCTTCCCTCTCTACTAAACCTAGTTCAAAACACGAGATATAAAAAGTGCTCAGTCATGCACACCTACGCTGTCCGTCTATCCTTCCCCACACCTTCTGTCTATCTATTAGGAAAAAAACTGTTCAAAACAAATTGTTTACGAGACCAAGTTATGCTGGCTCGCACAATAATTACGTTTGTAAAAATTACTCACTGCTCTCTCACAAAAATTTACTCAGTGGAAACATTTATGAATCTAATCTGTTCTTGACAGAGTGGACGTGTGTGTGCTGTGGTCGCCAGCTGGGATACTAGGGCGAGCTGATCTCAATGAGCAAGGACAGGACAGCGAGTCTGTCTGCCTGCCTATCTGTATGTCCGCCTGTCCATCAGTCTCTCTCTCTCTCTCTCTCTCTTTCTCTCTCTCTCTCTCTCTCTCTCTCTCTTTCTCCCTCTCCATCTCTCTCTCTCTCTCTCACACTACGCCGAGTGTAGGCGAAATGTTGGCAATTGGGTTTTAGATAAATATGAGAATATGAATACAACCGAGACACTGGAAGGTATAAACATTAGTAAATGTAGTGATGAGAATGGCGAAGAAGAACGAAAACCTGAAAAGAGATTTATAAAAAAAAAAAAAAAAAAGTGCAAAAGTTCAAAAACGACAAGCAATATGGAATAAGAGAATGTGGTAAAGAAAAAAACCAACAGATTATTGGACGGGTGGGCAAATGGCAGAGGGATTGTTGTGGGATAGAATGACGAATGACAGATAGAAAGTCGACAATAAAGAAGAAAGTAGAAGAAAAAATAAAGAAGAATAAAAAATTGCAGAAAGAAAAAAAAGGGATGACCACTGTAAATGTCCAAAAAAAAAATAATAATAAACTTATAAAAACCGTGACACGACAAATTAGTAACTATGGAGAGAAAGGGAGAATAAAAAATATATAAAAAAACAGGAAAACGGAATAACGGAAAGAAAGCGATGGAGGATGAATAGATAGATAGAAGCCCAGGCGGCAAAAGAAACGCAAGTAACGACTACAGTGACCAATGACCGTTGGACTGTGATGCCGCCCATTTTCCTTCTTTTTTTTTTTCATTTGGTCACATGACTACATCATTCTGGGGACCGACTTGGTCACGCGATCCCGCCACACAGCACCATCGTGGCACAGCGAGGCGTCTTCTGCCCGGCAGCCATCTTACCGGAAATGTGATCCGCCCCTCACTGCGCATGTCAGTGCTCCCCTGCGGATAATTATTTCCTGTATTGTTCCATTCTCCTCCCGCTTGCCGCTTTCCTTCTTTCATTCTCTCTCTCTCTCTCCCGATCTCTCCGCTTTCTGTGTTGACTTGTCGTTCTCTCTCTCTCTCTCTTTTTTTTTTTTATCTCCTCTTCATTCCAAAATTTCCCAGCGCGAATAAACGTCTAAAATATAAGAATGTCGCTTTTTTAGTTTCTCTTTCAATGTTTTCCATTAAGCGGGCGGGAAGGGGGGTGGGGGTGGTGGGGGGGGGGCGACGGAATGGGCATTCCTTAAACATTCACAAGGGGATGGAGAGAGGGTTATGTTGTGAAGGAGTGTGGCTGTATAATGGGGGCGGGAGTCCCAATTTAACCTTCCCTGGTTTAAAGATGTGTGTAAAATAAAAAATATTTTAAAAAAGGAACATTGCTGGAGGATTAGACTCACGTGGTGGACTGAACTTAATCATTGTTTTCAATTCTATACAAAGAATTCTGTCTCTATATTGTCTTGGTTGAGTTCTTGGAGTGCGAGATGGAATGACACAGGTGGAAATGGAGAGAGAGAGAGAGAGAGAGAGAGAGAGAGAAAGCGAGCGAGACAGACACACACACAGATAGACAGTAAAAGAGAGAGAGACGGAGGGAGTAGGAAAAGAAAGCGAAACAGAGAGCGGAAGAGAGAGACAGACAGACAGACAGACAGACAGACAGGCGGAAAGAGAGAGGGAGAGACTGAAAGAAAGAAAGGAAAGAATGACAGAGAAAGAGAGAAACGGTAGAGGAATTATAGCTTTGTTTCGACCCCTATTTGCAAATCATCAAACAAGTGTCGCGTTACATTAATTAAAGAACAAATACAACATCGTGATCACCGGACAGCAGCAGCAGCAGTAGCGACAACAACAACAATAACAACAACAGAAAAGAACGTCTTTTGTTCCATTGTCCACAAAACGATCCCGACTGGTGAAATTTTCAACAACAACGAAAAAAAAAAAAAGATACAAAAAAAAAAAAAAGATTCTAGTTTTTCCATCGGTGTCGCTTTCCTTTCAATTTCATTGTTTGGTGGTTAATCGTACTGTCGGTTAAACGGTTAATGGGATCATCCTACGGAGACTGGGTGTGTTTCAGTTGTGAGTTCTAGTTTGAGTTTTCACGGCACTGCTACAATGCTAGACTACCTACCTACACGGCCCAATTGTGTCCAACATGGATTAACGGATTAGTTTTTTGTTTTTTTTTAATTTTGCCCAGGCAGGGGCTTTGTTAAGCCTAGTCTTCTAGTCTTCCGACTGCCAAGGTATCTTTTACGTGCGCAACATGCATATAGCCTATCCGAGTTTTTCGTCTTTATCGGAGAAGACTAGGACTGGTGCTCGATCCTACCTACCATAGGATCAGGGATAGGAAATTCCCCCCAAATTTTCAACATGCTTGCACCGACCGGGAATCGAACCCTTTACTTTCGGCATGAGAAGCGAGCATCTTACCTCTAGAGCAGGGGTCACCAAACTACGGTCTGGCCCGCGACATCAGTTCATCCGGCCCACCATGGTACTTGATTTTGTTTGATAAAACCAGGAATATCTAGAGCTACCGTATTATGTGACTACCTTCTTACTAAGTAACCTCTTTGATGACCTTTTTAGTAAATTGATACCTTTTTGATATTAAAAAATCGTCTTTGCTCTAGAGTTTTTCTTCTGGCTTGCAAGTATTGAACAGATTGCTAATGCGGCCCACGCTTGTAAGTCTGTCAGTTATCCGACCCTCTGTGGAAAAAGTTTGGTGACCCCTGCTCTAGGCCAACGTGTCCCATAAGGAAAGGAAGTCTGTTTGATGGCAAGAGATGTGCCTAGCTGTGGAGTTCAGCCATATGAGAGAATAATAATTCCAATCGTTCTCACATCAGCTAGAGTGCTAGAACTCTTTCTAAAACAAACAAAAGCCAGAAAGAAAGAAAAAGAAAATTGGTTGCACCAAAAACCATCGGTACTGGTTCAAACCCGGATCCTGGAAACGAAAAAATAAAGGGGGGGGGGGGGAGGGGGGGATGATGAACACCGAGAGTCATGACCTCGGTGTGGCCGGGGTTTTAGACGATGTCAGGAAGTTAAAGGCCGAAAACATGTAGTGAAAGAATCCACTCTACCTCTGAAGATCGTCATCTGTCTTGTTGCTCCACCTGAGGAGTTTCTTACCACTACTGTGACTACATCAAAGTAATCTTGATTCATAATGATATAACATGGAAGTTTGTGCCAGCTTGCGCAGTGATAAACAGACGGCAAAACAGATACAGAATTGTCACGCGAATGATTCAACTTCATAAAACAAACTCTTGAGGGCGTACAAGAAGAAAAATATTAGTTATTAAATATTGATACTGGTATTGTATAATCGGAATGAATATGCAATCTCTCTCTCTCTCTCTCTCTCTCTCTCTCTCTCTCTCTCTCTCTCTCTCTCAAATACACACACACACACACTCATGCATAGACAGAGAGAGAGTGGGGGACAGGGAGAGTGAGAGAGAGACAGAGAGAGAGAGAGAGAGGAGGGGGAAGAGGACTGTTCGTAGAAAAATGATTGGCAAAAATCGTTCATGGGCCCACTAGAAGAACGGTAGCAAAAACGGCGATAATTGAGAATCGAAGACAGCGAAAGATAATGGGTCTAGACTTTCTGTATTTGATCTAACGTTTGAGGTCAGTGAAAAACATGATTTTGGTTCACTGGAACGCAATACGGCGAGGGGACGGAGGGGAGGTTGGGGGTTCGGGGGGGGGGGGAGGGGGGCGGCTTGGGGGGCTAATGTCAATTGTCTCATCAAGTAGGCTGCCGTCTTATTGATAATGATATAATGCAAAATTTCTATTGAGTAAAAAGTACTTTATAAGAATTATGTGAATAATGGCAAATGATGACGGCACCGGCAAATGAAATTGATGATATTATTGATAATTATACATCGTAGTAATATACTAAATATGACAATAATCATGATCATTATCATGCAATCATAACAACAACAATAGATAATAAATAATTAACCTCTCTTTTAAGTTACCATGTGTATGAGTAAAGCCGTGTTTCCATGTGGACGGAAACGGAAACGGTGACAGAAAGGTCAAAATTCCGTCAAGTAGCGAAAAGAAAGAGTGTTTCTATGTGTACGGAAACGGCCTCTCTGTACTAATGAAAAATATTCTTTATACGTTCACTACTTGAAGAGTGTGTTTTTTTACTTACCTTTTCTGTTCCGTACAGATGAAAACCCAGCTTAGGGATGGGATCTGTTTCAGTCTTCCCTTAAAAGTGCAATTGCCAAAGTTTTTAAAATCATAATAAAGAACTATAAAGCTAGGTCTATGACCTACTTCAGGGACCCATACGATCACCCAGACATTAGCCACTCCGAGGAACTGGCCATGAAACGTCTTCTGGCGTTTAGAAATCAATGATAGGGGACGAGCAGGGAACTCCAGTCTATTTCCTCCAGCTATCTGTTACAGACATTTTGGTCTGGTTCAGATGAGACGGAAATTAAAATGGGGGAAAAGTGGGAGGGGGAAGTGAGGAGGGGATGTGAAGGGAGAAGTGAAGATTGAGAGACAGAAAGAGTGTCTTGTGACGGGGGCAAAGTGGGAGATATTGTTATGTCGGTGAGACAGAAATACTTACTGATAATGCAGCAGATTGACAGGGTAAAAAGATATACAGAGAGCCTGAGCGCGAGAGAAAGAAATAGAGAGAGAGAGAGAGAGAGAGAGAGAGAGAGAGAGAGAGAGAGAGAGCGTGTGAGGAAAGGAGAGATGGACACATACAAAGACAGACTGTGAAACATGTTAGATAGAAAGACAAACAGACACTGGATAGAGACAGTCATGGTGGATAGTAAAATAATGGGGAAGTAGGAGGAGGGGTGAGAGAAGGGGAGAGACAGAAAGAAAGAGAGAGAGAGAGAGAGAGACAGAGAGGGAAAAAGAGGCGGATTTGCTTACTGTCGAATGTAAAAACGTCATAAGTTAAAATTTAATGAAATGAATGCCGACGCCGCAGTGAATTTGATAGCAACAATTGCCTACATTTCTTCTATGCTAGAGATCTAGTTTCAGATCAAGAATAGAAAAGCAGAAAAGGAAGAGGTTGAAGTAAGAGAGAGAGAGAGAGAGAGAGAGAGAGAGAGAGAGAGAGAGAGAGAGAGAGAGAGAGAGGGGGGGGGGGGGAGAGAGAGTGAGAGAGAGAAGAAGGGCGAGGCAGGCGGACAGACAAATAAAAGGAGAGACAGAGAAAGAGAAGTAGAGAGAAACGGAGAGAGACAGCAGGACAGATTGAGAGGGGGGGGGGAGAAAGAGAGATACAGAACCAGAGAGAAAGAGAAAAAAAGAAAGTGATGGGGGATACACACACACACACACACACACACACACACACACACAATCACATGTACACATCCAGAGAGGAGGAGTGGGGGGGGGGGCGAGAGAATGAAAGAATGAAAGACAAAGAACCAGAAAACTGAATAACACTGGAAACGCAGGCCGCAGCCCTTTATTGGTTGACAACGTCGCGCGCCTGCGTATGACAGCTTTCTATTGGCTAAGACTGAGTTCCCGGCGTGCCTCTGCCAGGAGCCCTCCACTAGCGACAACTTCCGCTGTGTTATGACTACAGAGCTGTTTGTTAGGCAAAACCAAGCATTGCCATAATAATTATAGTGGGGAAGAGATTTTTAAAACTATTCACAGTTGGAGTTCTTAATTTTAATATATCTCTTATTCCTTATTATGTATTTATTTAGTTATTTATTTACTTATTTACGTGTTCATTTATTCCTTTATTTCTATGTGTTCTATTTATTTTATAAGCTATACAATTTTATAACATTGCCTGCGATGGTCATGTTTATGAAAAGAGGCCTTGGATGTATATTCAATATTTCTTGTATTTTATTCCCGTCAGGTTTTTTGGCCTTGCTCTCTCTCTGACTGATATCGATAGTAGTTACTATCATCGTCTCTTCTCTTTCACATGTCCTCTCTTCTCATCCTTTTTCATTCTTTGTTATCGAATCACCCTTCTTTACATCAGAGTTTGAGTTGAGTTTGGGTTTAACGGTGCGTCGGTACGATAACCGCCACATTGCGCCTTCCACAGCTTTTTGCGTTATCTCGCTTTGCGCCAACTAGCCCTTAGATGTTTGCGTACAAATAAGATCAAATAAAAGTGAACAATCTTCATTGATGAGATCACTTTGCTCTCGTGTCACCGCGTTTCACCAGAACTAATTTCTCTATTTTGTGACAGCTTTGACCAATACTGAAAACTCTACACATGTATATGATGTGAAAAGTGGGCAAAAAGAAAAAGCCTCGCGTAAGAAATAATACCCAAACGATACCTGGAAACTAAAAGAGAAGACAGAAAATGGCCGATATTTTGGCAAGTGCTTTCGTCACATTTATTACTAACTAATATTAATACACACTGTCGAGACGGTTATGAGTACTACAAGTACATCTCCGCTCACTTAATCTCTTTAAGATCTTTCAATGGCATACGGTAGACTATTAAACATAATCCGTTCTACGAAGATTTCTTCATGAAACATCTGCAATAATAATGAAATTTGTAAGTATGAACTTTTCACAACTACACTAGTTTTCATGGAATATTCGAAAAGCGGGTGATTTGTGGGAATTTCTGATAGGGTTTGCTTATGTCCTGTTCTTCTGTTACTATTTTCTGTAACGTTTCTGTGAATTGTAACCGTCAACGGGCCGACCTGTTTCCTCAAACCACAAACTCAAAAATCAAATCTATCTTCACTACTACTCTGAATCCGCTCTCCCGTTTCATTCATTTCAGGTGGCTGTACCCATATAAAACGAATGTAACTATCGGTAACTGCACAACACAGCAGCTTTCCTGGGGATCAGATGCATTATTCCCACGTCTATCCAACTCCTGTCACCTTTCTGTAAGACACAGAACTGTCTCTCAGCCAGCTGTCCCATTCGATCATACACTGACTTCCAGGGTACAAGATGTTGTTACTGTATAACTTTTAATGCACGTGGAGAATATTCTGGGATTTAGTGCACGGTGAAGAACAAAATGTATACTCTAATCCCTGAAGGCGGGTGGGCTCACTGCAAGAAACATTAGACTCTGTAATAAAGTGGCAAAACGTGTGAACCAACCTTGATCTTTACCGGCCATTTTCGAGCTGTCGTCAAACCTGCGCCTTTCCCGTCTTTGCGATTCCCCTGCGGCGCTAAGACTTTCTGTCCTGTGGCGCAAAGGGTTAATCTCTTGTTCAGCACAGCGCAATTAATCCAGGAGCTTTAACCCCCAGACTAAGCTCTGGGCTTGCATAGTTCCTGGTTCTTCCCCCCCCCCTCCCCCCCCTCCCTGTCCCCCCGGAAGATTTAAAGACGCCCTCCGATGCCCGGAAGAAAATCGAGAAAAATGTTTTACTTAACCATCTTTGCGGAAAACGGGGGCCTAAGCTTGGACCGGATCGTAAATTTAGGCCCCGACTATTGCGTCTGAGTATGTCAGTCGTAAAATGAAAATAACGCGTCCAAGCTATGAGGAAATTCGCACCAGCGCGTGTGTGTAATGTGTTGGCGCCCGCTGGGATATACCCGTGCATTTGAATTTTAGATGCGTAGGAAGACACAGGGACTATTTTTATTTGACTTGACCAAGTGGGCCAGTAACACTTACAGCCCGCAAGTAATGGACATTTAGATGTAGCTTTTTTGGTGCGTGCCTCCTCCCATGTCCCGATGTTCTGTGTACTGAAGCAGCTGGCTGGGGTTTTCGGAATGCGGACGTGGCTTTTGGAATGTCTGGTGATCTGTGAAGATGATGGGTCAACAAGATGTTTAGGAATGACTCACTGCTCTTGTCTTTGAGGGACCACAAGCAGCCGGCGGTATGCATTAACCAAGAAAGTGGCAATACTAAAGCGCCATGTGTTGCAAAAGCTTTTTGCTTTTCCTTCATCAAGCCTTGCTGGGTCCCCTCAGATTTCATTACCGGAATACGCTCATTTTGCCTCATCCCTCATAAAAATAAAAGTCAATAATTATTACAAACCCAGGATATGCGAAGATATCGAACACCATCGGCGACACAATTTGTGTCGTGTTAGAAGTATTTTCTGACAACTTTGGTTGTATATAGTACAACGTCCACTACCTCTATTACTTCTTTCAGGACGATGACTAGATATTATGTTTCTAACATTATTGTAAGACATTTTACAGTAAAATAAGTAATTAAGTACATAGTATATTTTTCTTTGAGAAATGATAAGAAGAAAAAGTGAAGTTATAGCAATAATACAATATGTAATAGTAATGGTGGATAGTGCTACCCTGATGGAGTTGTCGTGCTTTGGTTTTGCAGGTCAAGTTTCCCCCTCTGTACTTTCTGCACTGTGTTTCTTCACCCAGTTACATTTATACGCTGTTTTCCTCCACTCCGCAACGTGTGTGTCTTAGTGGTCTAAGACTTGTCCGCAGCATCCGCTCCGCTCCGCTGCTATACGCTCTTGTACACTTTCTTTATTTATATTCCGTATTCAGAGCCGTCAAATTTAACATAGAATCAAATACATTCATATAATATTTTTAATACATTGGTAAAATTCTAAAACAAAGTTGTTGTGTTTTTTTTTTTATACATCTGTAAAAATTTTTGTAAGTGAGTGGTAAAAGTTATTAAATCAAGTTGTAGATCTTAGCCTCTCTCAGAAAGGACAGGATGCGTTGCGGGCCCACATCAGAAAAGTATTCATTCATGGATCCGCAGACATAGAGCTTTTTTCGGATATGCATGAAGTCCACACATTCAGTTAAAATATTATGTTTTATTGATACTTGACAATTGCATGCCACACAATCGGGGGGATGCTTCCCCCTAAGTAAAAAACGGTGTGTGAAGTGGGTATGACCCAGACGGAGTCTACTAAGGCCAATTTCATCGCTCCGATTTTGCTAACACCAGTCAACTATAATTCTCTCGTTGCTGATTTTGTTCGTGCAATTTTTCCATCCCTTCTCACAATGTCTCCTTTTTTCAATGTTCCTTGCTTAATAATAGATGAGCGTACGGCCTTTGCCCATACTTTTCCACTTTCTGACACTTTTCCACTTTCTGACACTTTTCCACTTTCTGACCTACTCTGACGTCTGTGATCAGGAACTTTGGTCCGACAACCTCAAACAAACATCAGCTTTCGTCCTTGTCTGGTAATCACTTTCTTTTCCACTGACAAAGACTGATCTTGTTTTATATCTCTGGGAGTTCGTTAAATATGACGCACTTTTGACACCAAAATAACAAGTTTACTAGAAACTCAGATCTCTCTCTTTCTCATTATAAATAATAATAATAATAATAATAATAATAATAAGTCATTTCTATAGCGCCTGATTCCACAGAAGAGTGCTCTAAAGCGCTTAACAGTTCTCACAGTCACACAACACACATTTTCATCAACCTATACCTAATCACTGTCTCAAGAATGTTACATAACCTGCGTATACGCTTTTGTAAACAACGCTGTTTTAAGTTTTCTTTTGAATTGGATCAAGCTGTTTGAATGTTTCACATGATCAGTCAAGTCATTCCACATTTTAGGTGCACACACTGAAAAAGCTCTTTCTCCCATGATTGTTCTTGATCTGGGCACTACTAATAAATTTGCTTCTGCTGATCTCAATTTTTTGGGTGGGATGTATTCTTCAATGAGCTCTGCAAGATATTCTGGTGAGCTTTGATTGAGGCATTTAAACACAATGCATAAAATCTTAAATCGAATACGCTCTCTAACAGGCAACCAATGAAGGTTTTGAAGAACTGGTTGAATATGTTCTGATGTTTTTGATAAAGTAACAAGTCTAGCAGCCTTGTTCTGGATCTTTTGTAATCTATAAATAGTTGCCTCAGGGATACCAATGAGCAAAGATTTGCAATAATCTAGATGACTGACAATAAATGCCTGGACCAGAATCTTTGCGGTCTCTTCATCAATACATTTTCTGATCTTACTGATATTCCGCAAGTGAAAGTGCATTGTTTGGCAAAGTTTTGTAACATAGGTTTTCATGGACAGGTCTGAGTCGAAATAGACGCCAAGGTTCTTAATGGCTCCAGATGTTACGTTGATGGTAGTACCGTCAAGATTTAAGTTATCAATTTTCACATTAGATCTAGAATTTTTTGCTCCAAGTAAAATTATCTCAGTTTTGCTGTCATTGAGTTTGAGTTTATTGCCAAACATCCATTGCTTGACATCCTGTAAGCAGTTCTCGATGGCCTGGATCCGTTGTTGCTCATCACCTTGGCAGATGGGAATGTACACTTGGGTGTCATCAGCGTTCAGGTGATAATCCAATCCATGACTGCTGATGATGTCTGATAGGGGTGATGTGTACATGATGAACAAAATGGGCCCTAAGACAGAGCCTTGAGGCACCCCATAGATAAGTGGTGCTGATGGTGATGTTGTTGCACCCCTTCCAGATGTTGAGGAATGAATGAGAACTGATTGTGATCGGTCAGTTAGGTAAGATTTAATCCATTCTAATGCCTTCCCTCCAATCTTGAAATATGATCTCAGTCGCGCTAAGAGTAGAGCCTGGTCAATCGTATCAAATGCAGCGCTGAGGTCAAGAAGAATGAGCGCCACACATTGTTTCTGGTCTGCATATCTGATGATGTCATTGTGGACTCGCAAGAGGGCAGTTTCCGTAGAGTGAAACTCTTTGTAGGCAGATTGAAATTTCACAGAGAGGTCATTGTTGGTAAGATGCGCCTTCAATTGCATTGCAACCAATCTTTCGATGACTTTAGAAAGGAAAGCAATGTTGGAAACGGGTCGATAGTTGCTCATGTTGTTGCGATCGAGGCTGGGCTTTTTGAGAAGAGGGGTCACGAGTGCTTGTTTTAGTGCGACCGGTACTGTGGATTCATGAAAACTGCTGTTCACAATAGATGTTATTGATGGGGCGAGTTCTCTAGCACATGATTTGAGAATCCAAGTCGGAATGGCATCTAACATACATGTTTTGGTTGATGACGATAGTAATAATTTCATGGTTTCATCCAAATTGACAGGCTGGAATTCATTAAGTAATACATCTAAATCACTTTTTCCAGGCGTATAATGATCGTCTCCCTTTTGTTGGTCAAATTGGTCTCTGATTGTTTGAATTCTGTTAACGAAAAAGTCTGAAAAATCCCGAGCCAGTTCTTGGGGGTCAGTGTGCAACGGTAGACTATTCTGATCTGCATCATGTCCCAACAGGCCTTTGACTATTTTGAAAAGTTGTTTGGGTTCGCGTTTTGCCTCATTGATGTTTTGGAGAATGTGTTTTCTTTTGGATTGTAATATTAATTTATTGGTTCTGGTTTTTGCAGCGTGATAGTTCTGTCTATCAATTTCCATATGAGTTCTTCTCCATCTTCTTTCAGAACGACGCCTTTCATGTTTGGCGAGTCGAATTTCATCATTGTACCATCTGGTGTTGGGTCGCAGAATGATCTTACGTTGTTTCAGAGGTGCATGTTTCTCTAGGGTCTCATTGAGGGCTCTATTGAAAAGTTCTACCTTTTCTTGTACACATATTACCATATCAAGTTTCTCCAGGAGGCCTATGGCTGAGATGTCACTCTTAACTGTCTCAAGGTTTAAGTTCTTGGTGTTACGCGATAAAACTGTGCGACTAACTGGTCTAGGCTTGGATGATGATAACGAAAATAATACATAAAAATGATCTGATGGACTGTTTTTGTCTACTTCAACGGCTGAGATAGAGTTATCGTTGATATTATTAATCACAAAGTCAATTATGTGCCCTTTGATGTGAGTTGGCTCGGAGATAAGTTGTCTCAAGTTTGTCGACTCTAGCAAATCTTGAAATTTGGATACATCTGGGTCATTGGGACAGTCCATGTGAAGATTGAAATCGCCTGCAAGAATTAAATTCCCAGACAGTACGGACTGGTGGTCAAAGACAAACTCTTGGAATTCAATAATAAACTGGTTGGCTGTTACTCGATGTTTGGGGGAGGGCGGTGGTCGATAGATACATGCAATTCTGTGATGTGTGTTTTTCAAATAGAGATCAATCATGAGAATTTCAAAAGAGCTAAAAGTTTGTGTATCCATCTTCGTAATGCGTAAACCACTTTTGAACAAGACCAAAATACCACCTCCTCTTCTTCCCTGTCGATCTTGATTTAATATTGCGTAGCCAACAGGCACCAGCTCACTCAGTACGGCCTCACCATTTCCAGTGAGCCAAGTTTCAGTTATGATGCAAATATCGATATCTAGTTCCAGAATATATTCGTTTCTTAACCTCTGAATTTTACATCTTTGCCGCCCTAATTTCTTTTCATTCATTCAGGAAGCTGGCAATAGTTTCATCCAATACATGCGCATGAAAAAGAAATAAAACAAATAACTCTCAGGAACAGACACCCCTTACAACCTCATTTCTAAACAGCGAGACAGACGCTCCGGGGATTCCCGCAGTGTGCGATAATGCTCACGCACCACAAGGATCTCGTTGCCCTGGTTACCAGAAACATTGGCGGAAGGTTATCGGGAATCCCCGCTGTTCTCCGGCCACTTTTTCACCGATGAGTTTTGGGAAGGCAAGAGGGACAAGACCTCAAGATATGGAATGAATCACGCAGAATGATAGATCAAGGCATTAAATGAGTGCGGAGGTAGGGAAACAGAGACAATGTTAAAGAATAAACCCGTGATATAAAGGAAGAAAACGAGTTCTAAATGATAATAGAAAGACAAATGACTTAACGACTCTTTAACAACTCCAGCGCAGATAAAGTAACAGCAGGAAAACAAAATTATAAAAGGCAACTCTGTGGGATTGACGCAAAGAAACATACACAAAGACTCCGTCTGTCGTACCCGTGAATACCACAAGAACAAAAAAAACAACAAAAGAAATGGGGTCTTTTGAAAGGAATGACCCGATAGCTGCGTGGAAGACAATAATGCTATCTTTTACTTGCGTATAACAGTAGCTGCACCCGTCATAATGTACTTGCATAGAGGGGGTAGTGTACGGTCCTCAGTAAGGTCAAAAATTAGTGATAATGATGAGTGATCTGGAAGACAATACTGGAGATGTAAATTAAACCTCTCCAAATTACCATTAGATCTCTACCGTTTAGTATTGTCCATTCATTCTCACGGGTTTAGTGATGAAACATTCACTGGAAGAAACTGATTTATAATAATAATAATAATAATGGAGATCATTTATATAGCGCATAATCCAAACAAGTTCGCTCTAGGCGCTTTACAGAAAGTCTAGTTCTCTCGATTTGCATCTCTCTCTCTGTCTTTCTTTCTCTCACTCTTTCTACCTCTCTCTATCTCAGAGCAAATTGTAACCCAGCCTGTTAGGCGAAGTTCACAACTCACAACAGTTCACAACTCACGACTGTATTATGAACTATTATAATAATATTTGAATATATAATCAATATATTATTATTATATATTTGGTTATGAATAAATTTTTGGTGGTGGTGGGGGGGGGGGTGCTATGGACTAATTTTAATCTATTAATTTTAATTTTGCCCGGGCAGCGGCCTGTATTTGATCATACCTTATATCGTAAGAGGACAATCTTTGCCGGGAAGTTTCAGAAAATCATTGACTGCATTAAAATTTACAATACTGCCGGGTATTTGCCATAATTGTTGTATGTGCATTTTTGCCTTTTCGGAGAAATTGAGGATTGAAGTTTGGTCGGCAAAAGGGCTAAAACACGTAAAACGTTACGTCACAAACACATTATCTCGAAAAGTTTCTAACCCATTGGAATGACATTTATTCATAATGAGATTAGGAGTGAACGAACCACTTTTATGACAAAACCTCAACAAATCGGCAAAATGTCGCATACCACAATGGCATTTTACCTTCTCCGGTAGATGGAATAGAATAGACAAAGTTACGTACATTTCGCAGTAATATTTTGCGTACGGTTTTTGTCAGATCACTGTTCTCTCTCTCTCTCTCTCTCTCTCTCTCTCTCTCTCTCTCTCTCTCTCTCTCTCTCTCTCTCTCTCCTCCCTCCCTCTTTCTTTGTCTGTTACACACACGCGCACACACAACACTGATACCGCCTGACTCTCTGGTAGGTTTTTTCACAGAAAGATTTATGCTATCACTACCAGTATCAAGTTACTACATACGTGCACTTTTTAATGCGCCATTTCCATGGTAACCTCACACGTGTATAAAAACGCTGTGGCCACCCACAACGAAATTTTAAAACAAAGAGACATTTACATTCACATTTCTTTTTTCGTAGATTTTCATATATTCACATGTAGAAATGACTTGTCATGCAGTAAATATGATTGTGCTGGTCGGTTTTTATGAGCTGTTTGGTTTTGCCATGGCGCAGTCCGCACGCATTTGGATGAAAAATGACTTCCGTGATTAGTATAAGGACGCTATCATGCACTATGAATCATGATCTTTTTTAACGAAAGAATATCATTTTACAAGGAGTAGATCTAGACACTTTACGGTTTTTAATTCTAGTGAGCACGCACAGCCTTTCCTACACTCCAGGCACATAGTTAACCAGCAAGAATTATGTACTGTAGCTTGCAGATATTTCACAAAAACGAACTTTTTTTTAAAAAGGGGGGGGGGGGGGGGAGGGGGAGGGTTTGCAAGGTGCACTGGAAATGTAACAAGTATAAAAAAAAAAAAATGTCTGACCAGGAATTTAAAAAGCGGCGAGGTTGGGTGGGGTGTTCCTTCGTTCTTTCTTCATTCGTTCTTTTCTTTTGTGCACAATTTGTGACTGGCCTGGTTTTGTCTCCCTTTTTTTCTTCTTTCCATCTTCTTTTCCTTGTATTTCCCTTCTGTCCTCTCCCCCTTTTTTTTTTTCTGTCTATTCTTATTGTTTTCCTTTTTCATGTTGTTATTCTTCTCCTGCATTGAGTTACCATTAATTGTTTTATGTGTCCAAACTTCTTCTGTCACTATCTCGCCATTTTCTTAACAATCCCTTTCTCCTTCAATTCTGTGTATCTCTTGGATTCTACTGTGCTTTCTCTCTTTGGTTGTCAGTTCAAACCTCAGGGACCCCTGTGTCATAGAACAACAACAGAAGTGGGAAGAACTTGCCATCAAACAAACAAAATTTTTTTTGGAAAACACTTCTGATCTAAGTTTTAGTTTTAATAGTATAAACGTACATAAACATTTGGAAAAAATTGCACCGCCTCCCCCCCACCCCCCCCCCCCCCAAATCAACAGAAAAACAAGAAAATTTCTCCATTCAACGAGTACAAGTATATAGAATATTTGGCAAAAAAAGAGTTCTCTTGCTCTTACCCCTCCCCTCCCCCTCCCCCCCCCCCCACCTCCGGCTATGTCAATATTTTAAAACAAAGGAAAACAAAATGAGCAGTGTGCACTCATCCACTTTAGGCCTCTTTCATTCTGACATCTAGATGCTAATTTTTAACCCCGCTGGGTGCGAAACGAAAACAAGGTAATTGATGGTTTATGCCACAGAAATTGACTACGTCATCACTTAGGGTGCTCTTGAAGACTCTCAATCGCCCAGGCCTTGATAGGTCAAGAAGCGTCGGCTCCAATGATGAATGAGCCAGGTCTGGGCGTCTAATACAATCCTCCGTCTGTCCATCGCCAAATAACGGCCGCTGCCATGCCTAATTTACAGGCCGTATCAGGTATTAACCAATCATTTCTCGCCCTGCCACCAAGCGGAATAAATGTTGACCTCTCGCGCCCTGTCCGCGCTAATTAACCAATCGTTTAAGAGGGAGAGGAGCACGTGATAAGTGTTTTCTTCTCGGCGTGACCCTTGACTTTCTCCGCCCCAAAACGAGGCTGTCCATCACTGGAAGCCGTTTGTAACTGTTTCCGGCTTGAACCACCGGTCGATTGTTGCGAATCATTGGTAATGACTAGGCCGGTGTTGATAATGAGCAAGCCGGATAAACATGGCGGATTCACCCGTTGGATAATCTCCCTTTCCTTGACACTCTTCATCAGACAGCCTGTCACGTGCAGGATGGAGAGGGGAACAACAACAGGATGAGACAGGAAAAGGGAGGGAGAGGCTTGGGGAGGAGAGAGGGGTAATTTCTACCGTAATAAGTCATTCTGAAGAGTGAGGTATGTAGAACGGCGTGTAAACCTTACATACCGTACCTCGGTACACAAATGTTATAGCGAGCAGTCAGGTATGCGTGAGAAATGGAGACAAAATTTAAAAAAAAAAAAAAGAGAAAAAAAGATTGTAATTGGAGAATGATTAGAAAAAAAATAATTGAAAAATTGGATGGAAAAGCCCCCCCCCCCTAAAAAAACGTGGCGGGGGGAGGGGGGGAGGTGTCGAGAAGCAGATCTCTTACAATATCCAATTCGATTTGGCAGGAAAGACACTATTTGACGTAAAATCTATTAACGCAGTAACAGTATATAATCTTTCTTTCACTCCCAGTACCTTACGGTACGAGGGGGGGGGGGCGGGGGGGGGGGGATTCCTACGGACTAAGAAACAGATTATAACAGGAGAAGAAAAATTCATTAAAGTTGGACTAAACGTTTCCTTTCGAAATTTTTTCGCTTTCCGACCAAATTGCCTCAAATTTCATTTTTCTTTTTTTTTTTTCATTGAAAAGACTTTTCTTCATCTATAAATAGAATAATTATAGTTCGCAAATTCTCCGCCTTTGAACGCCAAAGGTTTTTCGTTTTTTTTTATAGGCCACCTACAGTAACCAAAATATTTTTAATATAGGTTTCGAATACCGTGGAGAGTGCACCGAAGGTTTTTCTGTTTTTTTTTAACTAGCTTTTATTGTTTCATTGTGCTAACGGCAGTTCTGATTTTCACCCATTTCATAGAGCCATCAGAGAGTATAGATGTATTATGAGTATCTCTATGATACATCTATACTCTCTGGTGCCATTCTGCAACAGTATCGTGTACATGTCATGAATAGTAACCATACCCAGCGTTCAATTTGGTGCGTAGTGCCATGGCGCGCATGAGTTTTGAAGCAAGTTTTTAGATGGTGTGTGTAAAAGAGAGAGAGAGAGAGAGAGAGAGAGAGGGAGAGAACAGATCATTTAGTGAAAACATCAGAAAGGTATAAAAAACCCTAATCTTTAAAAAATCATGGAAAAGATTTGAACGAAGAGAGCAGTTTACGATGAAGTGAGTTGAGCTATGTAGAATGTTGAAGTAAGAAAGTAACGCTGGCACTATTTGAGATGACAAGATAAAACAGAAAAACCAATTATTTACAAAACCAAGAGGGAGAGTGGCGATGAAAATTTGACACGGAAAACCAAAAAGACAGACAATAAAAAATAAAAATTAGAGGGAGCAAAAACCGCTGCCCCTCAAGGCCTAAGCCAAGGTAGTCAGAACGATGGTCAGAAAACAGAGAGAGAAGAAAAATTGCCAGGATAAGCCTGAAATAAAAATCTGCACAGCTGGAAATGAAAGATGCCAGAAATGTCTAGCAGATGACCAGCTTGCCAAAAATTTCCCATGGACAATGGTCACCATTCTCTCTCGCACTGGCCACTTGTCTGAGTCCAGCCACTTAAAAAATCCTCTTCATAAGCGTCAGCACTGGTCAGTGATGGAGGGCGTGGGTTTAATTACTGACATAACACCCGGAAAACCACTTCAATCTCTCTGGTCCAGTCACCGCAAACCCATAATTGTCAGTAATTGCTGCCAGAGCACAACTCACTGGCAGAATGCAGTAGTCTGTAGTAATGAAGACATTCTCTGATAAACTACTTAATACTTGTAATCTCATCGTGGATTGTTACTATTGAATCAGTGCAACTGTTAGCAATAAAATCCAGTTATAGAAGCTTCATTGTTTCTATTGAAGTCCATATAATACTCTGGAAGTAAGATTTATACAAGGTATGAAATTTGTTTATAAATTAAAGTTGAATGCCTGGCTATTATGTTGATCAATGTTTCCTTAATTGCAGATCTTCCAAATCTGGAGTGAGAGAGAGAGAGAAATAGAGAGAGGGAGAGAGAGAGAGAGAGAGAGAGAGAGAGAGAGAGAGAGAGAGAGAGAGTGAGAGAGAGAGAGAGCAAAAGATCCCCAATAACTTTACTGCAATGAAATCTCTACAACAATGAAGTCTGCAAAAATTAATTACCAACAATCCTTGCAATTTTAAGACAGGATATCAAAATTCTACTCACATTCTTGGACTGCCTTAAAATGTTATTTTGTCTGCAGGAAGGCTCTGCTCTAACAACCATACAATAGTCAAAATGACTTTCTTTTCCCCCTCACGAACGATATTTCAGGATAAAATCCGGCATTTTCATTTCCCAATAACAATAAAACGAACACTGGCTAGCCTTTTTCTTTGCAAGCAGCCCATCTTGTCTGCAGTCATAATAATATTGAATAAAAGGTTTGAGGTGAGGCAAGTTGTTAATGTCGACACTTTGCCAAATTCCACAAGAGTCACGTTTAAAAATTCGGAAGACCCACATCTCATGTGCAGGGGAGGTGCTTGCCTCTCATGCCGAAGGTATCCCGTTCGATCCCCAGTTGGTGCCGGCATGTTGGAATCTTTTCTTGGGGAGGGGGGCGGGGAATTCCTGTCCCTGATCCTATGGTCAAGATGGACTACCTAGCCTTCTCGGATAAGGTCGAAAAACTCAGGGGGGGGGGGGGGGGAGGCTGTGCACGTTAAGATACCTTGGCAGTTGAAAGTCAAAAAGAGCTGGCCGAACAAAGCCGCTGCCAGGGCAAAATTATATATTAAAAAAAAAAAACACGAATCTGTACTACGAAACAAAACAAAAAAATGAACAAGGAGAAAACAAATAAAAACAAGAAAGGACAGGTGTAAAATCCCAAGAGCTGCGAACCTCCTCAAATGAAGACCCAAACACGTCACAATTATGTAACTATGTTCTACTATGTTCTGCACGGTGCTTAGTGCATCAATGTGTGTTGGTTTGCTGTGTCCGTTTGCTACTGTGTTTCATTTCGATACTAAAGTTAGTTGAGTTTAAGGATAGCGTTTTACATAAAAGAAATGTTCTCGTGTTTTGAAGTGGTCTTAAAGTAGCTTTATTAAAATTATAGTGGTAGGTAGCAGCATTTAGGAGTAAATTTGCATCTTAACAGTATAGGATGGCCCGGCGGGCGCGAGTAATTTTTTTTCGTACTCATTTTACCAAATTCAGGAGTGGGGCAACAACACACCCCCAAACACAGGTCATCGGCTAAGGGATTTCTCGTCCCACCGAACACTGCCATGGGTGCTGCAATCTCTGGGCTGTGCACCCTAACCCTAACCCTAACCCTAAAATGACTCTGAACGTCACCGAAAATGCCTGTAATATGTTGGAGCTGTTGCTGCCACGCTCCTGAATTTGGTAAAGTGAGTATGAAAAAAAAATCACGCCCGGCGCGCACTGCGCAGTTTTGATCGGTCAAGCGGTTGGGTTGGTGACTTCGCGACATGAGTTTTTAAATGAGCAAAAAATAGGTGCCCAGAGTGGGAGATCTGATTGAGTCTTCGTCAAGACATCATCCTATTAGTCTGCCGGTCAACATTGGCTAATGAGTGCCGGGCCTACTGATGCAGCCACACTGCTCAGGTTTCAGATCTATATATTACATCGAGGATTATGAACCAGAATGTGTTGACCCCTTTCATGCATTGCTTTGAAATGCCAGTGTCCAAGACAAGGTGTGTGACTATTTCATAACTCAATGAAACTATTCACGCCACCATTGTTGCGATTGTTTGAATTTTCATTAAAATTACAATTTTTAAACTCCTATTTCTCAATTTGACCATTTTGGATATATATACAACTGGAACACCCTGGTTGCCAACCCTCCATATCACTGAATCTACAAGTTGTCCAGAAATTGCCATAAAAGGTCATATCATAATCATATTCCTAACAATAAACAAATATCCATTATCCTGCAGGGGTGTCTCAGTGCTCAGCTTTGACCTCTGACCCTGGCGGGCGTCAAGGCGTCTAGCGGCGCCAGGCAAATAGACGTCGATCTGAGCCTTCTAATAAATGTAAACAACAACAACAACTAAAGTCAAGTCATTTCCACATAATTATTTAGCCAACTTCGGAACTACGAGATGTAAGCACGAGAAAATTAGGCAACCATGCAAACGAAAAAGCATTTCACACGCACTGGGACGAAATCAAGAGTGTCCTAAAATTAAACAGAGGTAGTTATTTTGAGTACTTCTAAATTGCCAGCCGAAGAGCCATTAATGATTTGATTTATTGGCATTTGTGAGAAAAGGAAAGTGGGTTTATTAATTTTACATTTGGAGAAAAGCACGCAATGAAGCTGACCTTGAGCTTACGGCATGTTGATGTTTTCCTGAAATACTAAAAATAATTGGATATTGTAATAATTGTTCTGGACGAACAAACACTAGGCTCAGACGATATAGTCTCAACTTAGGCTGTTGTTATATAAGTCCGAACACACCCTAAACCTTTCGCGCTAGGGGCGCATACGCACCTATTTCTTATCCGCGTCCTTATTCTCAACCCTAAACATCTTATCGAATCCCTAAACCCTGCCCCTACCTTTTCAAGAAAACAGCGACAGGAGGAAAACAAATAGAAAGTCTGAAAGAATAATTAATTAAGGATGATATTAGAAGTATTTCGGGAGAGGAGCTATCTAGCTGTGGAGTCACAAAAGGCTTTAAAATGCGTACCCCTAGCGCAAAAAAGTTTTTGGGGACGTACGTACTTGTAACACACAACATTTCTCAGTTTACTTTTCTATCATCCTACAACTTCAGAAAGATCATTTATTGCATCGGTTGAAAATTTAAAATTGTAACTGCTCAGTGTAAATGCCTTATTAAAAGAAAGATGCATCAACTTCTAACACCTTCGAAATTTGAATATAGTTGCTCGGTGGGCAGGGAGTAATACAAAATGCCCAGATGGACGACGTGGGATAGAAAACAACAACAAAGGATCGACTGTTTCTTCAAGCACTTGCACTGGTATACTCAATAGTCATTGTGTTGTACAAACTACAATAGAAGGGCATTGCAGGGCAAGATGTTAACCACGAAAAAAAAAAAAACAACTGCCTCTTGCAAAGGGTTTCTAAATTGCAATGGCAATCAGATAAAGTTGGAATCTGAGGCCTGCACTGATATAATGCAAACCCCAGCAAAGTATGGTACTACATTTCTGAGAAAGATGTTGCCGGCATACTGCTGTGAAAATCTATTTGTCCGTGCAATTAGCTAATGACAGTCGATGCACTATGTGGTATGATATATAATGCCAGAAAGAGAATCGCGACAAGAGCTTGTAAAGAGAACGATGAAAGTTTCGGTAGTTATTCTTCTTTTCATCATATAGTTTTGTAGGTCTCAAACCATACAAAGTTTTACACTAACAGTGGAACTTGCATTATTTATGCAAGCGAGTAGGTAAATAGTGGAAATTGCCATACGACAGAGCGCTGGCAAATTGGAGAAGGGGGTCATTCCATGTAAAAAAAAAAAAAAAATTACCCCTTTTCTACTCGTTCAGTCAGCAATTTCACCAACCCACTCATAAGGACGCACAAGTGCTGGCAACCAAGTTTCACAGTAGAGGAATGTAAAGCTTTATTCTTTTGGTTTTAGTTATATACAAGCATCTTCCTTCAGCGAGTCCCTGCAATTTTTTGTTTTGGCAAAAAAAGGTAACACTTGTGCGATTGCATGACGGCAGCAGTGATTTATAAATTCTCTCTGAAATAGAACGGTTCATATCATTATTGAAATTAATCTCGAACAGCTTCGTTCTTACTGGAGACACGGAGTCGGTGTTTTTTATCTTGAAAAAGTATTGCCTGGTTGTAGCGTCGGTTTTCATGGAATGAGCCATAATGGCAGTGCTCGCTGTACGTAGCACAGTGGCTATACTTCTCTTCCTACCGCAAAAGGTCATCGAAATTAGTCGTCGCCAGCACTGTCGCCGCCGAAATCGTTTGCCCGTCACAGCTCTGGTGTCGATTTCCTAGTCGCTGACATCTCCTGACTTCTACCCATGTAGATTTGAGCCGAGTTCAGGTGGGTTCAAACCGTTTCCCTCTCATTTCCATGTGGTTTTCTGGGTAAACTGACCCGAGTGATTATGTCTGTCTGAGAGGGAAATTTTTAGAGGAAAGAGTGTGGGGCCCCCTGGGATGCTGGTGACAGCACAGAACTGCAGGGAGTGATGATGGTGATGATATATGGTGTATATGAATTATATGAAATATCTTACAGTAGGACAGAGGTGGCCAATATTGCTAGTTAGTGCAAACGCCACATGCGGATGTACTTCAGATGTTCGAGAACCACAAGATATGAACAGAATTTACACACAGACTTCTTACACACATATTTTGTAACAAATAATATAAATATCAAGATATACATTATATGCGCAACAATATTTACTCATGTATCCAACTACTAAGGCGATGCAAGCAAGAAGAAATAGCCAACATCAACACGAAGAGACGATGGAGATGGCTTGGACGCGTGCTGCGAAAGGAAGCAAATTCTATCACCAAAACGGCACTTCTGTGGACACCGGATGGACGGCGCAAGCGAGGCAGACCCAAGGCAACCCGGCGGAGAGCAATCGAGGCACAGATGAAATCCTTCAGTCACTCTTGGGGAACTCTCGCAAAGATGGCCCAGGACAGACAAGGCTGGAGATCCTTTGTTGCTGCCCTAAGCACCAGTGGGTGCAGCATTAAATAGTAGTAGTAGCATCCAGCTTTTCAGGGTGTTTATTTGTATTTGTTTCAGTAATCAAAAAGTACAAATTTTAATATACACCAAATGTTTTGAAAATCTTGACTGATTGATGGTTTAACTGTGTACTGAAGGCACCAACAAAATATCTTAATGAACTATGGGAACATCATTCTGAGAAAAACGTGCGAATTTTGTATTTCAGTAGCAACATTTGACTGCTAAAAATAAAAGTTTAAAACTAAAAGGTTAAGAAAAAATGTTTTTGATATCTATTTGTCTTTGTAAACTAGTGACTGCCCCATTCTTCAAATGATAGAAATAAGACAACACTTCAGACCGAAAGGAATCGGCACACAAAATATAGGTTATCATTGATGCCTGGATGCGTAGGCCAAAAACTATTAAAATAGATAAGGCAATACACAGTGGTGCGGACTCAGAATTTTTCAAAACGTCAGGATGCCGCGGACTCGTGCATTCGTGAAAAGAAGGGATCGGAGGCCATCTGATTCAGTCAGCGACACAAAGCAAACTGAAAAAATACTTCCCCACCGCTTCAAATCCAAAAAAGAACCAGCTGCCGGTCAAAACGAGGGTACCTGTAAAATTTTACGGAAATCTGAGCTGTGTGAGCGGCAGTAGGTCTTGTTAATAATCGTGTGAGTTTATAATATAAAATATCTGGTTTATTTCCACGAGTCGAACACAATGAACGTCAAGGAGCCACATGTGGCTCGCCATCCGCGGATTGGCCACCCCTGCAATAGGACACATGGAGGGATGGGAGGAATGGGAGACGGGTGGGCCGATAAGACTTAGAGTTGACATAAATAGACTGACCATTTAGATCTGATTCAGAATTAAATTAGAATGTCAGATTATCAACTCTGTTACATTGGAACACCCTACATTGGTAGATTTGAACACTGATATCGGACAACTGGAGTCTGAATTTGGAGAAAGCATGTCGGCACGATAACAGTCATATTGCGCCAGAACAAGGAAGACCATAGACAGAAAGTAGCGATAGGTCAGAAGAAGACCATAGACAGAAAGTAGCGATAGGTCAGAAGAAGACCATACCAGAACCATACCGCGCCAGACGGATGGAATTCATGAACTTTCTCCCCAGCCAATATTTTTCGGTCTCGTCGTTCCAACTGCATCCACAACGATGTTGGAACAGTGTTCAGTTTTCAATAAAAACAGGCTCAAAATGTCAACCCATAATTTGCCTGAGAATTATGAACATTTACTGTTGTAATTTATGCAGTGTATTCGGCCACGAATAATTGTCATTAATAGCAACAACGCGGATATAGGTCATGCTTGTGGCAGAGAGAGCACTCAAGTTGCAACAACAAGAATTTAAAAAAGTAAGGTGGGGTGGAGGTGGGGGGGGGGGGGGGGGAGCGGCAGTTGGAAAGAAAATGTCAAAAAATACAAGATCTGGACTTTTTTTTTCAACAGCGTCTTTGACGAACAGAAGCAAAAACAGAAAACACGAAAACGTATCTTAAAAATTCTAGGAAATTTGTGAAAAGAAAATGAAACTAATGAATGTATGGTTATTGGTAGATAAAACGCATCTGTGAACCAACAATGTTATTAGTCTCACTTAAGAAATATTACGCACTGAATACTGCAACGGCGATTTCTGTGATCTCCCGGATCTAACTGCAGATAATGCATTGTGCGAGGCAAGAAACAGTGATTCTAGTTAGTAGCGAGTATTATACTCTTCAGTGACGAACATGAAAGCAACTTTGGAATGAACAATGGTTGTCCTCCAGTGGTCTGCGATGTGGTTGGTGTACGGTGTTTTCGAAACACCATCTGGCTTTTGGTGTTCTTAACCTACTGCATTGGCGAATTACAACTTGGACGAACTTAAACACCGCTAATACAGACACACTTGTGGAGCTGTTCCATTTTTTTTGTTTGTTCACTATGAAAGCTAGGTGCGCACTTGTGACATACTTTCCTGTTTTGCAGTCGTGTCTTAGTTTCATGTTCCTCTTCCCTCTGCAATGTCTGAGTTTGGGTTTTACGGCGCGTCGGCACGACAGCGGCCACTTTACGCTTTTCACAGTCTATTTGGTTACTCTTTATATTTCGTATTCAGAGCTATCAAGTTTAAGACAGAATTAAATACATTCGTATAAGTTTAACACATTGTTAAAATTCTTTTTAAAAAAAAGTGTTGTATAGATCTGGAAAAAGTTTTGTAAACGAGTATAAAAGTTATTAAATCAAATTGTAGATCTTAGCCTCTCTCAGAACGGACAGAAAATAATTCTTTCATCGATCCGCACAGGCATAGTACTTTCTTGGGACGTCAGAAAATAATTCTTTCATCGATCCGCACGGGCATAGTACTTTCTTGGGACGTCAGAAAATAATTCTTTCATCGATCCGCACAGGCATAGTACTTTCTTGGGAAGTCAGAAAATAATTCTTTCATCGATCCGCACAGGCATAGTACTTTCTTGGGACGTCAGAAAATAATCCTTTCATCGATCCGCACAGGCATAGTACTTTTGGCGATATGCATGAAGTCGACATATTCAGTTAAAATACGTTTTAGTGATAGTTGGCAATTGTATGCCACACAATCGGGGGGGGGGGGGGGTAAAAAACGGTGTGCGAGGTGGGTGTGACCCAGACGGATTCTACTAACAATTTCATCTCTCCGATATTGTTCAGAGGCATGGGTCCACTGTCCAGGGTGATCTTCTGCCCGCGTCTCAAATTGCTTTGTGTGTACATTCAATCGCCTAAATTTAATAGAAAATACGACACAACTGCGTCGGGACTACAGCGCAACATAGACGCAAGTGCACGCCTTGCCAAAAATCCTGTCTGATAATTAAACAGCACAAGCTCTGCCCGCGATGTGTCTTTGTTTTGTTTCTTTGTCACTTCCGATAAAATTCTTCGCCGAGAATGGTCAAATTTTTCCTCTGACAAAACTAATGTTAGTGCCGTGAAAAATAATTAAGGAAAAAAATGTATGTACACACCCTCGAACTTACCAGTAAACAATGTAATAAAAACTCAGGAAACACCGAATCTTATTTCAGATTTTTATCGCAAAAAATTTTTTTTAAAAATAGGCAGTTCAGTGTCGTTAAAACACCAAGAATTATAAGGGGATAATGAAAATTGTTATGAAATTATGATTTTAAAGTCCCGGAAATAAAATAAATTCGCAACTTCAATAGCCAAAATACAATTTTCTAAGAATAAATTTGGGTCCAACTCAACGAAAAATAGGTTGAACCTGACATTAATTCTCAGTCGTTGGGCGTCATGAATATCCGGTATCAATGTGCCACTGGCAGTAACGATTATGCCGACGTTTTATCGAAATAATAGCGCGGTCAAAATACCTCACACATTAAGGGGGAAGGAGGGGGGCGGGGGGGTGGGGAGAAAAAGAAATTCCGATGTAAAAGGAGAGAAATTACTGCACCCCACAAGTTAGGTTTCTACAATCCACTCCAAATAAACCACAACACCCCCCCCCCCCACCAACCATTTGGGTAAGCGAGAACAAAAATTCTGTTTTGTGGGGGGTGGGGGGCCGCAACAGAAAACCAATCGATAGCTATAAAAACACCATAATTTAAAAAAAAAAAAACTCCACTGTCATCCTCGCGTCCCCTCCCCCCGCTGACAAATACATTTTTCCTCTCAGCAGTACCCAGGGACAAAGATATAATACTCACTATGAGATTTATTTCCTGTATGTCTTAGTGGCTGGTCAAGCTATATTTTACTGATCAGAAATCCTCTATTCAAGTGCCGGATCTGGAACAGATATCGACTATCATGGTTCACCACTCATTCCTCCGCTCGGATGCTCTCAAAAAGCCCATATGTGAGAGTGCATGAGAAAACCCACGATAAGTCGACAAAGCCGATTTTGAGAAACACGGCTTTGAAGTGACAATAATTGTCCTGGTTTTTCCCTGTCGCCCATCTGTTCAAACTCTCTAGATATGTTAGTCTTTGTCTACCTCTGCCTTTTTTTTTTTTGCCCTCTGTTTTTCCAGCTCGAGCAAGGTGTTCAAGACCTTTGTGTCGATTCAGGTGTCCCATGAACTGCAGTTGTCTTCTCCTAATTATTTTTATTCCAGAAATTTATTACAGAAATTCCTGCAATTCTTTAATTCTCTCAAGTGTTTTTCTGAAGTCTTGCTGCGTCATTAGATCACATTCGTGACTAAATTCATGAAGAATGTGTGCCTGAAAACTTAGGGAGTATTAATAACATCGGTATTAATAACAAGTAACGTTTCTCATCTTCATTAAAAAAATACATACTTTATTGATGAAAACTCAAAATTCTACCCCCGATGCTAAATCCTTAATTTACATATCGGGGAAAATCTTCGGCATGTTAGGGGCACCACCGATCCTTAAGTGTTAATGACTGTTCATACAGCCTTTTTACTATTATTTTAAATCCGGCAGATAACATCGAGGCTCTTAAAAGTTTATATACTACAGTAACTGTACTATCGTAGTGGAACATTGTTTCAGAGGCACACAAAAAGAAACTGTACCAAAACAAAGTTCACACGCGCCAAAAATTCTTGTCTTCCTTCAACATGGTTTTCCCATCATTATCATTGACATAAGTATTGAGATCAGAAAAGAGCTTAACCAAATCTTTGTCAGATTCAGGATCTGGATACGCCAAAACCCAGTCATAAAACTATTATATATCGAAAGTGGTATGGACTCCCCCCCCCCCCCCCCCCGTTTTTCCTCCCCCACCTTCTTTTTTTTTTTCATAAATTCTACATCAAATTTTATCAGATTTGCCGCACTTGCAAATCATTTTATCTGCTTAATCCGCTTATTGTTCCACAATATGGTGGGACATAAGGAATTTATCAACGAAGTTTTTTAACGTGCTCACCGTGTTCAAAACAAATATATCAACAATAGATTTCCTCTACTTATCAGGATTTTTTCGGTGCTAGTCCATTAAATTAGTCCCCTTGGCGCACGCTGACCTTGTGACCCCGAGATAGACACACAGGCGAGAGTTATCACCCCTACGTATCTGGGCTACTGCTGGTTCCGGTCGGCGACAGCGCGTGCAGCTGTCACGTGGTTGACCTATGGGTGAAGTAGATTATAATCTAAGCTTTGAGGCCCTCTAGCGAAAAAAAAAAAAGTTTGCTACTGTGTATTGTTTGACCTTTAACCCTATTTTACAATTGATTGGGGGATGTTATGGTGAAAAGAGTGAATGTCTGGGATCTGCCAGACCCCGAATGTAAAATAGGATTACAGAAAAAAATCCCATCCACACGCATCGTTTCTCTGACAGGGCGTTCTCCTCTAGATCTAAATCACATTTAAATCGATTGATGTTTAAAAATAAACCTATAGGTCACAAGTTCCAGTCAGGTTGCCAGAACTTGCCGTGCCAAATTGTTAGCGATTTAAATTTTGTTTCCATATAAACACATAACTTGTCTCAAACGGAGTGTTCTCCATGGCTAAAGTATTCAAAAGTACACACATTCAGGAAAAATTTGCTTCAGCAATTTATAGGTAATTTTGTCAGCGACTGCCGACACAACTTCTCAAACCAAGACCGCCGAGATTTTCAGCAACACAAAGTTCGAATTTACTAGAATATCTATTAGGCGGCAATGTTTGTGCTGCGTCAATATGTCCGCACACCTTTTCTCAATCTCACCCGCCGAGTGGTTTTTTAGAAGCAGAAAGTTGGGATTTTCTAGGATCTAATTATATTGTGCAGCAATCCTTCTGTAGTCTCAATGTCAGATAAATTCTGCACAACTTTTTCTCAAACCTCAGCTGTCGAATGATTTTTGTTTAACAGCATAAATTTCGGATTTAGTGCAATACAATTTGCGGCCATCTTTCTGCAGACTCAATATTAGAAAAAAATATGCACAACTTCTCAAACCTCGGCCACCGAGTCATTTTCAGCGACACAAAGTTTGCATTCACTGGTATATTGTGCGGCAACCTTTCTGTGGTCTCAATGTCAGAATAAATCTGCACAACCTTTCTCAAACCTCAGCTGCCGAACGATTTTTTTAACAGCATAAACTTTGGATTTGGTGGATGTCTTGTGCGGCAATCTTTCTGCACACTCAATATTAGAAATAAACCTGCGCAACTTTTCTGAAACCTCGGCCGCCGAGTGGTTTTCGGCAGAACAAAGTTCGGACTTACTAGTATATATATTTTTTATATTGTGAACAATCGTTCTTTGCAGTCTCGATATGTCTGCACAACTTCTCAAACCTCGGCCGCCGAGTGATTTCCAGCAACACAAAGTTCGAATTTACTAAAATATATATTGTGCGGCAAACGTTCTGTACAGTCTCAATAATTAAGTCAGCACAACTTTTGTCAAACCTCGGCCATCAAGTAATTTTTCAGCAGCATAACGTTTGAATTCACTGGTATATTGTGCAGCTTTCTGTATAGTCTCAATATGTCTGCACAACTTTTCTCAAACCTCGAACCTCAGTCGTCGAATAAATTCAGGAACAGAGTCAGGATGTTGTATATTATTATAATGTGCAAGGGCCGTATTATCTATTGCAGCAACATTAGGTACTTTACAAATAGAACGATTCATACATGCCTGCACAACTTCTCAAACGTTGTCAACGAGAACTTAGTCAACACGGAGTCAGGATTTTTTAATATTATTATTATGCAAGCACCATAATATTATCATCCACGGAAGCAATATTTCCTGCAAATAGGATATTTATCAGAGCCTCCACAACCTTTCCCAAATCCCGGTTACCGAGAATATTCAGCAAGACAGAAGTCACGATTTTGCAGTACAATGTGCAAAGATGATAAAATCGCTTTTACACAAATGACGTTTTGTCTGCGGTTTGCCTGTTTTTGCAGTTTTTCTTGAACGTTAATCACTGACTGGAGTTCAGTGTCACGAGCAGGTGAGCTGGGATCAGTAGTTACGGGGGAAGGGGGTCGAGTAAAGTTAACCCACGGCCCACGGGTAATGAAAAGCGTGCATGTTGTGAGTGGGGGGGGGGGTCTGCATGAGGCGAGAGCGCTGTACTACTATCACTGCAAGTTAGAAGGTCCCAGGGGACGGACGTGAGTGAGAACAGTCGGGAGATTGTGACAGTGTTTTCCAGTGATGACTGGTAGGTGGAACGATGATTGATAATTATGATTGATGTATTATATTCGTCTACGACCATGATGTAAATAAGTATATGTGAGGAATGTGGAAGTCCTTGATACTGTATATAGCAATGTGCGCCATGAGCGATAGATGAAAGTTGAGTTCATGGATTTGTAGCGAGAGTGAGTAGGGTGTGATACGGTGGAGGTGTTACCGTAAGATGTTTGGTGAGTGAAAGGTGAACTATTGTGTGTACGCTTCATGAGTTGTAATGAGGGGTGAAGTGATTAGAAATGGTATGGTATTATACCAATGTAATGTTATTCTTGCAGGTGCCGGGGTCGGGCCGAAGAGCCGCCTACGGTGAGCACAGGGGATAGGCCAGCATAGGGCCGAAGGCCACACATCGGCCAAGAGTGAAGCTGTCGGTGCAGGACAATAGAAGCACATGAGTCGTGGCAGTCTGGCCACAGACAGGGATGTATATATGATCGTGAATGTGCTATTAAGATGTACTACTGTGACATGGATGTATTACTGTGCGAATGAGATATTCATGTGAATTGAAGTATTAACGTGTTATGGCCACGTGAAGTGTATAGGAGGCTAAGGGCTATTGCCATAGGGAGGCGCTATTGAGAGACTGTGGAGTGAAAGAATACTAGTGTGTCATTAAGACCCTGAGTGGAGAGGCTGAGGCCGAGGTGTCTTTAGAAGTAATTACCGGGTTGTGGACCCGAGGAAGTGTGTTTACGGAAGAAGGCCGTGGACGGCAGTTAACTTGAAGAATATAATGTATGTAGGTAATTGCACTGTTATCCTTATCTTTATATTTATGTTTAATAAATGTGTGAGTCTGATGGGTTGTTCTGTTAAGTGTTATACTTGTTCGTTCGTGATTGTTGTCTTGTTATAACCATCACATCTCCCAGTCTGGGATTTGTGACACTGGTTGCTCGTCCGTTGTGACACTGGGTCGTCCTGTTTACCTGTGGTCATTTTGACATTGTGTATTCGTCATATCTAGTTGTTTTTCTGTTGTGCTAGGAATTTGTGCTGTTGTCTTTGTTCGTGGGACGAATGGAAATTTCATGATGATATGATTTATGTATATTTATGAATATGTATTGATGCATGTATTGCTATAAATATGTACTAATGTGTACTTAAACTTTTCAGAGAGACAGTGTGTGTGCGTGCAGCCTGAGGAGACAAGCAGCCAGAGCTCCGTGTAAGGGAGGAATTAGACTCAAAAAGTTGAAAGTTAAGTAAAACTGAAATTTTTGTGCCCTGGATTGTGGGCTGTCCCTTTGATCTGTCTTTTTCTCTGTTTTGCTGTTTTTGTTGTAATTGATTATACGGGCGGTGGCGCGGGTTTGCTGTGTTGAACTTAGTTTATCCTTTAAAAAAGGTGTGGTAAACTTGGAACTTCGTTCATCACAGTGAACAGTTCTTTAGGGCTTTGTTATTGTTTAGTTGTAGCATCGTATCTTCTCTGTTTCTGCAGGAAGACGTATTCTCTTGTCCCTCTTTCTTACCTATCCGTAGATACGTTCTTTTTTTTCAGACTCTGTTCTTGTTCGTACATTGTAGTGTATTCGGCGTAGTTAGGTTGCATTTTTTTTCCCATTATATTTTTTTTAGAAGTCTTTGTCTTAGTCTGGTTCATTGTCCTTGATGTCCTTGTGGTCCTTCCACTGAATTTCCTCATTCTTGTCCTTTCTAGTCTCTGTTGTTATTTAATAGTGCTATACATTTTATGAACATAGAATTAGTTAGAGAGTATGCTATAGAAGGTTCAGTTAGGTGTGTTTCTGATTTGCATTTGGAAATAGTGCTTGTTGTTGTAGTGGCATAATTTCAGGTCTCGGGATACGTCGGTTATAATAAGCTTATAGTAAGTACATACACAGTAATTGTATTTCAAATTGTATCATAATAAATCCGTGAAATGGCGGATCTCCGTGAGCTCATGAAATTGGGTACGGAACTTGGCCTTGAGGGAGAGGAGCTGCGCGGCTGGATTAAAGAGCAGCAGGCGGAATTGCGCGATGAGCGTGCTAAAGATAGAGAGCGAGAAAAAGAGGCTCAAGAGCGGCAGAGAGAAAAAGAGGCTCAGCAGCAGGAAAAAGAGGCTCAAGAGCGGCAACAGGAAAGGGAGTTAAAGTTAAAGGAGATAGAAGCCCAAGAGCGGGAGATAGAGGCGCGAGTAAGAATCGCGGAATTGGAACTCAAGAAGAATGCGCCAACAGAAACAGTTGAGCGGCAGGGGCAAAACAAAGGTGGTGTTAGGATTAAGCTGCCTACGTTCGACGACCGGAAGGACGATATAGACGCCTTCCTTTACAGGTTCGAACTTAATGCACAACTGCAATGGGGGGGGATAATAAGCAATTATGGTCCACTTACCTGGCGTCCTTATTGCAGGGGCGAGCGTTAACCTACTTTAAAGAGTTACAGCGCGAAGACGTGCAAGATTACGATAAGCTGAAGGCTTTGCTGCTTCGCCGATTTGCGCGTACCGAGGAATATTTCCGGGAGCAGTTTAGGCGAGCACGTGCGGATACCAGGGAGGACTTTGCTGCCTTCGTCGCGAGATTAACAGAATATTTCGCGAACTGGGTAGACTTGGCGCATGTGGGCGCGGATTTTGCTAAATTAAAAGACCTAATGATCCGTGACCAGCTATACGCGTCGTGCTATAAAGATCTGGTGGCTTTTCTGAAAGAAAACGAACCCGCGACGGTGCAGGAGGCGTCAAAGTTGGCGGAAGCATACCGTACGGCACATCCGTCCAAACCAGTCGCGAGGGCGTACGTACAGGATGCTGGTTACGTCGCCGTGGTTGAGGGGTCGCCGACAGGACATAAAGACAGGTCGCGTCAACGTGGTGCCTATAGCGGGCAAGCCCAGGGGCAACGTAGGGGGTATCACCAATCACCTGCATATGGATCCGGTAAGTTTGACCGAGCAGGAGGGCTAGGTCGCGGTAATGGCCGAGGGCGATTTGTGACCTTTGCCGATGACCGACGGCATAGGGACTTTAGTTCCGGTCGCGATGGGTCACGGGGACCCAGGGCTAGCGGAGCACAGGGAGCGGAATGTTGGACTTGCGGACGCCCAGGTCATTTTTCACGCGATTGTAGGACCGCGGATTGTTGGAACTGCGGAAGAGCAGGTCACATCAGGGTAAATTGTCCTGCAGGTAGGATAGCGGCAAACGTGGATGGTAATCACGGTAGCTCCACTCCATGTTCCCCTAATAAATTTCATCATGCGGCCGCGTGTGTTACATCGGACAAGGGAGGCGGACAGTATTCTAAGTGTCCCAGTTGTGAGAAGTTATTATCTTCCGGTGTTTTACCTTGTGGAAGAAAGATCCCCGTTATAAATTCATGTCATACAGGAGGTGGTCTTAGGGTTTATCCGGGGTTTGTTGGGGACGAACCGGTCTCGGTTTTACGAGATACAGGATCTACCGTTGTGGGAGTGCATAGGGACTGCATTCGGGATTCACAGCTTACAGGTGAGACTGTCCCGTGCATCCAATTTTCAGGGGCCATTGAGAAATTACCATTGGCAAAGATAGTGATAGATACGCCTTTCCTTAGCGGGGAAGTCGAAGCAGTCGTTGGTTGTTTTCCAGGCGCCCAGCTCATCATTGGTAATGTATCTCGGGTAGTTTCCCCTTCCGAGGAGAATGTGCAGGCATGGTCACAATCAAAAGGTATTGACTTTTGTGCCGCAGTCGAGACACGTCGACAGGTACGTGATAGGAGTAAGATTAGACCTTTGGCAACGCCAGCGGTCAACCTGGATATCACACCAGGGCGCTTGGCGACATTACAAAAGGAGGACCCATCATTGAGTCCATGTTTTGAGGAGGCGCGAACGGAGAAAACGAGGAAATATAAGAACGGGTCGTCTTCCTTTGTTATTCAGGCGGGCATTCTGTTCCGTAAGTATGTAACGTTGGCCTCCATTTTGAAGCAGGTCGTTGTGCCAGCGTTGCTAATTGCAACAGTATTGCATTTGGCACATGATGTCCCATTAGCGGGTCATATGGGTATAGCTGGAACCAAAGAAAGGGTTCTTGAGAATTTTTACTGGCCATCCATCCACAGAGATGTACGATTATATTGTAAGACGTGCAGTGCATGCCAAAAGACGACGCATAAGGGTCGTACACCCCAGGCTCCTCGTCGGAATATTGCGGAAGAAGCTTCGAGTATCGCTTCAAAAAGAGAAAAAAACTATAAAGATAGAGGATCCAAACTGAGAATTTTTAAGCCAGGAGACAAGGTCCTAGTGTTATTGCCTACGGATAATAATAAATTATTGATGACATGGAAGGGTCCTTATGTTATTGAGCGAGTTGTTTCGAAGGTAGATTACGCTATCCACATTGATGGATCAGTTAAGGTTTTCCATGTTGATAGGCTGCAGAGATTTTATGAGAGACCAAAGTATCTGTGTGCTCAGATGAAACCAGTGGAGCGTGTCATACGTCGACATGGTCTGATCATATTCGGACACTAACGGTAATTTTTAAACGATTGCGTCATTTTGGGTTAACTGCTAAACCCGCAAAGATGGATTTGGCATGTCCAGAGATAGTATTCTTAGGACATATCGTGGGTAGAGGTGTTCGGAGACCTGAAGTAACAAAAATTGACAAATTAGTAGGGTTGCAAATCCCTAAAACAAAGAAACAAGTCAGAAGCTTAGTGGGAATTTTGAATTATTACAGAAAGTTCATTCCAAATTTTTCCTCCTTGTCATCTTCTCTTACTGACCTTACTAAGAAGGGGCAACCCGATAAGGTCCAGTGGACGTCTGAATGTCAGACAGCATTTGATAATTTGGTGACAGCATTATCATCGTCACCCATTCTGATATTACCCGATTTTCGATCTAATTTTATCCTCAGAACGGATGCGTCGGACTCTGGTGTCGGCGCTTGTCTTCTACAGGAGAAGAACGAATGTTTACATCCGGTATGTTATGTCAGTAGGAAGTTATTGCAGAGAGAAAGAAAGTATTCTGTGATAGAGCGGGAGTGTCTTGCCATTGTGTGGTCCGTCCAGAAATTAGGACGTTATCTCATGGGATGAGAATTCTGTATCCAGACAGACCACAAGCCACTGACATTTTTGTCGAAGAATCGTTCGTCCAGCCCACGCTTGTCTAGATGGGCATTGGCGTTACAGCCGTACACCTTCGTTATTCAACCAATTCCATGAACCAGCAATCATATCGCCGACTACCTTAGTCGAGCCTAGGGGAAGAGTTCAGGAGCTTATACATCGGAGGACAGGAACATTGACAGGATCTGTGTGAACGAGTCGTCGACTTTAAAATATTGACATTATAAATATTATATGAAGAATGGTTGATAGATTGAGTGGTTTTGATTCTGTATTAGGTATTGTGTTTAGTAGCTATTGATGATGTGATACATATATGCATAGGAAGGGCATATTGATCCCCGTATTTTCCCCTGATTTCGGTATTATATATGCTAGGGGCATTGGTAGGTCATTTTTATGTAGGTATTGCTCACGCTCACTCGTTGACAGTCATCTTGATGCGATTTGAAATTAATTGCATTAATTTTTTTGGGGTGGGGGATGATGTCACGAGCAGGTGAGCTGGGATCAGTAGTTACGGGGGAAGGGGGTCGAGTAAAGTTAACCCACGGCCCACGGGTAATGAAAAGCGTGCATGTTGTGAGTGGGGGGGGGGGGTCTGCATGAGGCGAGAGCGCTGTACTACTATCACTGCAAGTTAGAAGGTCCCAGGGGACGGACGTGAGTGAGAACAGTCGGGAGATTGTGACAGTGTTTTCCAGTGATGACTGGTAGGTGGAACGATGATTGATAATTATGATTGATGTATTATATTCGTCTACGACCATGATGTAAATAAGTATATGTGAGGAATGTGGAAGTCCTTGATACTGTATATAGCAATGTGCGCCATGAGCGATAGATGAAAGTTGAGTTCATGGATTTGTAGCGAGAGTGAGTAGGGTGTGATATGGTGGAGGTGTTACCGTAAGATGTTTGGTGAGTGAAAGGTGAACTATTGTGTGTACGCTTCATGAGTTGTAATGAGGGGTGAAGTGATTAGAAATGGTATGGTATTATACCAATGTAATGTTATTCTTGCAGGTGCCGGGGTCGGGCCGAAGAGCCGCCTACGGTGAGCACAGGGGATAGGCCAGCATAGGGCCGAAGGCCACACATCGGCCAAGAGTGAAGCTGTCGGTGCAGGACAATAGAAGCACATGAGTCGTGGCAGTCTGGCCACAGACAGGGATGTATATATGATCGTGAATGTGCTATTAAGATGTACTACTGTGACATGGATGTATTACTGTGCGAATGAGATATTCATGTGAATTGAAGTATTAACGTGTTATGGCCACGTGAAGTGTATAGGAGGCTAAGGGGTATTGCCATGGGGAGGCGCTATTGAGAGACTGTGGAGTGAAAGAATACTAGTGTGTCATTAAGACCCTGAGTGGAGAGGCTGAGGCCGAGGTGTCTTTAGAAGTAATTACCGGGTTGTGGACCCGAGGAAGTGTGGTTACGGAAGAAGGCCGTGGACGGCAGTTAACTTGAAGAATATAATGTATGTAGGTAATTGCACTGTTATCCTTATCTTTATATTTATGTTTAATAAATGTGTGAGTCTGATGGGTTGTTCTGTTAAGTGTTATACTTGTTCGTTCGTGATTGTTGTCTTGTTATAACCATCACATCTCCCAGTCTGGGATTTGTGACATTCAGCAGTGCAAAGTCAGGACTTTTCAGTTCCACAATATGGCTGGAATTTGAAAACGCCATTATTTGCATTTAGAACTGCAAACTATAACCACTTTTACTTCGTGCTTCCTGAATACAGCTTACGCCATCTACTTAAAAAAAAATAGATCGGCTACCAGAAGGGCGTCATTTTCCTCTATCTCGGAAAAGCTAATACGTGTGGAAATTATACTTAAGCCTTCAAGAATGAGAAATAGCAGTTATGTTTGGTTTTACCAGCACCCCAGCCTACAACATGGGTTGCACTGTGCCGGCACATATTAAGTGGTTGAAAAAATGACGTCTATGCCGGTCTATGGTTTGCCAAGAATCTACAACTTTTAAAATGATAGACGCACGTTATAGGCAGAAAAGCCTCAAAGGAATAAAACGTAGAGGGGTTACATATATTAATGGTGTCAGAGGTACGATATGTTGGCCGAGATACATCTATGACAATTTTGCAAGAAAAACAACACCGAAGTAGAGCACAGCGTGCCGTGTGTTAACGTCTTTCCACAACAGAGCCAGTATTAGATCTACACGTTTCTTGGCATATCCAAACACAAAGCCACAAAAAGTTTTAATAGATGTCAAAAAAACCCATCGCACTTGCATCACCTTTTATCATGAACATAACGGCAACAAACCTACATCCACACCAACCCAAGTCCGTCAAAACTACGGCGCCGCGACGTCAGTACATCCGGACCGCCGTGGTACTTGATTTTGTTTGATAAAACCAGGGATATCTAGAGCTACGGGATGGACAGAATGCTTATGCGGCCCGCGCTTGTAAGTCTGTCAGTTATCCGGCCCTCTGTGAAAAAAGTTTGGTGACCCCTGCTCTAGACGAATGTTTTTATAATAGTTGCAGAGCTCGACGATTAACACCCAGAACATGAAATAGGTGCCGGACCTAAGTTGTGCAACTCATACTGCACTACAGTTTTTCATACATTCAAAAGTCTGTCTCATACTTGTTGCGAGTCTCCCCCACCAGGAGAAGGGTCTATTCTTGAGACCTTCCTGGTAGCTCCAAGCCCTGCTGCCGCCTTGAAGACTCCGTAGAATTTTGAAATCTGGTTCAGTGGAGGCTTCACGCGGAAATGTTACCGTATACCGAAGTCATCCACTCGGGCTGCCTTGAATCCTTTTCAGAAAGGCCGCTAGTATTCGTCAACATTATCGGCGGATATTATCCCGATATATCCGCCAACAATATCGGCCTGGGCTTATCCGCCAATACTTGTGTTTAATTACTGACGAAAAAAAACACAACTATTCCCTATTGTTGGATTGAAAAAAAAAAAAGCTTGGATTCTTAAGGAACGAGAAAAAGAAAAACCTGGGCTGAGAATCGAACCACGGTCTCCCGATTGACAGGCGAAGATGCTAACTACGACGCTAATGAAGGAATTGTTCCCAAGATAAACACCGCTAAACCAAGTATCGGCGGATAAACTTCGTTTCAGAAAATAAAACGTGAAAATGGCACCTAGCCAGAGTTCACTATGTCTTTGCAATTTCAAGTTCCATAAATTATGCTAAAAAAAATTATAAAACTGGGGGAAGATAACGTACTTGTAACAACATTCAAAATAAAATGTCCTTCTCTCGTCCACACATCAGTTTTGCCAGATTGTCTTTCCTAAGCCAAATTTCAGAAATCTGGCCTTGTTTAAAAGGTATTTATTTATCTATCTACTTTTAAAAATCTTTATTCACAGTCCGTGGGATTATCTCCCGCACCCGATATGGCTGCTATAGTCATGTTCAGTATACTCAGGACAAGCTAAACAAAGGAAAACCACGATCAAACTATTAAGATTACACATATGCACACACACGCACACACTCGCACACACATACAACTTTAACCATTTCCTCATGTATACTCAAGAGTAAAACATCTAAGATTCTGAGCTTGTATTTCCACTAGCACCGACAGACACTTTCACAATGTGACAACAATTTGCCATAATAATTGGCTTGGCAAAAACGCGAGTTTTTCATAAAAAATTTTGTGTTTGTTTCAAGTCAAACTTATTCTCAGGTCTGAACAAAATAAGTACATGATGCTTAGGGCATCAAGGGATTTGGGGGGGGGGGGGGGGGGAGAGAGAGGGGGGGAGGGGAGAGAGAGGGGGGGGGGTGTTACCACAGACATTTTTATTTGATCAAAGGCTTTACAATTTACAAAAAGTAGGAGAAAGTTTTTCAAATAAAAATAAAACGGGAGTATAGAAAAATAGACATGATTTTCCATCTTATTCAAAGTTTTGTTTCAATTCGAAAAATACAATTCAATTTTATGGTTTATTTTTGTTTAGATTTCGAATGACATTCTATACAGTGTAATGGGGCCACCAAAATCTTTCTAAGTGTCTACGGCCTCTGAAGGGTTTCATCCGGCCTTACTTATTCTGCACATGACTGGATCTGAAAGGCAAGGGAAAAGAGAGAGAGAGAATGAGAGAGAGAGGCGATGAGAGAGAGGGAGAGAGAGAGTCAACGCGAAACACATTTGTGTATGAATAATTTTAGATCAGGAGATATGAGCAGCTGCTGGACGTTTCCACGTGCTGAGATAGCAGGGGACTTGAACCCTAGACTCCCCGTGGATGAGGTGTGATTTCCTACTGCGCCAGGCGATAACATCAAACAGCTCACGTCTTGTGGCTCTGAATTTAGTGTTGTTGAAACAGTGTCTGGGTGTAGTTATTTCTCCCACAGTATCGTGAAACTGCATGTTTAAGAGTGCACCAGCGAGACCATGCATTCGTCCATCTCATCTATCCGCCAGTCCATCCATTAATCCAACATTTCCTTTTCTTTCCTTCATCCGTCCCTCCATCCATCCGTCCGTCCATCCATACTTTCCTTTTCTTTCGTCCATCTATCCACCCGCCCATCCGTCCTTCCAGCCATCCCACCCATCTATTCACCGATCCATCCATCCATCCATCCATCCATCCATCCATCCATCCATCCATTCTGATTTATAAGGGTCGACCATCCTTCTCTTCTCTCTTTCATTTACCCATTCTTACTCTTTCTCCTCTTCTTTGTATGGACACAGACAGACAGAGAGACAGACGCATAGAGAGACAGACAGACTTGCTGAGTACATGAATAATAATGCAAAGTTTCATTGACAACACTTTATAATTTTATAGATGAACACTAGTGAATTCAGAAAAGTGGGTGACAGTCATTGATTTAAACCCCATGTTTATTGCAAGAATATTGTTACAAGTACGTACGACCCACAAGTTTCTTGCTCGAGGGGTACGTATTTTAAAGCCTTTTGTGACTCCAGAGCTAGAGAGCTCCTCCGGAAATACTCCTAACAACTGCCTTAATTAGTTATTCTTGCTGATTTTCTTTTTTGTTTTCCTCCTGTTTTCTGGTTGAAAGGGTAGGGGGCAGGGTTAAATACCTACCCCCCCCCCCCCAGCACAAAACACTAGTGGTGCGTACGTACAATAGACTCTGTTCTATCGTTTTGTTAGGCTGTATTCTTTCGACTTGCATTTGCCTCGCACTTTATGATCGTTGTCGTGTCGATGCGCTCGCCAAACTCAGATTCAGACTCTTTTACACTGTGTTCACGATGTCCTTTCTTCCTCTTGGCTTTCCTCCTTTTAATGCCTTTCTCTACATCTCTCAGTTACAGTGTTTTCATTTCGCAGAATTGCAGTACGTTACGAAAAAGACAGAAAAGGACAGCGCTATCTTTAATCATGGCATGCTAATTTAATTTCATTATGATAAACGTGAAACATACCTCATCCTTTTTCATTCACTTCCAGACATTATCACGCCTGAGCCAGCAAATTAACATTTTTCAAATTTCTCATTTAAAAGTCATTTGAAAAGGAATTTTAAAAACTGTTCTTCCCGGGAATAACACTCAGCTAATCTGTTGGAAATCCCTATCTGTTTAGAATACCTCCTTCCTCTTGCTCTTTAATCGCTTCTAACGCCTTTTCTTCCTCATAAACAAGTATTACATTTTCTTCCAAACCGCCAAATGGCCCACCACATCATGTCTTATCGTATTCGACAATTTGCGGAATTACGCAAATGCCAAAGTTACATTTGCTGTTCCTAAACTTTCGCACATTTACGATAGATCTGGATCAAGACTCTGCCCAGCATAATGGTTAAATGAATATTCAGCACTGTCATAGATGCTCACACTGTGCCTATCTCTGCAGCACTCGCCACAAGACAACCATCTTCTACATGCCATTTATAAATTGCACGTGGCGAAAACTATCGCGCTCAGCAGGCTAAAATTATTCTGCGATTTGCTGCCTTATCATGCTCTCAACATGATCCCTGCTCGCAATTGCTAATTTCGCTTTGCGCACTGTACCAAATTTGCCAGCTCATGTGACGAAACAATTGGGGGAAAGGGAAACTGGCATCGCGCCGCTGCCATCAGCGCCATCAGCTCAGTCAATAAAGGTAATAGATGGATTGACACAAAGATTATGTATACACATGATGCTTCAGGTGCCTGGTTGGAGACCGGTATCGCTTTGTGGGAAGGGCATTTCTTTGTATTATAAAAAGTGGTGGGGAATTCGCAGCTGCTGCATTGTGCACTGATTGTCCTTTCAAACTGGCCCATTTGAAGCGTCAGATGTTCGGCTATACCTAGTCTTCACTGGTAGATTTCTGTGCACAGGCTGGGGGAATTCTGCTTATCTAATGATAATAAACTGAAGTTGAGGCTATTACGCTACTTTTTGGAATTGCACAGCACTAAATCGTAAAAATCATTGTAAATTCCAATCTGGCTGTGTCTTTGCCGAATGATGCCATCAATCCATTTACTGTCATTGCCAAAAGGTGCATGACAAAAGGGTGGTTATGAGTTCTTGACCATTTCCCACTGCCACAAGTTCTTCTCCGCCGTATGCTGACCAGCGCACCCTCACTATTTTAGAACGCAATTCCAGAGCGCAGTGAGTGGGTAACCTAACCTAAACACAGAACATCATTTTTTAGTTGTCGTTATGGATCGTTAACTTTGAGGTAAAGAATAAAAATTAAACAGCAAAGACCACTACTTTTGAAACGTCAAATGAAACAAACCAGTTAAGAGGAGACGAGGCAACTGTACAGCCTCATGTATCGATAAGATCCCTGTTGGGCAAACCGGGGGAGTGAGACACAAGAAGAGCCAATTTAACCACAAAACTGCGTCGGTGTAGCCCATGAATATTATTACCAGCAAGTTAGTCAAAGACCTGGTAACAGCAGCAATATCATCAACCAAGAATTCTTTTTTCTTCATCTCCTTCTCTTTCTTTCTGTAAAGAGGGTTCACAAGGCTGTGGGTTTTCAAAGACCAGAAAACATAGTTGACAGCCGTGAGAAAGGAACTGCATTTAGAGTCCCCACAGTTAGATCAAGGCTAAAATTGACCAATTACCCAGGGTGTCTCACAAGTGACCCTTGATTGCATTATAAACTCAGGTATCCAACAGGTCTTTGAGCTGAACAAATCGGCTACGGTTCCAGCCAATCATCTTGGCGGGGAGGACATTCGGGTCGAGGTGATCGGTCCACTAATTAACTGTATAATTAGGTATCGAGTTCATTGTGGCCACGCGGCTGTCTTTCCTTCGCACCTGTTCCTTATCTACATCAATAATCAGCACTTACATCGGGTATCTGATTGTATCGGTTTTGAATTATACCACCCACCTGTGAGTGCCATGCAGGGTGCGGCCAGGGGGTTGAGGGGTAGAGAATTGAGACGTGGCCTCGTGTATGGATTGAGAATCAATCAGAGAACAGCGAGTGGTAGCGTTTATTTCTGACGTCATTCTCCTCTTTATTGAATAGTGCCTTTAGGTGATGGTGAGAGGTGAAAATAGGATTGGGGGAGTGAGAGAAGAGACTTGCTGAAGCCGCAGCTAAGTCGTGCTGTCAGTGATTCTTTGAAAGTGATGGGAAATAGTGGAACATTTGGTGGACGGATGGATGTGTAGATGGATGGATGATTGGATGGACAGACAGATCGCGTGGACAAATTACGACTTCAGATCTCTCTCTCTCTCTCTCTCTCTCTCTCTCACGACTTCAGATCTCTCTCTCTCTCTCTCTCTCTCTCTCTCTCTCTCTCTCACGACTTCAGATCTCTCTCTCTCTCTCTCTCTCTCTCTCTCTCTCTCTTTCTCTCTCTCTTTCTCTGTGTGTGTGTGTGTGTGTGTGTCGCCCTCCCTCTCTATCTGTCTGTCAGTCTGCCCGCCTCTCTCCTCTTCTCTCTCTCTTCCTCCTCCCTCCCCCTTCCATCTCTCTCTCTCTCTCTCTCTTTGGCCTGCCGCGTATCCCGTCTCTACTTTCCATCTCTCACTCCTCCAGTATCTCCTTTCACCCATGCACCCAACTCTCCATCCCCCCCCCCCTTAAACGTGATAACAGTAACTACCTTCATTCCCTTAATAATTCCGTTCTTCATGCTTGTTCCTATGTCCTACACTTCCCCTGTCTCATTTTAATGCCCGTTTCACCCTTTAAGGCATTTCTAGTACCTTAAGATTAACTACACATTCTTCTTCCTGTTCTAATCTATAATAAATTCATTGTTTAGTGTTACTGATTTGCCAAACAGTTCCTACCTCAGTGCTAAGAATGAGACTTTTAAACAACAGCTAATGAGTAGAGTCAGTAAGCTTTCCCATGTGAGCCAAGCAAAGATAACAAACTGGACTTCCACGCCCCATAACACTCATAAGATAAAAGTAAGGGCCCTTGTCAAAGAATCATAATTAATGGCAAGTAATAGTCAATAACGCATGTCTGTTCAGCGAAAGAACAGGAAATGCCACTGTGACGTCACCGCTCGTGCTTCTTCCCGGGTTATGAACGGACATCTGGTGCGCATGAAGATGTCAGCGTATTGGTGCGAATCTGGCGCAAAACGTGTGGGCGGGGAAAATGCTATTACAACGTCTATGGAGATGAACATTTTTGGTTCGTTAAAATCTGTTAAATCCCCATTATTAAATTTGTTGACTCTGTTGAGCCATGATTCAACTGTTCATTTTGTCATCATTACGCTGAATTCAGGGAATGAGTTTAGCTATTTCATGCATTGATATAACCAGTTGTGTAGCTCAACTTTGAAATCAGAAGAGCCCGCATAATTATGTTTCATCTATGCCTTTCTCCTCCCCCTTCCCCCCTTTCTTTAACCACATTTTGCAGCCTGTTCTTCTTTAGCAAATGACCATATAATCATAAAACTGGATACAATGGTCCTAGTTTTGATATTTTTAACTCAACAGTTTCCTTGTAAGTTGTCCACGAATTCGTTCAAGTAATTTCATGACTATAGTTGTTTCTACAGTTCCTGTTGCGTCATTCTCGTTGTGGAAGTTTTGTCGTCATATTCTCATCATTCTTGTTGTTATTTCAAGATATGGTAAAAATAGCAACTTCAGACGGACTGTTTCCTTGAGCGAAATCTTGAAATCCAGCCAGTTCGATTCTGGAATGTCAGCTTAATATTCAGTTTTCTCTTTCTATGCCCCCCCCTCTCTCTCTCTCTCTCTCTCTCTCTCTCTCTCTCTCTCTCTCTCTCTCTCTCTCTCTCTCTCTCTCTCTCTCTCTCTCTCTCTCTGTCTCTCTCTCTCTCCCACCTCTCATTCTATATCCATTTATCCATTGGAACTTTAATTAAATCTTAGACTTTGATGAAGTAAATATTTGTGGCAATTTGCCCCACCCCACCCCCCACTCCTACCCCCATACATACACCGGTTTACTCATTTAATGGTGCACGTGTGTGGTCTCTTCCTACTGGCATCGAAATGGGCTGTCACAGTTGAGTAACGCCTGGATTTGTAGATAATAAATATACGCTGATACTACACAATTAGTGAAGCTATGAATGTTTTCTTTTTGAATCTACAGCGTGGTGTTTTCTACACATAAAGCAAACTTCGAAAATCAATCAAGCTGGCAGTGGTTCAGACAATAGCATTATGATATGTTCTATAATCTTAGTTAATTTACATTGGCGGAGCACAAGTGCAATAATTATTAAACAGACTTTTTGATGGTACACATTTTCTAGCAAATTACCATAGATGTTGATAGCTATATTTACAGTTAAAAGTTTTCTAATTTATCCATTGTATGAGTTGATTTCACTTGACTCCATGAAACTATTTATTCCTTGAATTTTTTTAACCAGTTGTGCCGACAACTGCCAGGTGGCTTTGCATGACCGTTCACACTTCCATCAAAGATACTAGACAGGATAAGATGAGACAACTAGCACTTTTGGCGTGCACAGATTTCGCACCGCCACTAATTAACGGCGAATGTGCTGAAGTCATGAACAGTGCCGTATTTTACAGAGTCAAATAGGGAAAGTACTGAATTTCGTTCTCTGTTCAGCTTTCGCTGTAGGCATTGATTGACGTCACTTATTTTGTAATTTTAATTTCAATCGCTGTTGGGTTGGTTTTTTTTTAGTCGCAGTAGCTCTGTAACAAATCCGCATTATTAATTTACCATTATATCAAGCATTTTTTTTTCATGCTATGCGCCATGGGCCCCGCCCCTGACCAGCACGCAAACTGTGTGCAGATTTTTTTAGAGGTTCTAAGAAGGGATGTCTCATCTTATGGATTCTAGTATCTTTAATGAAACTAGTGACTAGTTTCGTCAATGCTTTCCATAGCCATCTCTGTCATGAATCTTAGGTTAAGGGTGTACTGCTACCGTTTCTCTTTACACGGAGTTTCGTGTATTAGAGTTATTTTGGGCAAAATTTGTGCATTTTATGGTAAAGTCAACAAACTTTGCACAGTTGTTGCTGATGGGCATACAAATAATTACGGATGTAGAACCACCTCAGCAGATGACCTTGACCATTTCAAAATGACCTCTTATTTCCTTTACATTTCTTTGTGTTTTGAATGACATCAATTCAGGGCTAGAAAAACTGAAAGAGAGAGGAATTTTTACATTCAAAAAAAAAATTTAATAGCTACAGTGATTCTCCACAGTCCTCTTGTAATGACCATTTAACTTTCCATAGTGACCCTCAAACTGACTCTTGGTCATTACGACACCAAAACTGAGAATCACCGATATTTTCTACATTCGATATTAAGATTTGAAATTGAAAATGGGCAGTATGTGTTCACAATATCCATTGTTAGTGGCCAGACTGACCACAGGCCACATAACTGACCAGAATGGCACCAATGGTCATTTCACACAAGACAACGCCTGCGCTTTTTTTTTCTTTTCTTCTTCTGCACATTTATGAAGTTCGACAATATTGATTGTTACATGTCGTTAGCTGTTTTGGTTTCACAGGAAGTACTTGCTGTGACTCTTTGGTCATTAATTTCACACAAGACAACGCCTATGAGTTTTTGATGTCGTCGTTGTTGTTGTTTTGTTTTTTCACTTTTATGACCTTCGACAATACTGATTGTTACAATTCTAGTTAGCTGCTTCGGTTTCTCAGAAAATTCTTGCTGTGTCTCGTTAGTCACTTTAGTAGGGCAGCGCTAATTAATTTGTGTAATTAACCGACCAACGTGACTGCCTGGGAGCTAAGTGTGGGCGGAGAAAATTGGTCACAAACAATGACACTGATGTCCTAGTGAGTTTTTTTACTTAAACGTTTACGCGGTTATTTTCCCCCCTCCCATGGTGTTATCATTTGAGGAGGTTGTTGGATAGCAACAACAAATTTAATATAATAATGTGTCAATGGCCGTGAAGATAACAACTGCAACAACGACGACATCAACAACAACAACCAATGCTTTGGTTTAGATCCGGCTTGCGCTAACAGATTTTGACCGGCCAAGTTTTGATGTTGGACAAAGTGTAGTCTTTAACGAAATTGGAAGATCCTCCCGCCTCCCCATCCTACCGCAATGTGTGGCGTGCAATAAAGTGAAAATCTGGCAAAAAGAAAAAGTTGTACGTAGCAAAGCGAGGTTACATACAACTTTTTCTTTTTACCAATTTTCTTTACTTTAATAATAATAATAATAATAAATAGAATTTCTATAGCGCATTTCTAATAAAATTAGTACTCAATGCGCCGTACATTGCATCAATGATTCATGCATACACTTTCCAAATCTCATATTTAAACACGCACTCTCATCCATACACACTCTCAGTTTCACACACACACACAGATGCTTTGCTTTGAGCCTTGCTTCGACCCCCCACAGTTTTTCTGTGGTTTTTATAATATTTCGGCATGAAATAAAGTATTTTTTAACTGAATATGTAGATTTCATGCACATCCGAAGAAAGCAAATATGCCTGCCGATCCATGAACGAATCAATTTCTGACGTGGACCCACAGCGAGTCTTGTCCTTTCTGGAAGAATCTAAGATCAACAACTTGATTTAAAAGCTGGTATACACGTATTTACAGAGTTCTTTTCGGATCTACGCCAAACATAATATTATAAATTAATTTGGCACCTGCTGAGATTTGGCCGTGGGGGACAAGGTGGTCTAGAGGCAAGGTGCTCGCCTCTCATGCCAAGGGTCCCGGGTTCTAAACCCGGGCAGTGCAGGCATGTTGGAAAGTGGATTTTTCTCATATTTTCAAGTCCCTGGTCCTATTGGGGGGTAGGATCGAGTAGTTCTTGGAAATTGGATTTTTCTCATATTTTCAAGTCCCTGGTCCTATTGGGGGGTAGGATCGAGTACCTAGTCTTCTCGGATAAGGACGAAAAAATTCGGAGGGCCCGTGTGCACGTTGCGCACGTTAAAGATACCTTGGCAGTTGGAAATCGTAAAGAGCAGGCCGAAAGGACGCTGCCCGGGCAAAATTGAAATTAATAGATTAAAATTTATCCATATCATCTCCTCCTCCCCCCCCCCCCCCCCCGCCAGAACAAGAAATAATAAAACAAGTAAAGTGAGGTGTAAATGCCAAGGGCAGCGAACCTCCTAAAATAAAGACCTCAAATACTGAGATTTGGCCGTGGAAAGAAATTAATTAATCTGAAGGTCTCACAAATTAATGACATCGCGTAATATAGTGTTTGTCATGCTTGGTATAATAATGAAAGTATGATAATTCGCTCATTCTCATAACACAGCAAACATTGCATTGGTGAGTGTTAATTTCCTCCTGTGGTGAAAATGACTGTTACATGTTTATCGCTGGGTAGATGTACATGAATTACCACGCGTAAAGCAACACTGGCTGTGTGCGATAAGAGTTTTTAAAAGTTGATTATTTTTACTTTGAAATGAACATGAGCAAAAAGACAAGAGGTTAAAATGTTATAGATCTGGTGTCTTTATGCATGATGTTTCAGGAGGAAACACTTGTTCCGTGTCAAACGATACATTTGACCTACCTACTTTTAAAAAAAAAATTATTTATGATTGTGTTCATTGTAGCGCAGTGATGTATTGTTGGCTGTTCATTAGGCAGTGAATTTAGATCTAATCTCCAGCAGATACAAGGCTTATTTTCCACTCAATAATGCCCGATGGCTGATCTATCTATCTATCTATCTATCTATCTATCTATCTATCTACCTATCTATCTATCTATCTATCTATCTATATCTATCTATCTATCTATCTATCTATCTATCTATCTATCTATCTATCTATCTATCTATCTATCTATCTATCTATCTATCTATCTCTATCTATCTATCTATATGTCTGTCTATCTATCTATCTATCTATCTATCTATCTATCTATCTATCTATCTATCTATCTATCTATCTATCTATCTATCTATCTATCTATCTATCTATCTATCTATCTATCTATCTATCTATCTATCTACGGTGGTCCGTCTATCTATCTATCTATCTATCTATCTATCTATCTATCTATCTATCTATCTATCGATCTGAAAATCTCCTGTTGTATAACTATCCTAGGACTGTCAGTGTTGTTGTTTTTGCGGCTGTTGTTGCTGCTTTGTTGTTGTTGGTGGTGGTGTTGTTGTTGCTGTTGTTGTTGTTGCTGTTGTTGTTGCTGTTAATGACCTTTCTCCCCAGCGGGCGTTCTGAATTCGCCACAAAATTACACAACCCGAGGCCCTGCGTGGGTCATATTAAATTCTTGTCATTAACACCACAAGATAGAATCAGATAAACTAGTTCCATGATAGTAAATCTAATTACTTCGTTGATTAACTAGTACCCCCTGTAGCTAGGAAATGAGTAGATTTCTAACAAGTTCACCAACGCTAATTCAATGACGCACCGATGTGCTAAATGCGTGCACTTCTGTGCGCTTACAGAATGTGTTCGGTGGCTGTTATGAAATGTGTTAAATGATTGGAGTTCCTGATTACCCGTATTGAGTTTATCATATTCTTGTGTTCTTACGAACGTGCAATTTGCAATGTACTTTTTCAATGCCAGTAAAACTGTAAATATTGCATGACAATTACAGTGACAGTGAAGTTGTCTAATTATTTAGTTGATGCAATACTGGAGGTGTTAGCAGCTGAGGAATTACAGTGGTAGTTGTAACGGTGGGAGTTGTACTTAAAAGTAAAAGCTGTAGGCCTACCAGTGGCAGTGTTAATCGTGGTGATAGTGCCGGAGATAATGCAGTGACAGTATCGAAAGAAGTTGCAGGCTAGTCGCAGTGATGTTGGTAGTGATAGTAGCCGTACCTGTTGTAGTAGCAACAGCAGTGGTGACAGAAGTAGTAGAACTAATGGCAGAAGGATTCAAATTTGACAGTTTCTTCCGGGTTTTAATTTTTGTAGTCGTAGTACTGTAGCTGTAGTAGTAGCAGTAGTCGTGGAAGTAGAAGTGATAAGTCCCTGTGAAGCTGGACGTCTCGGTTCTTGAGTTCCAAAAATTCACAGGTAACATGACCGTGTTGTTGCACCAACTTAAAAAGTGTGCAGAGTACGTCCAAACCATTCAGTTCAGGTTTTTGCTAGTAAAAAGATTTCATCAGCTCCTACATCATTGTATTTGAAGAACCGTTGTTTCATATTTAAAAAAAGGAAGTGTATATCCACACAACATGTTGTATGGATATGGACAGTGTATATCTATCTGTACAACATGTTTACCAAAAAGCGCGACTGGTGAAGGTTTGCTGAAACAAAACTTGGTATGGTGTTCACGAATTCAAAGTGACAACACATGGACTAGTCAGATGGACCTGGGGGCGTGAGGGTCTAGTCAGTTTGTATCAATGGGCGGTAGTCAGATTGACTAATCAGGCGAAAAGGGATTGGGGTAGCCATTGGTGATCGACCTACATTCAAGTATATTATTAGCGCAGATCATGGAATCTCAGAGTAGAGGTCGGATTGTTTTGCTACTAAGCCGATTCATATTTTTAAAAACTATGCAAATTAACAAGGTCAGTAATATAGTATTCCGGTGTGTGTTCTACGTCATTGAATTGTGTGCGTTGTACGGATATGCACTGTCCATATCCGTACAACATGTTTCCTTAAAAAAAAAAAAAATATATATTTTCAAGGATATCATGTTCAGCGGACCTATGCGCCCACTGCAGTAACTTTAACCGGTGTGCATAGGCCTGTTATTACAGTGACGTCCTGTCAGTATCGAGTGAGAGCACATTATCGTGAAGAAATTATATGGACCAGTGGATAGAGCTGAAAACAAAGCAAACTTATCTCTACTTGAGCAATAAAACTGCACTGTCTAGGGCCGTTTTAATGGCATTTGATGAGTTCATTTTTTTTTTCTAAATTGCCATAAAGAAAGAAAGAGAGAAAGAAAAAAAAGTATAGAAAAGAAAGCTTCATCACGACGAGTATCACTTTCAGAGATAATCATTAGCTAGATGTTCTCATGAGAAACATTTCAGGCATTAGACAGAAATAACGACTGTGTTATCGTCTTATTTTTTTCCCTCGCCTTGTCTATTCTTCCAAAGGCACGGATGCATTATCCGTCTATCCGTCCATCCCTTTCTCCAAGTCTCTGTCGCACAAGCCATGCTCAAGTCACGTGACCCTCAGAGTGAATGACTGTACCCTCTTTACTTCCGGGAAGACTCATTTGTATGTCCACTGCCCATGCGTGAGAGACCCGCGTGCCCGTATGACCGAGGGCGTGTCAATAATTTGACTTTCTTCCTATCGAGTCAAGACTTTGTCAAAGGGCTGTAATTTTATACCACTGATTGACAAATTTTGTACTAAGTTTTGTCAGATTTCATTCAGTAGAAGGAAATGGGTTGAAATGTGGGGAAGGAGGGGTTAACAGTGGCAGTAGGCATCCGCCTGTCTCGGGAGACAGTGGTAGCATCGCATAAGTTTGACCGTGTCAGTCGTGTTGAGAGCAGAGTCTGGTGTGGCTCAGCTGTCTGATCTTGGCATGGCAGTTCCTTCCTCATACATTGCATGTGAGCTTCGAAATCGGATTCTAACAGTAGAGACTCTGGAATTTCCGAAAACTGGCAAAATAGTTGGCCCAAGATTATGCTGTTCATTATAATTGTCAAAGGGGCCATCCTTAACCCTATCACTGCCATCGGCTGACCTTGTAGGTGAATTTTTGAAAGCTATGCTGCGATAACCTGTGATATCAGCGTTCCATATAATATGTACAATTTTTTGCGGTTTACCAGATAAATGCAAACTCCAAATACCAAATTTATGAGATAAACACCAGCGGCTCAAATATTCTTGGTAAAGCAGCCCGATTCCCTCCTGACAGCAAAAGTGTTAAAGTACATACGCTCGCAAGGGAGGAAGAAGAGGGTGGTTATCCAGCTTACGAAAAGCGTACAAAGTGGAATGGGGGTGGGGTACTGAGAAGCGTACGCGGGCTTTTTTTAATTAAGGCATTGAATTAGATTAAAAGAGTGTAATGTTTGTGTGTGTGAGAGAGTTTGTATGTGCGTGTGTGTTTCAAAAATAGTAAATAATAAATTGTTGACCGGTACAAAAATTGCATGAAAAAATCAAATCGCCTATGCAAATTTGCACTTCATGTTTTCAGACATCAAGGTCGCATTACTGACATTCACCATTCTAATGGGGGAGTGTGTGTGTGTGTGTGTGTGTGTGTGTGTGGGAGAGGGGAGGGTGTCGGGGCTTGAGGGCAAGCGTGTGAAAAGCCAATCTTGAGGATGGGGGTAAAAACATAGTCAAATTCGAGCGTACTCACTTCATGCAAGAATCCTAAGTTCACAGACGTTTTGCTCACGTTCACAGAGACAAACATGCCATTTTCAGCATGTGTAGCGAAGTGGAGGAACACAGTACATATTGTGTCACACTGACATCATTTAGAAAATGGTTTCACCAAACACACGTTCTCGGTGCTCTGATGATATTCAGGGCAAAATACTTCATAATAACTGCAAGCGTAATTATTCATATAATATTAATGATGACTAACTTCGAGTGAAAACTACAAAAGGTAATAGTATAGTAATTAGTATGTATAACCAGGGACCTGGTCTAGAATCAGAGGTACTGTGACCAGGTCCTTGATTGTCATAGAGGGGATGAGCTAAGTTTAAGCTCCATTTTCATTGTTCGTTTCTGCAAGGCGGCTCTTATTGTCTTCAGATCTCTCGTGATTTCATTGTTGAGACAGTAAGATAGCCTCTACCAGAGCCATTAATCACATAACTATTTTTTCTGCCAAACAGAATATATAATAATTGTTTTCTAACGTACGTGAGATAAGCAGGCAATGCTTCCTTCATGACATTGAGCTAAAACTGCGTCAAAAGTCTATATTTATTTTATCATCTTGCATATCAGATCTCATTTTTAACATTGGAAACCAACGTCGAAAATCGAATCACCAACAAACAAAAGAAATGCTTTTTTTTTTTTTGCTTGTTTGTTTTGTTTTGGTCAGCTGCTGAATGAAGGAATTTAGTAAGTATGCAAATTATCTACGAGTATGTGCCCAAACGCCTGCACTTAAACATTATTACACTATATCCCCCCCCCCCCAACCACTCTTAGCCTCTCCACCCCACGACTGTCTCTCTCTTTCTCCTCTCTCTATCTCTCTCTCTCTCTCACTCTCTATCTCTCTCTCTCTCTCTCTCTCTCTCTCTCTCTCTCTCTCTCCCTCCCTCTCTCTCTCTCTGTTGTCTTTAAGTGTCCCCATTGACTTCATGCTTACATTCCATCACATGATCTGAGGACCCCCTCGAGTTATCTCCCGTCTCCTGGCAGGTGGGGGATCAAGCACCTGGGGTAAATCAAAAACTTATAATCAAACACACTGATAGTCAAACAGGCCTATAAACAAACAATCTCTCCCATTCTAATCCACGTCTTGATTCTACCACTGAACTGACATGACTTCTTAACCTGTCAACTTCCGGGCAGCCTCGTTCTGAACAGAGCCATTATTTGCTCGTGATCTTGCAAGAATTCTAATCCAGGTTTTTGTACAACCGGGGTCCGAGACCACCACTTTATTTTCACAGGTTTTATAAGCTTTGAGCTCGTTTATCAGTCAGTAACATTGTAAACACGAGTACACATTAACGCCACCTTTTCCAGCAATCTACCGACTTAATCACAAGGTCCACAGAGATTCTACAAGGTACGAAGTTCTGCAAACTAAGTTAACACTGGGGTAAACCAGGTGGCGGAGTTGAGTGGCATCTTCTTTTGTACCCCGGGTGTTTGAATTCAGACAAAAAAAAATGAACCAGAAATATCTTCATTGATAACACGGAAAATTCAGTGGTATGTTTTGATGATGGTAAAACTGTATTCTCGGAGCTGGGATATCACCTGGACGAAGAGGAATGGACAAAAAGATATTTTGACGTCAGAGGTGTGGAATGCAACCCCTGCAGCTTCTGAAACTTGACGTACGCCAGAACTTATAGAACCCTTAATGATAGTCGGTACCAGAGGAGTCGTCATGAAATTCTTGCCTCATGACTTTGTATATCTTCACATTACTCGTCCTTTTCCGCCTTCTTTCGTCCACATCTCCCTTCATTTTCTGCTACCAACTCTTCTTCCTCTGTATCGGTGGTTCTTAAGCTTTTAAATCCCTCCTTCTCTCTGTGGCGGGTTTTCAAAGAATATTTCCATCTTTCTCTTCATAGTTTTAACTGCCGTTAGTGGCGTTTGAGACATTATTGGGTGGAATCCATTCCTTAAACCCCGGAAACACTGGTGGGCAAACAGGGTCACTGAATATAAGTAATGGAAATTGGGTTGGACATCAATAGAAATTATTATGTGCAATCTGAAACAAGAAAAATATAGCAACCCTGGACTTTCGAAATCATGTGCCACTGTGGCATCATCCAAGTTTTAACGGCCATGGTATTTTCCGCCTGAAATCCCAAAAACTTTCCTCGGGGACCCCTAAGCTCCTGGTCAAGAACCGCCCTTCTGTTTTTGTAAAATGCCAAGGCCGTTTTACTGTCTATAATTATGTTTCAGTTTTATTTTCAGAGGTTTTACATTCCCTTTTGAGCAAACCAGATGACCAGGCACGAATTGTAAGAGCAGACTCTGGAACAATCAGAGAGGAGATAATTATTACACCCGTGGAATGTTGAAGCAAACAGTCCGTTCCACACAAAAATATACTGTATGTTTTATTCCCTGACAAGTATAATTATCTGTACCGCGTCTTTTAATTAATAACTCCCTTTGGACCCATTGTAAACATACTGATATCTGAACATGATAATCATTAGTCCAAATATTATGGTTTCTCAGAGTATCTATCTATCTATCTATCTATCTATCTATCTATTTATCTATCTATCTATCTATCTATCTATCTATCTATCTATCTATCTATCTATCTATCTATCTATCTATCTATCTATCTATCTACCTATCTATCTATCTATCTATCTATCTATCTATCTATCTATCTATCTATCTATCTATCTATCTATCTATCTATCTATCTAGCTATCTTTCTATCTATCTATCTATCTATCTATCTATCTATCTATCTATCTATCTATCTATCTATCTATCTATCTATCTATCTATCTATCTATCTACTTGTCGATTTTTTTTCGTCTCTCTGTTTGTTTATCTAGCCATCCATTCGTCCGTCTGTCTGTCCATCCGTCTGCATTCTATTATGTGTCTGTCTGTGTTCGTGAATGCTTATTTCTGTATCTATAAACAGCTCACATACATCATTATTTCCAATGTTTGCTCTGTCCGTCAGTCTGTGTGTCCACCGACATGTATGTGTGTTTGTTACAGATAGATACCCTAAGCTCGACCACCCTTCAGTACAATAATAAAGCAATGAGGATCTCACAGCTTGACATACCAGTCGATCACGACTGTTGCTGCGCTGGTCGATGGTGAAGTTGTTGGCGCTGGTGTCGAGGTTGCTGTACGCTGCAGGTCAGGTGCAAGCCTGGAGTGACAAGTTTGGTTTAATCGTAGATCCCCGCTGTCAGCTTGAGTGGGGCAGGATTAGGGTTAAGGATTAGTTCGCGGTGATACAGTTTTTGGCAGCTTCTACTTGGCATTGCTAAGGAATTTTGGCAAAGGAGATGTGGAGAGGGAGGTCGGGGGTGGGGGGGGGGATGGCAGGGAGGAAAAGAAAGAGGGAAAGAGAGAGAGAGAGAGACGGAGACAGAGAGGGGGAGAGAGAGAGAGAGAGAAGCGGCAGTACAGTAACGTGAACGTAAGGGATTAGTATGATCTGATGTAGATATTGACACTACCAAGAAACGAGGTAAAGGACTTGCAGGGACAGACAGACAGACATTACATTCAGTTTTGGTGTATGGTGATGAATACATCCAAGATCAAAGGAAATTAATTTCCTTCTCCACCTGCTTCCCATCCCTCCCTGTAAGGATGTGCCAGATTTATCCCTCGGTAATCAGTCATGGGTTCATACTTTTATCTGTCATTAAAAAGTGATATTTAACACCTTTCTGACATCAGAGACTCGTGTGAACACCATCACCACGTTGATAAATGTATTTACCAAAGATCCACTTAAATAATATTTAGACTTAACTACCAAAGTATGCATAGAAACGAAAAGTGAAAACTAAGAACGCTTAATGTGTTTGTGAATACCCGAACAATTATCAGTTGATGCGGTTATTGTGTAACTTTGCATTCAGAAGTTAAAAGATGTGGCGTTCGAAGGGCAATTAAATAGACTGTTTTCGTTAAACCTGTAACTGTCTAACTCATGTACGTAATTTGTTTTTCAGAGATGTGTATCTGTTCAGGAATTGGAGCCCAGAATGCAGCGTCCTGTCATTGTGTTAGCATAGACACGAATACTTTTAGTTTAGAGCTTTCTTGATCCCATTTCCCCCGTACGTCTCAGGTTCAGAAATGACTTTAAGAGTGACTTTATTATCCCATATGGGGAATGCACTTTAACAGAGCGTTTAATTAAGAGCACATATTTTACATGGCACACACATGTAACTCATCGTTTCATAAACATATCATAACTCAATAACAGGCATGAGATAACATGACATTTAACTTTAGTAAAAATAATTATGGCACACATCTAGCTATCATGTCTTCTTGAGGAGAATTGCGGAAGGCAAAAATGATCTTTTGTATTTTTCAGATCCTTCGTTGTACCACGTCTAAAATATTTTGATTTGCATAATTATCATCATTAACTTATTAAATTACAGAAATAATTCCCAGGACGCACTGGGGCATTTACGCTGGTCAGTGCAGACTGGGAGTGGCCTAGATCGTTTGTATTCCCTAGATATATTGGGGCATCCACAATGGGCAGTGGAGACTGGGAGTAGCTTACATAGTTTGTCTTCCCTGGATGCATTTGGGCACTCACACTGGTCAATGGAGGCTGGGGGTAGCCTAGATCTTTTGTATACCCTGGTTACATTGGGATATATCCTCGCTGGTAGTGGAGATTGGGAGTGGCCTAGACTGTTTGCATTCCCTGGATGCATGACGGCATCCACATTGGTCGGTAAAGACTGGAGTAGCCTAAATCGTTTGGGCTGTTTTGGGGAAATATTTTGAACACATGTAGCCAGAATTTTCTACCAATCCGTTCCCCCTCTTGAATTTGTGTCTTTATCGCTGTCCGTGCATCCAATGACCATTGTCATTTCGAGACACCAGTTTAATGTGCTCAAACTTCAGTTCCGTTTGATAAATTGTCGACGCATCTCTCGTTTTCTTCTC